>OX101733.1:1200000-1682432 GCA_944452665.1 Stenoptilia bipunctidactyla | reverse complement strand
AGCAGGCGGGCCAAGCACCACGCGCTGCTGCAGTGAGTATATAGTGCAGCAGGCGGGCCAAGCACCACGCGCTGCTGCAGTGAGTATATAGTGCAGCAGGCGGGCCAAGCACCACGCGCTGCTGCAGTGAGTATATAGTGCAGCAGGCGGGCCAAGCACCACGCGCTGCTGCAGTGAGTATATAGTGCAGCAGGCGGGCCAAGCACCACGCGCTGCTGCAGTGAGTATATAGTGCAGCAGGCGGGGCTGCACCGCGCGGCCGCGCTGCTGCGGCGCTGCGCCGCCGCCCCCGCGCCCGCCCCCGCCGCGCGCGCGCTCGCCAAGCACCACGCGCTGCTGCAGTGAGTATATAGTGCAGCAGGCGGGCCAAGCACCACGCGCTGCTGCAGTGAGTATATAGTGCAGCAGGCGGGCCAAGCACCACGCGCTGCTGCAGTGAGTATATAGTGCAGCAGGCGGGCCAAGCACCACGCGCTGCTGCAGTGAGTATATAGTGCAGCAGGCGGGGCCAAGCACCACGCGCTGCTGCAGTGAGTATATAGTGCAGCAGGCGGGCCAAGCACCACGCGCTGCTGCAGTGAGTATATAGTGCAGCAGGCGGGGCTGCACCGCGCGGCCGCGCTGCTGCGGCGCTGCGCCGCCGCCCCCGCGCCCGCCCCCGCCGCGCGCGCGCTCGCCAAGCACCACGCGCTGCTGCAGTGAGTATATAGTGCAGCAGGCGGGCCAAGCACCACGCGCTGCTGCAGTGAGTATATAGTGCAGCAGGCGGGCCAAGCACCACGCGCTGCTGCAGTGAGTATATAGTGCAGCAGGCGGGCCAAGCACCACGCGCTGCTGCAGTGAGTATATAGTGCAGCAGGCGGGCCAAGCACCACGCGCTGCTGCAGTGAGTATATAGTGCAGCAGGCGGGCCAAGCACCACGCGCTGCTGCAGTGAGTATATAGTGCAGCAGGCGGGCCAAGCACCACGCGCTGCTGCAGTGAGTATATAGTGCAGCAGGCGGGCCAAGCACCACGCGCTGCTGCAGTGAGTATATAGTGCAGCAGGCGGGCCAAGCACCACGCGCTGCTGCAGTGAGTAATAGTGCAGCAGGCGGGCCAAGCACCACGCGCTGCTGCAGTGAGTATATAGTGCAGCAGGCGGGGCTGCACCGCGCGGCCGCGCTGCTGCGGCGCTGCGCCGCCGCCCCCGCGCCCGCCCCCGCCGCGCGCGCGCTCGCCAAGCACCACGCGCTGCTGCAGTGAGTATATAGTGCAGCAGGCGGGCCAAGCACCACGCGCTGCTGCAGTGAGTATATAGTGCAGCAGGCGGGCCAAGCACCACGCGCTGCTGCAGTGAGTATATAGTGCAGCAGGCGGGCCAAGCACCACGCGCTGCTGCAGTGAGTATATAGTGCAGCAGGCGGGGCCAAGCACCACGCGCTGCTGCAGTGAGTATATAGTGCAGCAGGCGGGGCTGCACCGCGCGGCCGCGGCTGCTGCGGCGCTGCGCCGCCGCCCCCCCGCGCCCGCCCCCGCCGCGCGCGCGCTCGCCAAGCACCACGCGCTGCTGCAGTGAGTATATAGTGCAGCAGGCGGGCCAAGCACCACGCGCTGCTGCAGTGAGTATATAGTGCAGCAGGCGGGCCAAGCACCACGCGCTGCTGCAGTGAGTATATAAGTGCAGCAGGCGGGGCTGCACCGCGCGGCCGCGCTGCTGCGGCGCTGCGCCGCCGCCCCCGCGCCCGCCCCCGCCGCGCGCGCGCTCGCCAAGCACCACGCGCTGCTGCAGTGAGTATATAGTGCAGCAGGCGGGCCAAGCACCACGCGCTGCTGCAGTGAGTATATAGTGCAGCAGGCGGGCCAAGCACCACGCGCTGCTGCAGTGAGTATATAGTGCAGCAGGGCGGGCCAAGCACCACGCGCTGCTGCAGTGAGTATATAGTGCAGCAGGCGGGCCAAGCACCACGCGCTGCTGCAGTGAGTATATAGTGCAGCAGGCGGGGCTGCACCGCGCGGCCGCGCTGCTGCGGCGCTGCGCCGCCGCCCCCGCGCCCGCCCCCCGCCGCGCGCGCGCTCGCCAAGCACCACGCGCTGCTGCAGTGAGTATATAGTGCAGCAGGCGGGCCAAGCACCACGCGCTGCTGCAGTGAGTATATAGTGCAGCAGGCGGGGCTGCACCGCGCGGGCCGCGCTGCTGCGGCGCTGCGCCGCCGCCCCCGCGCCGCCCCCGCCGCGCGCGCGCTCGCCAAGCACCACGCGCTGCTGCAGTGAGTATATAGTGCAGCAGGCGGGGCCAAGCACCACGCGCTGCTGCAGTGAGTATATAGTGCAGCAGGCGGGCCAAGCACCACGCGCTGCTGCAGTGAGTATATAGTGCAGCAGGCGGGCCAAGCACCACGCGCTGCTGCAGTGAGTATATAGTGCAGCAGGCGGGCCAAGCACCACGCGCTGCTGCAGTGAGTATATAGTGCAGCAGGCGGGCCAAGCACCACGCGCTGCTGCAGTGAGTATATAGTGCAGCAGGCGGGCCAAGCACCACGCGCTGCTGCAGTGAGTATATAGTGCAGCAGGCGGGCCAAGCACCACGCGCTGCTGCAGTGAGTATATAGTGCAGCAGGCGGGCCAAGCACCACGCGCTGCTGCAGTGAGTATATAGTGCAGCAGGCGGGCCAAGCACCACGCGCTGCTGCAGTGAGTATATAGTGCAGCAGGCGGGGCAAGCACCACGCGCTGCTGCAGTGAGTATATAGTGCAGTAGGCGGGGAATTCAGTGGATGTAATGATCAAATGTTTAGGTCATAAAGATTTAAAATTTTGTTGCTGGGTTTTCTCAAGGCTTAATTCTTGGAACTTTGGATTTGTAATTTACATCAATAGATGATTTGCAGAACTTTTCTTAGCAGAAAACTGCTCTCCGTCTATGTAAAGATACTCAGGACTCGCCTTGAGCAATTAGAAATAAAATCCGTGATATATAGGTACTAATATCTTTTATATCATAAGACCTGTTAAGTAGGACCTACCCCGCTACATCTCGGTTAAGTAGGATCTATGGTGAGTCTAGGGTGTTTACGCTCAGAGTATCTTTATTTTGTGACCTGTGTTTTGGTAGGAGTGTCTGGTTATCTACAAATTAAGTAATCTTCACTCTGGGCACAAACTAGAACACTCCCTCCAGAACACAACGTTACACAATATAAATAAATGGTTGTGTTTCTGTCGTGTAGATCGATCCCGGCGCTCAGCGGCGCCGCGGCCGGCGCCCCCGCCGGCACCGCGTCCAGCAGCGCGCCGCCGCACGCGCTGCAAGCCTTGCAGTCACGAGATAGAGTCAAACCAGCTACAATCCAGGTCAGTGCTTACATACGAAAATGTTAATAAAGGCCTCAGAGGTTTTAAAGGCGTAAAAGGTAAGGGACAGAGGTTTTAAAGGCGTTTTTGTGGACGATAGGCTGACCCCCTGTCACTACAGTAGTCTCTTTCCATCTTTATAATATCTCCAAATTTGTCAAACGTGACATCAGATGGTCTTGTAACCTCTGGTGTTCTGCCTACCCCATAAGGGATACGGGCGTGACGTTATGTATGTATGTATGTAATAAAGGCCGTGTTTTAAAATTTAAATATTCAACATACAAGAGAATTCTCAATGTAAAGGGGAATGCTCATATTTCATATAAAAAAAACCCAGCTCCGAGGAAAAGAGATGTGTCTCAAAACATGAATAATAATACGCAATAAAATAATAATCGGTTATGATCGTGATCCTTTGCAAACATGTAAAAATTGCCAGTTTTATTCTTCAGGCGTCAACTAAAACATGAAAGTTTAATTATTAGTAACCTTCGACGCAATAACAGGGGTGTTATAAGTTTGACGTGTCTTTGTGCGTTTGTGTAACCCTCTCTGTGGCCAGGGACCGGAACCGCTTACCCTTAAAGAGGTTTTTGATTGGGTTTTTCATAGACTTGTTTTAAAAAACCCTATCAATTTGGTAACCGTATCGAAGACTTACCCTAATTTAAGGCTTACCATATCAATAGAGTTAGCTTCATGTAAGCAGTAAGCCTATCAAAAACCCTATTGAAGGTTACCGATTCAATAGGGTTTTAAAACCTGCAGGCAAATTTAATCTCTAAGAAAATCAAATTATCAAAAATATCACCATCTATTCAATCTCGCAATTCGAATTATACTTCCGAATTCAACAGCATACGCGGAAAGAGATAGAAATAGGCTAACCCTATCACAGGGTAAGCGCATCCGAAAGTAGTTAACTTTATTCAAAGTGTTACCACGTCGATAGGCTTACCATATCAATAGGGTTACACTTCCATATGGTAAGATTTTGATAGGGTTACCCTATCAATAGGCTTATTCAAATAAAGGGGTTTTCCGGTCCCTGTCTGTGGCATCATAACTCCCAAACGGATGAACCGATTTGGATCATTCTTTTTTTATTAGAACGGTGACTTAATCTAGAGTTTAATTAACTATAACTTAATTAATTTTAATACATGATTGCTTTCTTTTTCTATATAAGTCTCACTATCCAAATAAAAATTTTAAAACGCTAATCATCAAATGCTAATCATAAAATACTATGTATAGTATTTTTGTTATAACAGAAACTGTTACGAGATTTTAACCTCAAAAATAGACGTAAAATTTTAGTGTCACATAAAAGTTACTATTGATTTGATACTTACCTACTTTCTATGGCTTAGAGTTACTAGGGCTTAGAGTGTTTAGTATTACCATCAGCGCCATCTAAACTACACTTTGAATACCGAATTCCGATTGACTTCGAATACTGATTGTACATACCCCCACTTGCAAAGATCTGCGAAAATCATCTGCCAAATACTGGCTTGCAAGATATATCCCAGAGTGCGTCACATGCTCTCACAGATTTTGATATTAATAGTTTCGGAGATAAGTAAATATGTATACATTGGTACTAGAAAACAGAGGCCAATGGAATTTCAATAATATAGACTAAATCCCAGCAGAAGGCTTACATTTCTGGACTGGCTTGAATCACGAACACTTCTAGTTGTTTTGAACAAGTACCGACTTTGTCTCGCAGATCAAATTCAGCACGCGAAAACCTGGGCATTTATTATCATAAATAAGAACGGGCGAACCTGGTATACAAATGGCAACACTTTATAATAAATCGAGAGGATCAGTAAAATATAATAGAAAAATCAAATTCGCAAGAGAGTGGGCTTACATTTAGGCCTAGATCACATTAGCAGAACTGAAATAATAGGAAGAAACTGTATTGTTCCTAACTACATCTTTGGGAATGATCTATCGGCAAAGGCGTTAATAATATGTGACAGAAGTTACATTTTTACACGAAAAAAGCTCTACCTTTCTCTTAAAGAGAGAAAGCTACAGTCTACATAAATATTCAAACCTTATAAAACCTTTTATGCTGGTCTGCGGTGATGGATATATTTTAGATGTCATAGGTCCACATGTACGCAGCCAAAGCCTCAGATGCTGTAATTATACAGAAGATTGTAGAAAATCATTCCCTTGTCTCTGCCTACCCCAAGGGGAGACAGGCGTGAGGTTATATATGTATGTACGTATTTTAGAAAATTCTGACGGCCCGCTTGAGGAGGCTCCAATTAACTATTACCTCGAAGAACTAGCTACTATGAACGTAGCTAGGAGATTTCGTGATGCAGTTCCTCAGTTCACATACGGATGGAAGTTCTGTCTGCGACTAGTAGTCCGATGGTCAAATGGTGAGGGTATTTGTTCAAAGAGAGCACTCGCGCACTCACCAAAGTAATCTTTATACAGGGTTATTGGTAATTAGACCGGGTTCTTTTAAGGTGTTATAGGGGTGGTCATTTGCTATCATTTGAGCCCAAATGACCTAAATGTCATTCCAAAGTGTACTATTTTAAAATATTTCGCTTTTCATTTTTTTTTCTGAAAATCTAGTTTGATTCCCTCAAACATCGATTGTAAAAAAAATTGCCCGATTTCGATTCAGTTTTCAATTTGGAAAGACTTTGTCAATAATAAAAATAATTAAATTGTTTTAATGTGAATCCGAACATAAGCTACAGGGCGTTATATAAAACAAAAATGTTTTTTTTTTTGAGAAATGTTTACAAAAACAGCATTTTTCTCCAAAATAGTGCTGATGAGTTTTTCGTGCACTTTTTTTTAAAACATCTGCAACTCTCTGGCTATCCAACGAGGCAAAAAGTGCAAAAAAAAATTAAAAAACCTACATTTTGTGATCCTCCAAAGGAATTATTAGGAATTAGTGTTCCTGTCATTAAGACGCTAACTTTTCGCTTTCAAAATCTTTATAAATCATGTTCTCCATAGACGAATTGCAACGAAAGGAAAACAGAAACTGGCTATTTTTACTTTAACAAAGTAACTATTTTGTCGATAGTTTGCGCGAACAAGTGGAATATGCAACTTCGTCTTCCTAGGACGAGTAGTAATACCGCGAGGCAAATCAAATTCGACATGCTCTAATAGTTCAGCCAAATCTTCGTTTCCGTTTAGTATTTTACATAGATATGCCAGATCTGCTACGTCTCTGCGTACTTCAAGAGGAAGGAGATGGTGTCGGGAGCATCGCTCTTTGTAAGTGCTGAGTGCTGTCATGAATCGCAGTTATAAACTCTAAATATTACAGAAACCTCTTCTGAATAGATTCCACGCGGATGATGTATACAGAGCATCGCGGATTCCAGACCTGCGAGTTAAACTCCAAAATAGACCTCACAATTTTTTATTGGTTTTACATTAGTAAAAGGTGCGCAGGTCCTCATCAAGAATCCCAATGCTCTGGAAGCCTTGTTGACTATATGCTGTATATGCTTATCATAGAGCAATTTGGAATCTTAGAAGAACACCAAGGTTTCATATGTTCAACCTGTACAAGCAATTGGTTTTTTAATCGGTAATGGTAAGGTGTTACTTGTGTTTACGCTTTCGCGAAAACTCATTTATTTACATTTGCTAGTGTTTAAGTCGACTCTATTACACAACAAGCCTCAAAGCTGTTAAGGTCGTGTTGCAGCACTAGACTGTCATTTTCACAGGTATTGTCTTTAAAATAATTCATATCGTCTGCAAATAATAACACTTTCGCATATTTGAGTCTAGCAGCAACGTTTTTGATATAACACAAATAGCAAAGGACTTTGAGGTATATTAGCCTCTAAAGTAGCGTAGGTACAGTGATCAATTCGGTCACAACACTTGCGATAATCTGTGAAAATCACATCAACGCGCTGCGTACAAGCCCAACCACTACTTAAGGTTTGACTCTGTAAAAAATTTATCTAGAGAGAAGCATTACATTCCTAGAATGATCAAAGAAGCGATTGAAATTAAAAAACACCCTAATTTCAATAGAGAAGACGGTTGGAAACTATCACCGACATGGGACCCTGTCTAGTAAAACATTAAATCTAACATCCAGCAAGCTGCACGACCTGAAACTCAAGATACTGTCAGCTCGTTTTGTGTCAATCCAGAAGGCTACGCTCGAAGACTGAGAACCAGATGGAGATGATGATCTATAACTTTTTCAATCTATCAATCCGACGCTTGACACCTCAATCGCTCGTGACCACGGGGTCTGCAAAGACACCGAAACGTCGAGTTAAATTAAAAATACGCGATAAATCCGGTTAAAAAGTGATTTACTTAATAGTATGATTCGCGAAAACTTAAGACAATATTCATCCGCACTTTTTTTAGAAAAAATGCTGCTTTTGTAAAAGTTTCTCCAAAAAAAAAAACATTTATTATTTATAAAACGCCCTGTAGCTTCTGTTTGTATTTACATTGAAACAATTTAACTATTGTCTATTAATAACAAAGTAAACACCTATCCAAAACTTAAAACTCGGATCGAAATCGGATAATTAGTTCTTTCACAATCGATGTTTGAAGGAGTAAAACTGGATTTTCAGGGAAAAAAAAGGAAAAACCGAAATATTTTAATAATGGTACACTTTGGAATTGCACGATTTTGTCTTAAGTGATAGCAAATGACCTCCCCTATATTATCTTTAATGATCCCGGTCTGATTACCTACAAATAACCCTGTGTATGTGTATTGTATATACTAGCTTTTCTTAAACCAACAAGTTTAGTTTATTTACCATCATGATATCCCAACAGGAGATAGAATCATGGGGCGCTCGTCGCGGCGGGCAGTGGGGCGGCGCGGCGGCCGCGCGGCGCCTGCTGGCCGCCGCCTGCCCGCTGCTGGCGGACAGCGCCCTCGCCGCGCCCGCCGCCGCGCTACTGGCGCGCCTGCTGCCGGCCGCTGCAGACAGGTCGCCGTGTGAGTATACCCCCCCCCACCACACATACACACACACACACACACGTGTAGACGCCTGCCCGCTGCTGGCGGACAGCGCCCTCGCCGCGCCCGCCGCCGCGCTACTGGCGCGCCTGCTGCCGGCCGCTGCAGACAGGTCGCCGTGTGAGTATACCCCCCCCACCACACATACACACACACACACACACGTGTAGGCTCGAGCAACGCAGCAGGCCGCCAAGGACAGGTCGCCTTGTATATAACCCCCACATATACATGCTACTGCCAGCCGCTTCGGATAGATCGCTTTGTGAGTGACCCCGCCCACCACACACATACAGGGCTGTACTGTCGTCACCAGCCAAATTTAAATGTCTTTTTCTTTGTTACGATATAAATTTACCTAAATATTTATTTTAGTAACGCTCAGTAGAAAAAAATAAAAATATGGCACATCGAACTTTTTCACAAATAGTCGCTCTTGATTAATCAAATCAACTTATTGCGGATAGTACGGTAACGTTCGATGGTACACATTATAGTATGAGCGCATATTTTACCGTATTACAGCATGCAATTTTGGTATCTTATAAACTTAAAAATTCTAATGCACATTACTCTGCTATTTCTGCGACATAATTCAGTTTTGAAATTCGGAAGACATAACCTATTTGGAAATCTAGTAATAAAACACAATATCAAGTCTTTTTTAGTTACGAAACATTCAGGATGTTTTTTCTCAAATGACACTGTTTCAAAGATGTTTCATACTTTTAAATAAAAGCACACGAATCTCATTGTTCACGAATCGACAGTAGCACGAACACATTACTTTTGAGATATTAAAGCTTTATTTGAACATAGCTACTACGCTACGACGCGGCATTTTATTGTTAATACTACGACGTAGTATTACAAGATGTTTTGTAGTAGCGCGTAGACGTCTTTATTTTAATTGTATTCATTCATAATTTAGAATGACCATGCATTGCTCAATAGGTTAGCGAGTATATAAATTTCTTTACAAAAAATATGTAGCTTTTTTTCCAAAACTCGTTTCTCTAAATGATACATAACACCATTTTTTTTTAAATAACCTATACCTTGTTCGATAGCTTAAACAATTTACTTTATTATGATGCATTATGTACAATAAGTTACTAACACTTGTTCTACAGAGGCATTTTAAGTGCGAAGTTTTAGTTTAACTTTAGAAGAGAATAGTGATTATAAGACCATAACCTGAGCTTCTTTGACGTTATTTTAGGTATTTTTATTTCATATCATGAACGTATTAATCATTTAGATGATAACGTCAAAAAAGCAGCTACCAGGCGCGTTCCCAGGGGGGGGTCACAGGGGACATGACCCCCTCCCAAAATCATGAAAAGATGAACCCCTTATAAGAGAAGGAGGAAGAAAAAGATACTTCTGTTACAAAAAATTGTCGTGACCCCCCCCCCCCCCAAAATTCAGTTGTGATAAAATTTCAGTCTGGGACCGCGCCTGGCAGCTACATACATAGATAGCGAAGATTTTTTTTTTTCACTAAAACTATTGTCTACTGTAAAATCCTGAAAATGCAAATAACTCAAATACGGCAAATTTGGTTTCGGCAAAAAAGGTTCCATAGTGAAAAAGGTTCGTTTTGACCTACTTACTCCATAATCCCTTAGATCAATTCACAGTTTATGGACAATTTTGTATTTACAATATACAACTGTAACTGTACTGTAAATGTATGTATGTACATACACCACAAGAGTAGGTCATTAAGTTATAGCAAATAAGTTAGACTGAGCAATTCATTATTATAATATCAATTGCGCACCGATACACGGGGCATTCACGTAAAGTTAGTGTTAACATAAACTTGTAGAAAACGGGAATAAAAGTATACTGTGTGTCTGGTCACCGGTGTCCGACCCGTTAAGGCGAAGTAACATGATGAATTTTATCGACAAAATCACAGTGAAAAGGCATTTTGCCCCTACTGTATAGAAACGGCGGCCATTTTAATTTTTTCTTTACTGAGTTCGGATGAGTTTATTTAGTTAGAATATTTACCGATGTGAAGGTTCTACAGGCATAAAAGTAATGAGAGAACACAAAAAAATATATCAATAACTTACATTAAAACCTTTAAAAAATACTTGAGACTTAAAAAGTGTAAAAAAAATTGGTGATTTTTTATACTGTTATGAATGTTTTGAAAAAATTTAGAACATTTACATACCTTTTACATAATTTTTTTTGAAGCGCTAGGATATTATCTAAAAATTAATGTCAAGACCTGAGCTTCAAGACAAACAGTTAAGGAGTTGTGACTATTTGAATATTTTTCTCCGACAATAGGAATTCATTTTATTAAAATAAGTACCTACATTTATGTACCTACTTAATTTTTTTTTTAATTCTGTTTAGATGTGAAGCTATACAAATTAGTACATTAGTAGTTGAAATAACATTTATTTTCCTTTAACTTGTCAGGGTCTTTAAAATAAAGGGTCATATTCAAATAGTCACAACTCCTAAACTGTTTGATTTATAGCTTAGGTCTTGACAAAAAATTGACAAAAAAGGTATGTTAAAGGTTTCAAAACTTTTAAACACTAAAAAAAACAACCCAATTTTTTTAAACTTTTTACGTCTCAAGTATTTTTTAAAGGTAAGTATTTTTTTTCTTTTTGTGTTATCTAATTTTTTTTCTTTCAAACGAAATTACTTTTATGTATGTAGGACCTTTACATCGGTAAATATTGCTATAAATATAAAGTGAGGGCTTTAACTCCATCTCAACGTCTACACGTCAGCAACATCCCCACACTTTTTTTCCTAATTGTAACTTTGTTGCAATCATTCTGCAATGTGTTTCAAACAATCAATTTTCATTTTCCAGGCATGCGCGTGATACTAGAATGTCTCGACTCCAACCAGCCTGAGATAGCTCAGAACATTCTGGAAAAGCTGCCGGACCTGCTCATCTGTATGCAAGAGCACGCTGCCTTGATACTATCGAAGGTGTTTGAGTACGGCATCAAGTCGCGCTACCCGGTCGAGACCTGCATCTCCAAATGTATCACCAATATCAACATGCAGCGAGGATGCTAATTTGGCTGTGTGTAGTCATAAGTCTGAACTTTTATAGAGGAAAGCTAATAAAGGATATTAAATTGATAGTTTTTTTTAACTTATTTCTTGTCAAGGACCTCTAAATATGTCAAAAGAAAAAGTATTTGATATAAACTCTCAACTCATCGACGCGCTCTGTCAGTTTTCGCGTGAAGTCTGGTCAAGCATACTGGAAAACTCCCACCTGACAAAACGCAAAATCTTTGGCCTGGTGTTGCCCGTGCTGAAGTAAGTTAGATTGCCGATGAGCTCCGAAAAGTAGCGCGTCTAGCTTTTGAAGTTTGAGCAGCCATGGCACCATAAAACTGACATACCGCCATAGCCGCTCCAAAGAGGATTGAATGCGTCTCAAAAAGATCAGAGCTACTCTGCAAATTTTGAGGCAGCCTGCGATAACGGCTTCAACGACTTGCCTACTACAAACACTACACTAGTCTGAGAAGCTTCGGCCTTCTTTCAAGGGGAGTATTATTTACTTCCTAGATCGCCTCTTCTAGCAGCCTATTCGTGTGCTCTAAATCCTGGGAAGTCATCTTATTTTAACCTTTCCCTCCACCGGGTTATTCTGGTCTCATCACCTGGACGCTTTCTGCCTTCTAACATTGTTAGAAGGCTTAATCCACAGAGTTCTATCCGAAAGGTTATGTTCGGCGACTGTTAAAATCGGCTCCAGCAGCATGAAAGCGCATGCATGCTCGACACCCTGTCCTACCCTCTCTCTTGCCCCGTAAAATACTCGCATGACACAGGCTTTTTGTGTCGTCGACCATCTTAAGCGCCATCCTTCAAGGGCGGTCACCGCATGCGAGAGTTGTGATGCCCGTGCCAGTGCCAAGCTCCCTGAAGGCGGTGATGTTGGCGAGGACTGGGCTGGTGGTGGCCTCAGTCTCTGTGCGCTGATCGCATGCTGCCGCGTCCAGCGCCTGATCGTTTTTAATACTGATGGCCATCATCTTTATAGCTTGCGCAGACGAGGGATTTTTGTCCGCGGACTTTTTTGTCCATTAAAATAGATCGCATACAACTGTATCGAGTAACGCAAACGAGGGATTAAAAGTACCGTAGTATAAGTGCGAAGTTTTTATTCGCGGAGCGTACTTTTTGCTCCACCGCGCAGAAAAGTCCGCCGTCTGCGCAGGCCATTATTGTTTCCAGAGCCACATTTACCACACTTTAATCAGATAGTCGATTAGGACGTGTGGTTGTTTAGGGAGCTTAAACAACCACACATCCTTATTTACATCACTTATTATTATTTTTACTGGACAATTGAAAACTTCACAAAACACATTTTAGTATAAAATCAACAACTTTAATTTATTTCACAAAATATTAAATAAAACAGCACCAAATTGATTTGGTAGTACAAGCACAATAATGCATTAATACTTATTATCTTATTACTGTACATTATTAAGTAGTGTTACTTATTTATACAGAAATAGTCTCAGCTAATGAGGTTGGATCACCAATCATTGCTGCCAAGGTCTGCAAACAGTTTATCTTTTATTTTCGGTCTAGGATCTTCTTTTATTTTGGTATTGATTGCACCTTCTTGACCTAATAAGTATTCCAATTCTGAAAATATACAAATAAGTGACCTTAGTATCAGGGTCTTTTTTCATGATGAAAAGATTAATATTGTTCCAGTTAAATAGACAGGGTTGTTAGAAATAATTCAAAAACAGAAAGTAAACATTCTTGATATCTGCCATTGGCATCAAATAAAATATACTTACCATCACATGTTAGGGAAGTTCCTCTAAGTTCATGGGGGCCAACAAACTGTTTTTTTAATTCCCCTTCAAAATATATGAACACACTTGGGAGGTTCCTCTCTGGGAAGTTCCGGATGCATGTCTGAGCAACAGCTTTTAGAAACTTTGTGTGTGGATACTTAGCAGCTAACTCATTGAGATGCTGGTTCAATAATGCACATTGTTGAATTCTGTAAACAAATTAATAAGATATTTTCAAATAAATATATTGTAACATAGTTTTTTAGGTAAGACTACCAGAATTGTCTGAAATATATAGTTTTATATTTTTTATTCATATAAAACTATATATTACAGACAAATATAACAATAAAATCTTTATTTGCATGGAAATTGGTACATTGGAGGTCTTATGGTATACATTATAGTTTCACAATATCCTACCAACAAGTGTCAGTGCGCAAAATATGAATAAAAAATATAAAACTATATATTACAGACAAATATAACAATAAAATCTTTATTTGCATGGAAATTGGTACATTGGAGGTCTTATGGTATACATTATAGTTTCACAATATCCTACCAACAAGTGTCAGTGCGCAAAATAATAAATTTAAGATATGTCGAGGGACATGATTACATAAGTCAACCATAACGTAATGTGAAGAAATAATTATTAATGTCACAATATACATATTTAGAAATTTGTTATTAGAATAATTTACATAGCAAGAATACGAAAAGATTAGTTTTAAATTTCTTGAACAGTAAATTTTTTATTTTATCTGGTAGTTTATTGAAGATCTTAACTGCCATACACACAATGTTTTTTTTTATGTAATGTCAACCTCTGGGCAGATACATATAGTTTTTCTGCATGTCTCTTGCAACCAGAAATAATTTCCCGAACAATTGTGGGTGTTTTTTAACAAATAAGCTTACTAGCCAAGGCAATGGTAAAGTTCTTAAGTTACTAAATATTGGTTTACAGCTATCAATATGTCCTGCACCGGATAATGCATTATACATTTTATTTTAAATAAATTGTTATTGTTTTGTAGAATTTATTTTCTGATGAGTAATATAAGTAAATAGTATTCACCCTTGCTTATAAAGATGTATGACAACCCATATATCTTTGCCAGCCTTGTTCACTTCCTGAATATAATCCTGACCAGAGATTTCAGTGACTTGTGCAAACTTGGGCTTTTCTGCTAACTTTTTTAACTCAGCTATCCTTTTCCTTCTGTACTCTTCTAGAACTGCTTCATCTTCATCATCTTCTAGCTCATCCAAACCATCCAAATCTAACTCTGATAACTCTTTTTCATCTAAAAAGCAAAAGATGCAAGCCTCATTAATAATTTATTGTTATGCATGACCTACTACAGAATTACTGTTATAGAAAAGACTAAGATTACTTTCAAATGAAAATTTTGCTATATTAACAAGAAAATAAATACTTGAGTTGGTATACAACATGAATAATAAAAGTAACTGAATATTAATTGTTTCGAGTCGAGCAGGTGCTAGATTAATAACATACGTTCATTTTGTTTCTGTTGGATAGTTTGTTCTATCATATTAACGATTTCATCCTCAGAAATTTCCTTCTCCTTGGGAGGCAGTATTCCCTTGGAACGCAGGACATCATTCCATTCCGTATCCTCATTTGGGTTCTAAAAATAAATTTAAATAGTATATTATTACACTTTCTTAGGTACCACGCTTAGAATATAATCCAAACAACATACCTGCATATCGCTCTTATTTATTGGTCACAGTTTATATCAAGAGCTTTTGGCCAATGTTATTTAACTGATAATAAGAACTTTTAATTCAACGAAAAACTAAGAATGGAAGAATATGAGTAAAGGACAGCAGGGAGGATGGTGGCTATTCTGCTCTTGCTTGCCTTGACTGACTGACTGATTGACAAACGTGATTCATAGCTAGAGTGTCAATCAATGGTCAGTCATGTCTGTCACATGACAATGACAGTTGATTGAGGGTCCAGCGGCTGGACTCCAGCCACAGTCTGTCATAAAGTAACTTTTTATGCTGTTTGCCACAGTACCTTCCGTCGACGACACCGTTTGTTGCCCGTGGTCCTATCGCGTAGTCCTACAGGTATGTAGGTCCAGTAAGCTGGCTGTTATTCAGAGGGGTGAAGTGTGCGACTCCCCTTTTAATATAATTTTTTCGATAAAAAATAACATACTATACGTGGGTCAAGTATCGGAAATCCGATCCTTAACACACTGTATATTGGGCATGATGGTGATCAAGCAAACTTTTTTCTGCACCACCTAAGTCAATGTCAGTAAGATGTCAGTCGTGACTTATAAAGAAAGATAGATCAATCATTTGACATAGTCAGTCCGGCTGTCTGTCTGTCAATTTACCAGATTTATTTTGATTGAGGAAATAATCCGCAATAAAGGTAAGGGTATTTTAGTTGTGCTGTTTTATTTACATGAGATTTTAAATAAAATGCATTGTTATATTAAATCATTAAACCTTACCCATCAATTTAAATAAATATGAAAATCGGTCGTGATAAACTTTTCGTTATGTAATGACTGTTAAGGTTATGTTGAACCATTTCAGATGCTGTCTTCTCGTCTTTTTGGTGGCCTTCGTGCAGCTCGATCATCTGTGGTGGTAAAGAGAAACTTAGCGGCGGCTCAAAAGAGCACGGATCCCATTCAGCAACTCTTTTTAGACAAAGTTCGGGAGTACAAAAAGAAGAGCGCGTAAGTGTTCTTCTCTTACATTATTATTTAATTTACATCAATATTAGAGGTATCTATTTGCTATAAAATACATTAAAAGCACATTTTCAGATTAAATTCTTTTAGAAAATTCAACACTAAACTTAAAACTTCATGTTTGGGGTTAAATAGTTAAAAGATCTACTTCTTAGGCACTTCAATACAAAACAACAGACCAAGGCAAAAAAATTGTGGGCACTTAGTGGTTAAAATATTTCTTTCTTTTAGAAGTCATAAAATGTTTTGTCATTAGGATTACTCATAATATTATATTATATTTCCAGAGGTGGTAAACTTGTAGAGCCCAGTCCTGAAATCGAAAAAGAGCTCAAATTTGAGTTGGAGAAGCTAGAGAAACAATATGGTGGCGGTTCAGGAGTTGATATGACCAAGTTCCCTACCTTCAAGTTCGAGGAACCAAAGCTTGACCCCATTGATGAGCAAGAGGCCAAGAAGTAAATTCCATCTTCAGTAACTTAGTGCTAGATCTAAAAAAATAAATCAATCAAAATTATGTATGTATCTATTATTTTGATTTGTAAATAATAAGTTATCAATCACATATTCTGAGTTTAATTATGGGTTATTTTAAAAAAATTTGGTAGATTAAGTTTTAAAAACAGTTGTTTAGTTCAATGTGTAGATGAAGGAACCTATTAATAAAATATCACTTCAATTGAGTAGGCATATTGCCAATTACATAAAATTAAAGAAAGAAATATAAAAGCCTATGTATCCACAATCATTTTTGTGATATCATTTACTTCAAGATCATGAATTTTAGATGTTGTCAACCAAAAAACTTGCATTTGGTCATATTTTTTGCTGTAGTTCTTAACAATCGCTTAGATTAATTACACAGTAGATTGGCCACCAATGGAGCACTTGACTTTCTATTGAGGAATAATATTTGGATTATATCTAACATAAAAGAAAAAAAAGTATCAGTTAAATCTAGACATGCGTTAGCATGTCAAGTTCAAGTTACGGAACTGGCAATCAGCACTGTGTGCAATATCACATGAACATTTTGGAACCACTTTTGACTCCCTTGTAACTGAAAAACTATTTCACTTAAATGTGTAAAAGAACAGCAGGCCATACTTGATTTTAGTTGATGTTATTTTGTGGCATTTAAAAAACAAAGACATATTGGACTATTCGGAATTCATTCCTAAGTGACCCAGTGCAAAAAAAAAACTTGTAGATGAACATTACATGAAAAAATATTGCATTTTGCATGCTATATGTTTTGTATGTCTAGCATTTACAATTTGATTTTTGGACGAATTTTATTATTTTAAAAATGCTACACATTTTAAACCAATGTGTTGAAAATTCGTAGAAGAATAAGTTATTAGGATAAGTGATGATTACATTTCTAAACGCTCATTATTTCACGTAACTAAGGATCTGACATTGCTTTTTGCATCATATAGATAGGTAATAATAGGTGAATACAAAGAATAAAGTCAGAAACTGGTAAAATTCTATGACCGTTTCGATTGCTCAGACAAGTTAAAAAATCCAGGAATTAATAGCACCAAATTTTCAGCGAAATAGAACAGTGCAAGAAAATTAATTGTCAAAGCAAAAATAGTGAAGTTATTCGAGTTTGATCATGGCCGCGCAATCGAAACGCGGAGAATGGCGCGGCCATGGAGACTTAGATAACTACGATAGCTAGAGATCTAGTCTTTTTTGTTTAAGGTATAGTGAATTAGTCGAGAATTGTGGAATAAACAAAACTTCAAAAAATATTATTATTTTAGAAAACATGCCCTTTTAAAGTTATGGCCGCGCCATTCTCCACTTCCGTTTTTTACATCTTTGATTACTTCCGAAATCCACGACTTCGAATTGGGTACTTAAATTTTAAAATGTACCTATAGTTAAACTTGATTAACTGAAAATCTTGGGTCCTTCATTTATAATACAGCAGCTGTACAATAGGTCTCTATGTTACTAGGTTATGATGCCACTTGAAATGTCAAGTAATCGACTTTTAATGTAGGTTATTATAACGCTAACTAATAACTTACAAATTTATGCTTATATTTATAGTTTACCTTTAAGATTAAATAATGAATAAAGTTCAGTGTTAGATCGACTATCTTTGGGTTTGTTTCTTACCATCCCTCATCTCTCACTCATCACATCACTGTAGAAACCCACTACAGTAAATGGTCCTTCGAGCGGATTATATGAAGACTACAGTAATTGGCCCTTCGAGCATCGAGGTAAATGATCGTCATAATCGAAGAATACAGTAATTGGTCCTTCGAGCGAACAGTACCAGCAGTCCCACTTGACTAAGTTTCTGGTAATTATTTCTTTCGAACATTGTTGGCGATTCGGTTTTACTGGCCTCTCACCAGCGAGATCCCCCAGTTAAAATTGAGAAGGCGCATAACAACAATTTAGACAGAGTGATTACCTGGAACTCCGGGACTGCAAGGAAGGATATTCACCTGGAAAACATTCGACGGACCATTTACTGTATTCTTCGATTATGACGATCATTTACCTCGATGCTCGAAGGGCCCATTACTGTAGTCTTCATATAATCGGCTCGAAGGACCATTTACTGTATTCTTCGATTATGACGATCATTTACCTCGATGCTCGAAGGGCCAATTACTGTAGTCTTCATATAATCGGCTCGAAGAACCATTTACTGTAGTGGGTTTCTACAGTGATGTGATGAGTGAGAGATGAGGGATGGTAAGAAACAAACCCAAAGATAGTCGATCTAACACTGAACTTTATTCATTATTTAATCTTAAAGGTAAACTATAAATATAAGCATAAATTTGTAAGTTATTAGTTAGCGTTATAATAACCTACATTAAAAGTCGATTACTCGACATTTCAAGTGGCATCATAACCTAGTAACATAGAGACCTATTGTACAGCTGCTTCCCTGTACAGTCCCCTTTAACTTTAGGCGTCTGCACAGAAGGCCCAACAAATTAAATCGTAAAAGCTTAAATTAAAGTTTCAGAAATTTATAACTCTTTGCTTTAAGTTTTAACTATTTTTGTCTAAATTCCCTACTTATAAGTCAATTCGTTTGGCAAAGATTTATAAAATTGGCCCTCAATCCAGATGCACGTAACCAATCCCCTATGCTTTCTCTTCCATGCTACTTCATTTTTGTTAAATCCAGCATCAAGTCAAAAGATGATAGGTGATAGGTGATATCTCTTTTTTCTTTCAAAAACGTCAGCAAAATATCACGTACCTATGCGTTTTTAATTCTTTATTTTATCTCTTTGTTAGCTTAAACGGCCTGTAGCTACTAAAATATTATTCGTAGAGTAAAAAATAATATGACTCAATGAGTAGTTAATTTTATGTAAAAGCTTTTGTTACCCGACTACTTGGTGGTAGGATCCCTTTTGGGTCCGCCTGGCTAGCGACCACCCTTTATATAAAGTCTGCCGCCAAATGTTACCGCTCCGGCGGTAATGTGTTCCGGCAATATTGTATAAAGAGCCAGTTCCTTCCTAAACCCGTGTGCTTTCATCTTCGACCTCATCGTCACTTACCATCAGGTGAGATTGAGGTCAAACGCGGGTTTAGTCACTTATAAAAAAAAAAAAAACTACGGCGAAGCAAAAAGTAAGGTTATGATTATGATTGAGGCTACATGAAATGACGTTATATCGACTAGCGTTATAGCGCCCTCTAGGGGAAAGTAAAGAACTAAAAAAAATTCTTGATCGTTTCCATTAAAGAACTTGATTAGCACAGTTCAAATATGTATCTCTGTGGTGTATTACTCCGAAATAAGTGAAAAAATACTAAAAACTAAAACCCGGCTACTAAAAACACGCTCTAAAAAGTACGAAAAAAGAGAACAATCACCCATTTTTATGCTTCATACTGATAGAGATACCTATGCTTAAAGGATGGTCGTATGTTGCATTGTAGCAAAACAGATTAATTATAATACCTAATAAAATAAAATCAAAGTGGCGTACGATCACACAAATTGCCTGTCAAATTTCCCCAACCAATTTCAACTTAATGTCGAGGGCATAGACTTCAGATTCAAGTACTTACAATTTATTGACAGATTCGCTTTAGGGCTGTCCTTTCCATTTTTTTACAAGCAATACTAAACTATTATGTAGGTACTCGTTAGAGTAGGTAATGTTTGTCTATGATACTATTTGTAGACACCTGTGAGCACCGAAACCGGAGCAAAAGTTACTTTTTTACCTCTTTGTTAATTTGTTTAAACAGCCTGTACTACTAAAGTAAAGTATTGCAATGTCACTAAAAACTTGCAACCGCCTCTATACTATACGAACATTCTTAAACATACGAGTCGATAAAGTTCTATGCTCGCCCCGATGACTAAATCAATAGGGATTTCTTTAATCTGTAAAGCACATGGTTTACGTGGTTTACAAAACTAAATTATTTCCACTGATTTTATTAATTTTCTCTGACTATGAGCAAATCTGAAAACAGAAACCCTCACATTCAGCATAGCGGACTTTTAAAATGTATATTTTTCCAATTTTCAAAACTACAAAAAATGGCTGTACCGTGCAGACGCCGCGCCGCGTCAGTAATAGCCGAGGGAGGACTCACAGAAATGTCGTAAAGTACCTAGGTATTGGTCGTAGAGTGAAAACTAACTAGACCAAATCAAAAGGAGCTTTTACGAAGAAGCTTTTGTCTGAAGCAAACGGAGGAGCTGTAACGCCCCTGTACGCGTCATCTGTAGGAACGAGGCTATCTACTCCCACGCCCATTGCAGAGAATATTAGGGGCTATGTATGTGAGAGGTTAACCTGCGTAGCTATCTAGACGGTACTTACATATCTACAATAGTTATTTCAGATTCAATCTCGCATGGAAACTGTCGAGCTTTCGTCATTGCACTTTGATTAACTTTGAGCCTGAGATTCTACCATGTTTTTCTACTGAACTTTGCGTCGACTTGTCCTTGTCGTATAGCAGGTACCTATGGTAGGTACAGAAGGCAGCACATAAAGCGAATCTGTCAATAAATTGTAAGTACTTGAATCTGAAGTCTATGCCCTCGACATTAAGTTGAAATTGGTTGGGGAAATTTGACAGGCAATGTAACGCTTGATCTACTGCCTTCTGTACATATACTGAGTTATTGATAGTTAATCCGGCATATTTTAGAACGCGTTATAGAGGAGGTTGTTTGCAGTCATTATTTGTGTGATCATTATAGACCCTGCCCGCCTTCCACTGCGTAAGTGAAATGAGCGAGAAATAGTTGACCGGAACGGAGTTTGAAATGATAATTAGTTTCGCCTTCCACCAAGACCCCGTATGACTCTTTCAACTCGCTCGCTCCGTTCCGCTCGTCTCCGCTTCGGTGGAAGCACATGTATGAAAGTCATCCTTACGAGTATAGCGGAGTCCGTAATGGGTCCGTTCCGCTCGCAGTGTAAAGCGGGCATTAATTGTGTGATCCGAAGGTGAACTATTGTTTTAGGTAATATTTTCCTTTTTTTTCTGAACTACCAGTTTTGCAACTTTAAATATCGATCGTAAAGAAGCCGAGATGGCCCACAATTTTCTTTTCAAGGTTAGGTGTTTATAAACTGTTAATTTGATTACAAACAGAAGGTACAGGATGTTTCATCAATTATTTTGAAGAAGCTTTGATGGCAACCGTTTTTTGCCCCGAAAAGAGATACTTCACTAATAAATTTCTTAAAGAACTTATGCTATGGATAGGTACTGGAGAACGGACAAATAAATTTGAGAAACATCTATACATACGTATTGAATGCATAAATATTCGCATAAAAATTCAAGACTTGACGGCTAATATCATGGATTCGAATCTAGGTCTTTCGACGTAGCTGATGATAATGTATTTTACCACTACACATTCCAGCCATCACAAGTGGCCTCTGAGTGGTCACACACACCCAAAAGGATAGCCACTCAATAAAAGCCTAGCAACAATATCCCAAACACTTCCTAAACAAGCGAAAGGCCCCTTTTGGAATCAGAGTTTGTCAGAACCATTTCGCCGTAAAACAGTTTTAGGTGTTCAAGATTCGTTATATTATTAATAACAAGATATATTTATTTATACCGTCATTAAGTGGGTGAATTTATTATTTTATTATATTATTTATTTGAAACGTGTTTTCTTGACGTTCTAGTTTGATAATGAATTAATGATAAATGATATTTATTAATAATATTGTCTTTATTAATAGTTTGTTTCTGCTATTCCGCAAATTGCATGTAAAGCATGAGCACGCTTACATGCAGACGACACGTACCTATTATGAAATTAAAGTCGTTTTATTCTGATTAAGTGTCCCTAGGCGCAATGGTAAAGTTTTTCCCTGTTTTATTTTTTTTGTTTTTCCGCCACAGAAGACAACCCCTCAGAACACCCGCAGGCCTATTGACCGTACGAGTGCTCACTGAGAGGAGGAGGAGAATACGTCAGAAGTACGAAGGGGCACTTGCCAGGGGGTATTAGTCTCCGGCCAGATGACACCCAACAGTGTGAGACTTCTACTCACTAAACTCCCCCTTAATGATCTTTTGTCTTTCTACAGACAATCGATCGAAGAAATGAGCGACAGCCAGTTGGTGGTGCAGGCTGCGCGGTTTTTCCCTGTCGCAGAAGATGGCCTCAGTTTGGTTCTGTATGAATGAGCTTTACCAATCCAACTTGGGGTTGCGTGCGTGTTTATTATTGAACCCTCGAGATTCGGTGCGTTCAACAAAACAAAAACCTTAAAGCATACTTTAGGTCACAGTCTTTGTACCTATCTTCTAGTCATTCAAATTCAAAACGCAGATAGGTACAAACTAAAATAAGATTAAAATCGCCAGGTGCTTAATTACAGATAACGAATCGACATTATGGAGTTATTTCTGTAGTCATATTTCAATGAAATAAGGTGTCAAAATTGTTTGCTTCCGTGCTGCAATAAACATGATATCACGCAAAACCATAGTTAAAACACTATAAATAAAATAACACAGTGTGCAAACACTCCAGTGGAATAAATTCTCCATTCATACAGTCATGGAAGCAGCGCGTCAGTTGCTACCCGAAGGCCGTGTCGCGCGGTCGCGCTTTGTAGCAAAACAATCGTTTCAGGTTAATCAGTGGATGTTTATAAACATTAACAATGAGCTCCGGCTATGTAGGGTCGACGAAGCCATTCCCGTTTTCCTTTGATATGAGCAACGAAGACGAGAAACAAGCACTAAGCACTTCTCTTCACATTAAACGCATAGGTGAGTCTTAGATTTACGACGATAACAATGTTTTACAAGTACAATCTCAAGAATAACATGTACCTAACTCTGTTGTTCTATAAGCGTCAATTTACACGTTTATAACGATGAAAATTGGGTACTAAGTGGCGTATCACAAGCGGCATAATAAGAGACATATGCGGTACCTATTACACTTTGTTTTTATAACGCTACGCATGCCGGTTGGTCAACTCGACACGAATGCTAGTGAGTGTTGTAAGAGCTTTTCAACTGGGCCGAGTTATTGATCGATAGTCCTCCCGTCCCACGGCGAATCAGCTGACTCCCTCAGGACAACATAATGCTGTTTCAATGATTAAAGAGGTTTTATTTTTAGTTTTTTGTGAGGAAACGCTGGGAATAATGTTGATATTTATTTATTTATTTAGTAAGAAATGGATTGAAATATTGAGAATAAAAATTTTCGGGCACTACAAATATCAGGAGAGAGATATTACAAAACATTCACACGAATTGAGAACCTCCTCATTTTTCATGTCTGTTGAAAATACCTATTATTTTAAAATGAAGTCTAGTCGATTACATGATGGACATTGACTGGACCAACAAATGTGGACACATTTAGATTAGCCGACTAAGCAGTACCTAACTACGGGATTATTACGTTTTCATGTTTTATCCTACATAAGTTAGTAGGCTATAACTAGGGTAAGGCTTATCTGTATCCAAAATTTTATTTAGATAACGATAAGACAAGAAAGATTGTATAAAAATAGGCATTTGTAATCTGAATGCAATTTCACTCTATCACTGCGATTTAAACGCAGATATTTTTCAAATACTTATAACAAAACTTTCAACCTTAGGTCAACCAGGCGTTCTGTTGAAGCTTTTAATGCTTTCTGTATAAAGGGAGGGACTAAAGGTGTCTACACACCAAAGCCGCCGCGCCGGCCCGGCGGCACGAACCCGGCGGGCAAGGCCGGCGGCCTGATTTTGAAACGACCAAAGCCGCCGGCCCGGCGGCTTGCGCCCGCGCGCGGCACGCCCGGCACATATACGTAGTAATAATTCGAAACACACGCGCAACGTCTCCGAACACTCGGTAGTCACTAATTGTGAACGATGCCGCGAATATCATGCCGCCGTCCCGGGGGCATGTTCGTGGCTGGTTTGTAGAAGCCGCCGGGTTTACCCGCCGGCATTAACTCGCCGGTTTCGTGCCGCCGCGCCGGGCCGGCGGCTTTGGTGTGTAGACACCTTTAGGCTGCAAACTGGACGGTAGCGGCGCGGGCAGCGATTTCCGGGACACAATAGAAAGTATTGAGTTTGTATGAAACCGCGACAAATCGCTCGAGCGCCCGCTGGCGTCGAGGACGGCCCAGATGCCCCGCGTCGCTGCCCGCGCCGCTGTCGCTGCCGTCCAGCTTGCAGCCTTGCGCACGTTGCGTATTTGGACGTGTGGTGCGCAGAATGTTACATTACTAGTTGCATTACTAGCAATCTGTACGCACCATAAAGGTTAACGCTGCGTCACGAGTGTCCACGCGTGTGTTCATACTAAACAAAACTTCAATAAAGACATGGTAAATGTCCCGATTTTATAGCTTAAAAACTGATCTTTCATAACTTTTTTATTTAAAATTATGCAACGTAAATTCACCCTACAATAAAATAATAATACGAGGAGTAAAAATTTTCCCATCGGGTTCCCGCCAAAAATTCTTAAAATACACAGATCACCTAGCGAGATTAAGCTGTCAATGTAATTGTCACACATTATTAAAATATGTCGACATGTTCTGTTGTCACCAACGCAACGCTTGTTGTTTGCCAATGCAATTTGCGTTGCATTAATTTAAGATAATATAAATTACATAGCTAGCTAAATTACATAGATAACTTATAAAAGCTTGTAATTTTGGAAATATAATACACTAGCTTTTTCCCGCGGCTTCGCTTGCGCAGGAGTAGATTAACAATGCATTCCAATATACAGTGCAGCTCTAATTTAATATTGAATAAAATGTATTAAACTTTGAAAAACTAATAAACGTATTATTTTTTTCTTATCAAGCAAGAGCATGTGTAAAGGATCTCCGTATAAGTGGCCCATTTGATGTACCGAGGTTCACTTAGCGATTTATAATACATATCTTTGATTCCACTAAAAAACTGTAGGTACCTAATAGGAGTTTAGGTCTAAGCTGAACTTTAAACTGAGAAAAAGTCTTACTTTACACAAGCCATATATCTGTACAATATAGTAAAAACACTTTTTAACCGGATTTATCGCGTATATTTACATTTTAAATTTTAACTCGACGTTTCGGTTTCTTTGCACACCCCGTGGGTCACGAGGGACACCGAAACGTCGAGTTAAAATTTAAAATGTAAATATACGCGATAAATCCGGTGAAACGCGAAAACTTAAGACAATATTATGTAGTAAAAAGACATAATATTCTTTTTACTACATAATATTACTAGATCCATGCCAAAAAAATGCTTAGCATAAAAAATGTTAGATAGGTACTGAGTATACTGTCAAAATGAAACTTTGTCATTTTGTTGTTTACCTATTTACTTATTTCCTTCTTTTGAACGAATAAGCAGCATCTCAGAACGCAGAAATGAATCGAATAACAAGATTGTGTGAATCACTAACGGAGGGCTGGGTGCCATCCTGTCATTATTGACATTGAAACGACAATTTTTTACAACCTTAAATAATTTATTTCACAGTATTTATTCATAAATACGTAACATATCCTATATTTTACAGTTCCTTGGTTTATGCCCTACAATTTGGTGCCTATGCACCTCGCGGTCCACATATAGGCCAAAATATATGAAGATAAAATCTTGTCCTTTCATATTAATTACTTCGTAGAGCTAGTTTTACACAAAATCAGGCTGAATGACTAGGTTCAGTCAGAGGGGGTCAAATTGGGAATGACAATTACCTTGTATGAAACCTTTTATTCCTTCGATGAATCTGCTTCAAATTTGTTAAAAACATAGCAGGAAAAAATATGGTTCAAAAAAATATTAAAATAAATAGGTATTTCCATACTTTTTTATACCATATTTTTTCCTGGTATATTTTTAACAAAGCTCAAATCAGAAATAGGTTAAACGGGAGGGTAAAGTTCAAGCTTTGTTCTGATCTAGTTACCTACTTCTTCTACCGTTTAGAGCTTTTTGGGAGTTCAGACTGTTCTCTATACAGCTGCTCTTAATCAAAATTGTGAAAGACCTTGATTTTGTTTAATTATACAGAGTCACGGAAAGATAAGGTACGTACAACTCGCATAATTATATGGTTATTTTATACGCTTATACTTTATAGGATGATAAAAATCATACATAATGTATAATATATACTAACTTTTAAATACATCTATCAAAATAAATAATTAAATCCCCAGTCAATCACGCCAACTGCGCTTTGTCTCAAAGTAAGCGAAGCTTGTGTTATGAGATAGGTACTATGTAGCGAACTAGGGGGCAACCTAGAATATGCGTAATAGATTAACACCCAGACTCTGAATTTTTTTTTTCTTGTTCTGTGCCGGAATCGAACCCGCAACCTCACGATTGGTAGGTACCTATCGTCCGCTGCACCACGTCATAATACAACAATGTTCGCAAACGGAAAACAGGACCACACGACTCTTATTATTACTTACTAACCGAATTTTTTTTGTAAGAAAAGCGTGTGGCGCCATCTAAAATGAAATAAAGTAACTATTTTTTTATAGTTTTAAATGTCACTTTGATAATCAACGAATGCAGAGTACTAAACAAACCGACTTCACGTCCAAACTCTTTCTGAGTTATAATGTCATCAACGTAAACCGTCTCCGAAATCATACATATTTTTTCAATAATTTGATATTTTCAATTAACTATAAAGTATCCACTATCATATGAAACAAGAATTTTCAAAATCGATTCATAATTGTCTGAAATATCGTTTAACAAAGACACAAAAACAACATACAGACGAATTGAGAACCTCCTCCTTTTTTGGACGTCAGTTGAAAACCTCTCATTACCATCCTCAGCTTTTACGATCTATTTTCCGCAAGTTCATCTGTTCTTGAATACAACTGCGGTTGCAGCGCTATAGGATTCGGAATTTCTGACGTTTTTGTTTTGACACATTATTTGACTTTTGCTGCGATATGGTCAAAAAACTCGGCCAAACACGTGAAGAAAATCGCGAGTTGCAAAAATATATTACGTTGTAAAGGAAAAATATAGGTTAGGTAATCCCATGTAAATAAATGATTCTTGTGAAAATAATCCATTCAGAAAAAGCATCCAACAGATTGACAGGTACTTATCTCAATAAATAGCTTGGAACAGACTTACTTAAACTTTTACGCTATTTCCTTACCTAAAGGTAAAATAAAGCAATTATAGCTCCTGTATTCATTTTGTGGTGACTTACCTACTAAATGTTTTTGATGCAAAATGTACCGTTTTTTTTCACAAAGCAGGATGCAATTACGATTGAATCTTGGTTGTTTTCCGGATTGATTTTTGCCGATTGATAAAGGACATGCACTTCTATCGGCTCAACAAAAGACTTAGGGAACTGAAAAAAATTATCTGCTAGTTATGGGTAGGTAGTTATTGGGTTATTGGCTGGTAGACTGATTCGCTTATGGCAGTCGACTTTCTTATTATGGGCGGGGTAGGGTAAGTCCTCAAATAACTTTAATGCCCAAAAAAATTGTGACTCACACTTTTTTGGGGAAAAAAATCTTTGAACGTTAGAATAAAACAAAACTATAAGCTTTGTGGTTTTAAAATATTGTCAAAGTCTATACTTACGTGAACCTCTAACTTAGCGCTGAAATAGATAACAGATGCAACTGTACCTACTTATAACAAATTGCTATTACCTATTTATCACCATTTGTTAAGGTCGGCTCTACAAATATCGTCAGTGATGTTTTCAAGTGTCGAGCAAAATACACCTACTTATAAGTTTGCATGCAAATTGCAACCCCAAGAAACAAGAGACGGTGTAGGAAGATCTAACTTGAATTGTAAGTAGAGGAACATGCGAACTAGGCTACAGTTTACGTCTAAAATGTACGAGACGCGACACTTATAGTAGAACAAGAAATGATCTCAATTTAAACCAAGAAATCAGAGACAAGGTTAACGTTTAGTAAAATAGATCATTCTTGTCGTTTGGTCGTGTCGTGACGTCGCCTGATTGTGCTAATACAAAAGCGGCACGAACTTCTACTGGTGCGGTGCCAGCCGGCGAGTCAGTCTACCGCTAAACTCTCGTACAATAACATTTCCGCGACTACAACATCAACAAGAATGGATTGTGCAGTGTAATGTGTGCTAAAATCGCTAAAATCTGGAAGCTAAATCATCAGTGCTACCCGACAATCGCTTTTGTCACATGACGATTGCATTTAAACTGTGCGGTAAAGAGTTTAGTGCTGTATTTGAGTGTGTTTGTCTAAACTAAGATTTGCAATCAATTGTAATCGGTCTGTAACGTTATGTCGATAGATAACTTTTGAATTAGAGGGAATCAATCATTATAACACGAATGGATGCATGTGTTTAAACTAGTTATAATTTTATATTAATACCTAGGTAGTTGAAACTTTTTATACATATGTTAAAATGACATTGACTCTACCTGCGAATGACTCGACCACCTCCCGCACTACTTTCATACATTCTATAAAATCTGCAAACACTAAGATGTAATTATCATCGCGATATGAGGAGGGAAATTACCGAAAATACGACTCGGCGACCCACTGCGCATGCTAATAGACTATTTTCATAGTACATAGGTTACTATGCTTAGGTATATACATATACTTACCTACTTTTGAAATCGAGGACAGTCCTCAATAATAATAAGTATATGAACTACCTGCAGGCACTAAATTACCTATAGGTACATACAATATTTGTCTTTGTGTATGATCATAACCTATTACTTAGTGTTTAGTTAAAACCTTGCTGTTTCAACAATTTTAACTATGTCAACTATTCAATAATTTGCACACTGTGTTTGTTCTTCATGATTAAAAGAAAAGGTAGGTATTTGAAGTCAAAAATAAAAAAGTGTGACCGCAACAAAGGAAATGTCTAAACTTAAACCTATAAAAAGCATGTATAGGTTTAAGTTTAAAGTTATCATTCAAATGGCAAAACAAACAAAAACGCCACAATGGAATTTTACTGGCATCAACATTGTGAAACTCAGGATTATTAGGTCTTTGACTGCAGTGATTCCGAATACAAAGAAGTGGGCGTTTGGCACCGCTCTCCCGCCAAAAATAGAAAATATGGCGAATGCGGCATTCGGGCACTCGCAATGACTATACAAAATTGCAGGTGTACCTGTGCTTTGGTGATAAGGTAGCTTTACCTTAAAGGCAAACTTTTGGGGAAGGATTAGATTTCTCGTTGGCTTCTTATTATAGCATGAGAGTAGGTATGGACGAAAAAAACGAAAATTTGTGAACTCTCAAGCCATTTAAGTTTTTCTTAAGTAACTTTACCCTGATTATGTTAAGAACGCGCTGAGAGATACATTATTAGATGCACCATAATAATTTAGTACTTATGAAAAAAAGTAAATGTTATTTTTCCATAGTCTTAAAAAGTTTTATGAGCTTTTTTAACAATGCCATTCTAGGTAGGTACGTAGGTCCTGTTTTTATCTACAAACAAATACTTAGCTTTGTATCCTTTGGCCCTGATTTTTGCTACGTGAACAATATGAAAGTTTATAAAGATAAGTTAATAATTTAACTGAAGCTTTTTCAACGTGCGACAATCTAAAAATTGAGTAGGTATTTAATATGATTTAATGTACCTATTTACGGGATTCTTACCACGATTTTTGATTTTATATTATTATTATTGCACGTCCAAAATCGTGGTGAGAATCCCGTAAATACATTAAATCATAATGAAAATAACCGCGATAGTTTAAAACAGGTATTTAATATATCTAATGTTTATTGCGAACATAAGCGATACCGTGGTACACACGACAATCCATAATTTACAAAAAATATTATTAGAATATCGTGTAGCAGATTCTTAATGTAGAAAAGTCGCATTTTCCTTGCTTTACTACAAACAAAACAAAATCCGAATCTGCAAACACACGAATCGCATAGAGAGTAACAAAACGAATGACGGTTAGACATTAGTTTTTATGATCTGAGGTTAGACAGTTGCATTGAATTGAATATGCCATTTACTGTTGTTTTTCCACTACTAACATTTACTGTTGTTTTTCCACTAACTAACTGAAACTGTATTGATTAGGCATATACAGTTATTAAAAAGATATTATGAATACCAACAGTAGATTATCTTATCCCCCATTTTTTGAGATAAATGTTTATAATCACGTGAAACATGAAAAAAGTTGTCAAATAACTATTAAACCTATCGTGTTATACAAATTTCGTGTAATTTAGTAATGATTTGATTACCTGTACTTATAGGCATTGATTGCAAATCTAGTTTTTTAATATAATAGTGATAATTAACTGCAGTTTGATTTTATATTTTTTTTAAAGATGTTGTACTATAAATAGATAAATAAAGTGAATATTTTTAAAGTCCGGGATAATGTCGTCGAGAGGGGTTCAGGATGGATCCCGTTCCCCAAGGATCATTACTGACTCTTTCTTTGAAGATGATGGTGAGTCCAATATGCATTTTATTCAACAGAACTGTTAATGTATAACATGAGTATACTTATTTCGGCAATTTAAGTTGATTGCAGATTAGAAAGATCAATAGAAACTTATGAATTGACTAAAATAATTCATCATAGGTGCCTAATAGAATAGAACCCATACGAAACAGGAACTACAGGAACTACCGAATTGAACAGTTGATTTTGACAACCAAATGACAGGCTAGTCAAACTATGCACAGAGTAGGTATCAATGCAATTTTGGTATTGGAATGGAAATCATATAATGTACGGACGTGGATTTTTAAATCCTGTGCTTTTTAATATTGATTTGAATAGAAATTGACCAGTAGCTTCGTGTTTGTAAATATTTTCTCTTTTTGTCCCCTAGTGCTCATATTCTAGCCTGACTCCTTAAGATTTTGAAACGTCTCCTTTAAATAAATAAAAAAAAATGAACAAACTACTTACTTTAAATTAAAATCCTCAGAGGTGAATCGAGTAGTCACTTTTCGCTTATAACTTTTTTATTTATAGTTCTACGACAAAAAAATACGGGACCAAAGTTGTAGAGGATTTAATTTGCAACAAAAAATGTTAATAATTTTTTTTATCAGATAAATAGCTTAAGAGATATATCGTAAAAACCATTTCAACCCCTATTTTCAAGATGGCGGCCGTAGGACAAGGGTGGCGACCCCACAAATTTTTTTAGCTTTACACTGACCCCCCCTACACATCAAAAAAATAAAATTGCGTCCTCTGAAAAACGCAAGGTTAAGCCTAAAAAATGTAACATTTCAATGGACTAATAGTTATATGTACCTAACTACCTATAGCATGTAAACGCAACCCAGTGCTTTTCATGTACAGATTGGATTGTAATTCTTTGAAAACAGAAAATGTAATGTTATAAAGTATTTTTCAACACACTTGCTCGTAAAATGAGCCTAATTCTATTGAATTTAGAACTATAAACTGGGCTATAAGTCACGCGTGCATAATATATTATACCCTAGTGCATAATATAATGAATCCTACAAAGTTGAATTGTACCTTTGTGCTAATTAAATGCGAGTAAACAGAGCATATTTTATTGATCCGGATTATACATTAAATTTTTTCAGAAACAACAAAGAGGTTTTATACCGCTTCAAATCCATATACATTTTTAAATGTTTACGCCTTATATTAGTTAAACACAATAATTGTATATCAAACAAATTATTCACAATTTACAATAATTTGTTATAAAATATTAAAATATTTGGATTTACCACTCCAAATTAAATATTTTCATGTCAAATAGGCTGTATATGCTATACAGCCATTGAAACATTTGGCGGAAAAAAAAACCTACGCGCATGCGCGAAGTTCGGCGCCATTTTTCAATCACAATTCACAGCTTTGTTATCAAGTGTGTTTGTTATTTTATGACCACGTATGTCTGTCTTTTACTCACAAGTGTGTTGAAAAACGTCGTATATAACTCGTGAGCGTTGCTAATTACAGTCGAGGCTGTGATTTGAGCCCGAGCCGCAGGCGAGGGCTTAATAATGAGCCGAGACTTCGCTCACTTGTTACGTAATATACTATTTCCGTTATTCGGAACTGGAAATAAATATTTGAAGATCATTTTAATTAATTATATTACCCAGGCTTACAAGGCCTCAGGATTTTTTATGCGAAGTTTTTGGATAAGCGTTAAAGACGTAATTTGGACATGATAAAATATGCAATCAAAGCAAAATGTTGTATAATTAACGAAATTCTAATTTTGAAGTGCTTGTCAATATTTTGTCTCAAGTAAAACTTTATCTTAGTATGTATGAATTTCCGTTTTCATACATATTTTGTTAATTTTTTTAAAATAGATTTTAATCATTTGTACAGGTATTGTGTTTGATGAAGCAGTACTTACAAAGTACACTAAGCAGTAAGGGTACCTACTGAAATTTTACCTAGTCCAAAAGGTCGAAAGCTACTTTTACTAAAGCTGCTTTCGGTTAAGACTTATGATTGGTCTCTAATTCTAGGCCAACTTTGTCTTGTTGCTTCATTTATTTAATTCTCACAGAACCATCACATCTTTCAAATAATATAATAATCTTATCTTTTCTTATCTTACTAATATTATAAATGTGAAAGTTTGGATGTATGGATGTTTGTTCCTCAATCACGGGAGAACGGCTCAACGGATTTGGATGAAATTTGTCATAGTGATAGTGTACAGTCTGGAATTGCACATATCCGCGCGCAACAGCTAGTATGGAAATAATGCATTACTTACTACAAAATGTTTATATTACGAGTTTATATTTATATAACATATCGCTCACATAACAAGGCAACGCTCGCTACTTACCTATATGTTAAGTGCATTAACTTTTTAGCATTAGATTTAACATCTGCAGTTGGAATCAAGTTCAATTTCTTATACCTATTTGTAAAAAAACGTTTGTAAAATTAATAAATCCCATAATTGATTTAAATTTGTATACCTATAATTGAACGAGGCTGCAAAAATGGTGGAAACAATTATTCTAAATTCTTTACTTTTGACGAAGATCTGCCTTGGCCCCATTGAAACTAATATTAAAACTTTGGCTGCTAAAACAAATAAATATATTATTCAAATTAATAAATTAACTTTTTTTATTATAACGTTCAATAAAAAAATATAAAACAAAAACATGAAAAAAAATATAAAAAACAAAAAGAATGTTCAAGTTCCTTCGAGCCGGATTTGAACCAGCGACCTATGGATAGCCATTGATTTTAACCTCTACAGTCCACCGCTCTACCAACTGAGCTATCGAAGGCGTGCTGAGGATTGCGAAAATACGTTACTAAAGCTATGTGTGCGTTACGTCATTCTGTTTTGCACAAGGTTACGAGATAAACATGTCATGATTTTATAATGTCACAGATTGCGTTTTAATTGACCTATTTCACCATTAACCCATCGCTGGTATAAGGAGGTTAATGTTTTTAACTGCTAAGGAGGTATAATATAGAACCATTTGACTATTTACTTAGCTTAAGTCGAAACAGATCTTTTCAATTTAATGTAACTGTGAAACTTTTGAATGTTTTGTATAGGCAATCAACTAAAACAAAATTTGTTTTTGTTGGTTTTATCGGTCACTCACTCACTACATGTTTTCATTTAAATAAAGCGTATCACACAGCGCCATCTATCCTCAAAGTAGATTACGACAGATGATACGGTATTGATTATTAAACTTAGCATATTTTTTTTAAATCTGTAGTAATCTGTAATTACCTACATCATAAGCATATGAAGAATGTTTTGAGATTTTTATTGATTTTCGGAAAAAAATATTTAAAGTGAATATTTTATATTAGGTATTTAATCTATTTTACAGATGCCCCTACGGCTTGTAAGCCATTTCAATCGAGCATCTATTCACATATCTTTAGCCAGCGACGAGGTACGGGTTTGAATCCCAGCAGGGCCAGTGATAGAGGGCTTGTGTAATAGTTTGGGAATTTTATTTTATATAACCACAATACTTTTTAGAAATCTAATGCCATTTGCAAAAAAAAAACAGTATCGGTCCCCTTGGTAACTAACTAGGTATATTTCTTTAGAATTATACATGGATGGATAACTAGTTACCATACAAATACGCTAGATGGCGGTAGCGGCGCTAAATGTTGATTTGTGGTAAATATCGATCGAGTACCCACGTAACTCATATTTCTCGAGGGGAAAGATACCGGTGCTATTATATAAAAATGTTTTTACTTTATACTTATTGTGAGAAAACTATTGTAGTGGTCGGAGTTAGTTGCCATAGTCCATGAAAAGGGATAAATGAACTGAAATATCAAGAACTCGAAATAAACCCTTAGACCCTATGGTAATATTTAAAAATCAAAATCCCGTCTTCACAAACATTTATAACAATGGAGGATATTAAATAAGCACACCACCTTCGTAGGAACGTGTGCTATTGAAAGTTGCAATCATTGATAATAACAGAGTGACTCGTATTTGACCCGCCATAGGAACAGAGCGTGTATCATTGCTATGTGGATCATTTGCTAGTATTTAAAGCCTACTTTCTATGGGTTAAGTCTTATAGTTTTGGAAATAGGTATAATTTTGTACCTTTTCTAATCATTTCCAAAAGTTTTCCTTTAGACTATTAGATTATTTTTTTATAAGTTATCGTTAATCAGTAACTTGACTGTGTTTAAGTAACATCAGTTTTTGCCGGAAAAAAATTATCAGAAAAAAGATATTGCCCTTGAAAAATCACAAAAGGATGAAAATAATTTTGGGCACCAAAATTTCAACACATGTAAAAAAATCAGCGTGTTTTTGTAAATTTATTTTGCTTTAAAAACTTATTTCCAAAAATACCAAAGGAAGACGCATAAATTCGGTATCCACCTCCAATGGCCATGTAGGATACGCCGTTGGATAGGTCTTAGTAACCTGAATCAAAGTTACTATGGCGCCAACTTCTGATCGTTAGTCCGTTCAGAGCTATAAGGTCCTAAATGTCGGACTAAAGTTTTGGTAACCACCTCCAATAGCCATGTAGGATACGCCGTTGGATAGGTCTTAGTAACCTGAATCAAAGTTATTATTGCGCTAGGTTCCGATCGTTAGTCCGTTCAGAGTCAAAATAGCAGACAGGTCACCTATAGCATAGATAGGAAGCGACACCGCCGCTCTCATGATCTGTTGCACACCTGAATTAAGGTTTTTTTTTTATCTTCGGATATTTTGATTAATTTTATTAGGTTGGTTATCAGCTTGGACTCAGAATCAAGACAGGCGCCATATCAATTCCTGTTCTAGAAGATGAACTCTTTTCAACAATATATCACACATGTCTATTGAGGTGGGTAGGTACCAGCTCTCATACAAAGTTATGCGTCGTCCTTTAAGGTTTTGCTTTCAAGAATCTTATGACTTTGAAGTGATTTGCTTTATTGCATTGCAGTTCGATGTTTCCAAAATTTAGAGGAATGATTATTCATATCTTTTTCTTCTTGTTGTATTAAAGCAAATTGTACTTTTCAAATTTTTGTTCGATACTTTTTTTATTTGAAAAAGAGGTGTTTTTTAGAGATTTCTCGATATATCTCTTAAACTGCCGGAGCAAACTACATGAAATTTTTCTGAGTGTAAGATATTATATCGTTTTAAAAAGCTGTCAAACAATATTTTCAATAAAATGTACACAATCGTTACAAGAAGCAAAAACAGGTTTTGAGACTTACGTCCTCTAGTTCCGAGCTAAAAGTGTTAAAACAGAACAGGCAATTCTAACCTTTACGTCCACTGGAAAAGACCTTATATTGATCGTTCATGGGATCGACAGCTCAGTGCCGCTCGGTTCGTCGAAGGGGGAACACGTATCACTTTGTCGTCGGCAGTGCTAAGCTTACGTACGATAAAGGATTAAAATACATAGTACAAATTTATAATTGACTATAATGGGAAATAAAAACATTATATCTAAGCGGCAGGGATAGCGCGCTAGTCCATTTATCGGTACAAAAACCAATAGTGGGTTTTGAAACTATTTACATTAAAACATGATGATAACTAAATTTACGTTGCAAGATGAGATTGACTGACGGAGGTCTACTTATAATGGACGGCATGTGAATTTGTATGAAATTGTCGATCACTACCAGATTAGCCTGACCTATGCCTCTGACGAAAAGAAAGCGATGTGAGTAGGATGCAAATATAAAAATGCGATGTAGACATACATCGCCGTTTTTTATGCAATTCGTGACGATTTAGTCTAGTACGAGATTCAATGTATCTAAATATTATGTATCAATATTACGATATGAAAAAAAATGTTTTTATTGCCTTATCAACAATATTTTTCATAAATAAAAAGTCTTTGGCACAGAGCTTCTTTGGCACAGTGGAGTCGTCATCTGAACTAACTAATTTACTTACGGTTAAAAGGTTAATCTATTTACTTATTTTATACTTTTACTGATATCACTAAATAATATTGTTTTTTTTTTAAATTCACCGTACCGGTTAGTAAAGATACAATTAATTTTTTGAAAAATATATTCTTATATCAAATTAATTTTTACACAAAGATTGTAAACATACCAACAAATAGTTTTATAATGCCTAATAATACCACAGCTCCAATGAGTGAACAAGAAGTATGTGACATAATGATTTTCTCTGTAGTTTTTACTTTTTATATTGGCTCGTTTTTCTAGTTTTAGCTAGTTTTTCTCTGTAGCTTTGATTTAGTTTAGATTGTATACGTACCTACTCTATTTGGCAGTGTAAATAATAAAGTTTTTTTTTAATATTTATAATTTTGGTCATTACTATACAGGGTTAATTAAATTAAAATTTTATAAAAAAAATGTTAAAGTTAACCCTGTAGATTATTTATTTAGAAATTTTATTTAGTGTTATTTAGTAACTTAAGTCGAAAATAATCTTTCGTTAAATAATATTTTATAGCTTTTTTAGTTATACAGGGTGGATTTTTTTATTCCACCTGGAGGGAAAGTAGGTACTCTAAATAATAGAGATAACAAATTTTACTCAAACGAAATATTCCTTTATTTCGGAAAAGAAATAAAGCCGCATTCAAAGATTTTCGAAAGTTCGCTCGCCTCACCCGAGAATCGAACCGACTAAAATCCGTAAAAAAACATTTTATTGCGTCGATCGTTAGGGTCAATTGCAAGGATGAAATCTCTCTAGCATACTTGGTTAATTGAATGAAAAGAATACCATGAAATCTTCAATTATTTTAATTACTAACAAAATTTACAAAAAATGGCAATCGAAAATTTGTTATCTCTATTATTTAGGGTGTTACCAGACCAATCGATCTATAGTCGATCGAAGTCGAGAACTGATATGGTAATTTAAATTGATAGAAGGATACCGTTCCGATATGTCAAGTATTAATTCCTAATGTATTACTATATGTCAAGCCACACACTGCATAGTAAAAGTCTATCATCGTCAGTGTAAAATATTTGTGTTCTCATATAATAAGTTGTTTTTTAGGAGATCGCACATTTGGATACAATAGATAACGATAATTTGCTTCCCGAAATCTCATTTCAAAACAGTGGCAAAGATAATATTTGTAGTACAAACATAGGCGAAAATTTACGAGAACCACTCTCTTCGATTAATTCGGTATGAAAAATTCATACGTTATTGAAGTTGTTTTTGTCCCTAAAAAATGAACATACCTATTTTTTTAAATCTGTAGTTTTAGCTATCTTTGAAACCCTTCATAGGTTGTGTAAAAGTTAATTTTTTTCAGGAAGTCAAACTCCTTATTCCTTATATAATCAACATACAATATTTTTTAGATCAGTTAAAAGTTACGTTTTTGACATTTAAAAAGAATAATTTTTCAGAAATTACTTTCCAAAAACTCAATTAAATTCAAGAACATAAGGAAATTTTACTCTTTTTCTAAACATAGTGTTCTCGTTATCAGATAGTCCTAAGGTCCATCTATCTCCAGTGTCATCCAAACGAGTCGTTTTTTGGACACCCTGTATATATAAAGTATGTCATCATTAATATTAATAATTTTTGCTGATTTTTCACTCTTTGTTTATTTTAAGAATCTGTAGTTTGATACAATTATTTACTTATTTGCTTATTTATTTACCATATTTAATTATTTGCGTTAGATGTAAATATGACTGAGTTCTGATAAAAGTTACTACGTATAATGCATACGGAAGGTTGAATTCATGCAAAAAATTTATGTTCGTCAAAACTCTCCTTTCTTGTAGGGATACAAATTATAAATCCGACAAGACTCATCATAATCTCTTATCTTAGTCGATCGAAGTCGAGAACTGATCGTTTTTGGACACCCTGTATATACAAAGTATGTCATCATTATATAAATAATTTTTGCTGATTTTTCACTCTTTGTTTATTTTAGGAATCTGTAGTTTTATAAAAAACGAGCGTTTGCCCGCGACTTCGTACACGCATAAACTCACAACGTCCTATTTTCCGTTCCCGTGGGAATTCCGGGAATTCCTTCCATTATACAAACAGACACTTATTGAGGAACCTTTATACCAAGTATCACATCCGTGCACTCAAAGAATAACATTTTATCATACAAACTAAAACATCATATATTTCCCGTTCACATGGAAATTTCGGGAATTCCTTTCATAACACAACCAGTCTCTTTTTGAAGAACTCTTATGCCAAGTATCATATCCGTGCACTCAAGGAATAAGATTTTTCATACAAACTAAAAAGTCTAATAATTCCCGTTCCCGTGGGAATTTCGGGAATTCCCTCCTTAGTGCACCTCTACATCCCCTAAAAAATGTATGTTACGAATTCAGCTCTCTACGCCCAGTAGTTAAGGCTGTACGTTGTCTGTCAGTCACTCAGTAACTCAGTCAGTAACGGAACAGTTTTATATATATAAAACTATATTTACAATTATATTTGCGTTAGATGTAAATATGACTGAGTTCTGATAAAAGTTACTACATACAATGCATACGGAAGGTTGAATTCATGCAAAAAATTCATGTTCGTCAAAACTCTCCTTTCTTGTACAAATTATAAATCCGACAAGACTCATCATAATCTCTTATCTTGTCCTAGAATCTATAATTCGATTTTTTATTATAATAAAATAGTTTTTTTTTCAATATTTTTTAATCTAGATTAGGTAAATACTGAGCGTTCCAGATATTGCTTAAATATTTAAATACACTTCTTAAATAGACATAAAAATTTTGGTATTCACACCTACACACTTACAGGCAAACACTTATTAATTATCATAAAAATGTTTGCTTACAGTTTTTTTGAGTTTCAAATATTTTGATTCAATTCTTATTCCAGGTAAAAATAAACAAAAATTCTGATTGGTATTTCCAAGTCCAAGGTCAAATGCATATCGCAAAGAAAACTAAATGTCTCTTAGCTATATGGTATGGGGACAATACCATATAGCTAAGAGACTACCATATAGGACGACCAGTTTTGGAAGAAAGAAATGGAACCCAAACTTGTCTCATTTTATATGGAGTGTTTGTTGCCTGAATTGGTGGATCCTCGCTACCCAACAACAAAAAATATTCGAGACCCATCAATAGTAAATGTTTCCACACCTACCTTGTCGACGATCAATATTCAACCATTTGAAGTAAATAATAGTACTGATGACGTTTTATTTCTTCATAGTCAACCAGTTCGACAACGAAGATTGGATTTTTCGGAATTGTAAAAGATTGTTTGTTTTTCTTTTGTAAAATAAATATATATAAATAATAAATATAAATATATACATTACATTATTACTACATTATTAAGTTCAAACTCCGTTTTTTTAATATGTTAGTAACTATGTATAAGTAATGCCATTGAATTCAACATAAATATCAGACGTAAATATAACAAATTATTAAAGTCGATCAAATTATAATAAGGGAACAACAATTACAATTAATCACTTTAAAAAAAATACAAAAATATAACACGTTAGGTACTTATAATTAATGAAACACTGACATTCAAACATTTAACATTTTTTCACTAAACAATATTAAGCGATTATAAAAATACTTTTAATAACAGTTGTTGCGACTCCGTAGATTTCTTGTTCCTTAGGTTTGAACGCTGTTGACCTGCGATGGCGCCATTGGCGCGAAATTCAAATCTTAAATGTTTAATGACGAGTGTAGCGTGAGGGGCGCGTCAGGGGCGCGCGGAAAAGGGCAGTGCGTTATGAAGTTATATTTTTTGACAGTGCGCTCTTAAAACAAAAACATATTTTATGTCACTGCACAAATCTCTAAAGTGAATAACGAGACTCATTTTTCAAATTTATGTTATATATGTATTGCCCATAAAGGTGAAGACATGGGCTGTTATGTTTTGTTTTTTTTTTACGCTAAGGTATATACCACCTAACACCCTATTTTCTTACATTTCCTCTTGAGAAGATATTTTTTTATGTCAACAAAAAAAAATATTTCCAATAAGATTAAAACATCACCTCACAGAGATATAATTGTAGCCTAGATTTTTTTTTCATTTTATACTTACATATTTATACCGTTATCTAAGTCAAATGACATAATTCGGCCTCAAAACATTACCTATAATTTAAATATTACCAATTCACCAAAAGATTAAAAACTTATTAATTTGAACGCAGTACCTAAAACCAGTCAATCAGTAACTCAATTAATAAGATTGTGTAGGTATCTACTTCTTTCAAGGTTTGTGATAGGAAAAACATTTACTACTCACTAATTTATACTACTTAACTCGTATCTAATCTATGGAATATACCTAGTACTTTATTTTTATTACATCATGTACAGGGTGCTTAAAAATATTGACCTAAATCGATAAGAGAACCAAGCTTATACCGTCTGCGGTCTGAGCGAATAATTAAAAATTCAAAAAACTTCTGGTATTGAGTGGTATTGTTGTGGCTTAATGCTACTAAACCTCAAAATGCAACCAAAATGTTGGCTGTGATCCTCTCACCAGTTACATTGAGAGACAAATATTTTGAAGACGATTGCATAAATTTCTAAAACCTATGCTCAATTTTCATTTGAAAAACTACGTACACCACTATTTATTACCCTCGCCAATTTACGTGCACACGTTATGGGTATTTACACTGTCATACTCAAATAAAGTCGGTTGAACCATCTAAATAACTGAGAAACTTGTCCTTGGGATATTTATTTATAGAACATCCACAAAATAAAAACTAAGGAAAAGTATAAAAAATACTTCCTACAAATAAAATACACGTTTAGCGTAAATAAGTATTTTTATCGTACCTACTTCAATCTAAGATAGCGAAGCGTGTAAAAATAATTGAATACACTAGTGCATACCAGAAGAATGATAACTCAATATGGCTGTGCCTTACAGCTGTTGACAAGCAAGATACTGGCTAACAATGCAGACAGCCAGTATTTGTTTAATTTCATCGGGATTTCCGACGCTAATTTCTACTGCCGAATATCATCAAATACGGTTTCACCGATTTAAAATGTATGGAAAGAAAAGAACTTCGACCCAATGATATATATTTTTGAAATTAAATATTCAATTATCTTTAAACTTATCACGCGCGGATTTACCATGGCAACTTGCGAACATGCAAAAACAATTTTAGAATCTGACAGGAAGTTACAGAGATTGGCGATTATAGATAAGGATTATACTAGGTAGGTACTCAATGAAATCACCCAACCCGGACTCGAACCTGGCACTCCCGCTTGCAGGGTGGGTTCTCTACCAACTGAGCTTCGGGGCCCTTTTAAAGAATTATTTTTTAACGTAAAAGTTACTCCAATCATGCTTCTATATCAAAAAAATTCCTAGCTAATCAATATCTAGCTATAAAAGGTAATATCAAAAGTTAATTAAAAGTATGAATGGAATATTTTGAAAGGGTGATGTGAAGTGGATGTGATTGGAAGTGGTCCGATGTATCTCGACAGCTATGACGGAGGCGGGCAGCGGCCACTCACTGCACCGGTCACCGAGTGAAACTTCAGTCAGTCGCGAGCCGAGCGCCACCAGAGGCGCTATTGTCGCTTTCATACGCAGAACGCTGCAAGCTGGAAGCTTCGCGTAGCTTACCGCAGTACCGGGTTAATATTTTTTTAATTATTTCAAAATAATACCTAAAGATATCTGTATAAATTAAAGTTTATACGTGTAAGTTTCAAGTGCAAAAACAAAACAATAGTTTGCACGGAATCCAAAACAGCTGTTTTGTAGAAAACAGGTTAATCGAACCGGGTTTATCACTATGTAGTGAAAGTATAATGCTACATTTTATGTATGATACGATCTTTTGATGAGTTGCCTTGTAGGTATTGCGAATCACGACCTATATTTGATAGTATAAGTGCCCTACATATTAAGCTTAGTGTCATAGAGATTACGTATGAAATACTAACTTAAATTGTTTTTTTTTTCATGTGTTTGCTTACTGTCCTACATTTAACGAAGCTGCTAATTTGTATTATGATCAGTAATAAACAACTCTATAGGTAGGTTTGACACCTGCAACAGTTATTTGGGTGCAGGCGACCTAAATTGATAATTTAACAAATTTTCGGGGTTCCAACCAACCAACCAAGTTTTTTCTTAATTTCCAATATGATCGGCACTGTGATTATGGTGTTTGTTTTGAAATATCTGGAACGCTAAATTTAATCTCGGTTTGAATTCCGAGTATTCGTGAAATTCTAGTATCAATGATAGCGATAGGTACTCGTTGTTTCGTAGAACTCTCTCAGAATCCACTTGGTATCCTATTAAAAGTAACTGAAGTAAAAGCAAAAATGTTTTGCTTCAGTACTAATAAGTTTGAACTAAGTTTGTAGAAATGTGTGATTTTAAAGATCGCGTGCTCCAAATTTTAGCTTCAGCGTTGGGTGAAATTGAGGTCAAGTTTTGGTAAAATTGCCATCCAAATTAATATCGCCAATCTTAGAATTAATGATGTAATAATAACATGACAATAACAAAAAATGCTTATCGTTCCTGACCCCAAGGGAACTTTAGTATCTATTTTGAGACTCGTTACTTATAGTTGCGTCATATGATAAAGTCAATAACTTGGTACAGTCGTCGAATCGTTAGTTGCTTACATTAAATTATTGGATAAATTGAATGCTAGTATTTTATTTTTTCATTGGCGGCGGCGTTTATTGAACACCCTGTTTTATGTAGCTGCAAACTGTTGAAAATATTTGTACATACTTACTACGTTTGGTCTTGGATTAGGTATCAAATAACGCTAAAAAGTTATGTTATACTCTTAATATATAGTACCTATTCAAGTACCTACAGAAATCCCTGGATACCAGTAAATATCCGAATAATAAAAATCGTCGGCGACTACGCCCTGCCTAGGTGCGGCAACTTCCATAGTGGGTTCAATCCTACTGTAGTATGTCATGTATACTAATATATGGATCTTTGTTTGTTCGTGTTTGAATCATTTGAAAAGACTGAATGTAGTTGATCGAACTTTGAATTAAAATTAAAACAGGAACATCCTCTGGATAAAATTTTATGCCTCATACAAGCCCTTGAGAAAGCTAGTGTAGAATTATTAATAATGATTATAGGCAATAAACCTGAATGTATAAATGTGTGAAAGTGCTATTAAGTCCAGTTATAAAACGGAACCACTCTTCAGTCTAATTTGAATTGAAACGTCGTTCTACGGAAATGTGTAAAATATTCATATCGCGATTTATAACGACGGCACTCAAACTGGTTTTTATTCCTATAGAATACTGATGAAGTTTGACGGCCTATGACGTCATCGCTCAGCTGTTCCTACCGCGGCCATTGTCTGCCCCGACTTAACATATTGCGAGGAGACAAACTAAGTAATACAAGACGACAAGACAACTCATCATTAGTATCGCTTTCATCGTATGATAAAGACATATTGTACTTCGTTCCGTAAACATTTTTATCGGTTTTTTACGTACGGAAATTGAATCTTTTCGTTAATTAAATTACACTGATATCTTTAGCGAAATACGAATACTTGCCTACAAAATGTAGTTACAGTTTGAGTATTTCGGCTGTCATGACCTTGTTTTGTTATCAATAGTGTTGCTGAGTGAAAATTACGACAGTGAGGTGTTATCAGATGGACGGAATAGTTCGAAAACTTCGAAATGTACAGTTTCGATAAAGACTTGTGGCATGTGCGCAATAAACCCGAGGAGCAGGATGTCGATCAAACTGACACAAGCAGACGTACGTAATGTATTTAATCAACTTTATTATTTCCATTACAAAATGCACGTGAAATTCCTCCTGTCTGTAGTTTTGTGCGTGGCAGAGGTTCTTACGCAGCTGTTGTCGGTTTTTAGATTTAACTAGGAATATTTAGATATATTGTATAAAAACAAAGCCTTATCTGTTTTTGTTTCTATACGTAGTGCATAAGTGAAGATACCTCGGTTTATTAAATATGTCGCAGTACTAATTGTACGAAAACATTTTCCGAAGGTACTTCGAAACTTTTCACGTTATCAAAGGTACCATAAATAATAATAGATATGGGAATTAACGCTGGGCGATAAGTTTAGGTATTAGGCTTTATAAGTGAGTGATATTTTCGTCAATGTTGATGATATCGCAAAATTTATTACTTACTGACCCTAAAACGAATTCATAGAACGAATTTAAGACGAAGACAATCTCCTTAGGTAATTACTTTACTTATCTGTTTAAAATTTTAAATTTCATTTATATTGTTTTACAACAACAAAATTTAGAACATTACATTATCAAGTACCTTTCCGTACACCCTGTATTGTTAGTTTCAATAATAAGTTACAACATTCGTGAAACTTATTATTGAAATACCGATACACTGCCATACAATAACAAAATGATTAGTTAAAGAAGATTTAAACATACTGTTATGTCTTATTATTGAAAGTTTGTCTTTGTTTTTATTTTATCTTTTGATTTATTAATGCGTTAGATCGATACTTTTTACAATGCAAGGAATGGATTTGCGACTGTTTATGGACTTTCAAACCCTGTAGTTTCAAAAACAATTTAAACAACTTCAGACTGAATTTGTAAATTACTTGTGATTTAAAATTAATAATTATTTGTATAAGGATATTATCCCAAACGCGGTCCCAGGAATGGGTCACAAGGGATATGACCCCCCGCAAAATCATGAAAAGGTGAGCCCCTAGAAAAAGATACTTGTGATTAAAAATTTAGTTGTGACCCCTCCCGAAAATTTCAGCCTGCAACCGCGCCTGTATTTACCATTATTTTCATATCCCGATATTTCGGCACTGTTGCAAGCGCCATGATTACGGCGGTACGGATCATGTCGCCGAAATATCGAGAACTGAAAATAAATAAAAAACATGGCGAACATCCCGTTTCTAAAGTAATTTTGTTTAGTATTTTATGACCATGTCTGTTTAAAAACTTATACTTGTCATTTTATTATTACAAAGGGTGAGCCAAAAGGCTTCAACATAATCTTTTTGCGAATAGAGGATTAAAATATAATAATAGCTCAGTAGCGCTTGTTCCACTCGCTTCTCATTACTAACTTTTGTGGGCTCAGTATCGGGTGTCCTATCTATCTATCGATGTTTTTATTCTTTGCCTTGAGAGAAAAGTCATAAGTCACAGTACCTACAGCGGATGTTGGTGATATTTCAGCCTTACTCAATTGTAGGAGGGCCTTACATATTTTTGAAGGAAATTAAGTGTTCTATGACGACTTTTTTGTATTTAGCTAGCATAAAAAGGAATGCTTGATTTTTATTAGGTAAAAGCAGGTAAGTAGGTACCTACTGAACCTTCACTTGTTCCAAAATACCTAGTGCATAATATAATAGATTAAAATCGTGAAATGAGCACTAAATCAGAATATACCTAAAATAAATGAATCCACTGAATTTATGGATTACTTTTTCAGAGATTTGTTTTTACCTACTTGAAAATTGACGTTTATTAACTATACCGACCTATGTATTTACTAATTTACTATATCATATAAAAAGACCAGAACCCAGACACATATCTTAGAAAAAGATTTCATGACGATATATTTTCACTCATCAGTCATCACCGCAGTCTTTTGTGGCGATTCACGATTGATATGAACGATTGAATATGCTGTACTACTGTATTTTGCGATTAAATTATATTCTATTTCTATCAATACATAATGTAAATACAACTCTAAATCAGTTTGAAAACTAATTAAAGTAATCCATTACGCTCAGACTCTGCGCATTGCCAACTTATAAAAGACAATAAAAATATTTACGCAGTGCGCATCCCGCTGCAGGACATTCATTACATTACATCTCATCTGGCGGTGCCGACAAAGGGGCGCCTTTTGTTCGATGCAATTCAGAAACAATACGAATTCCGTCAAAGAGTTAAATCAATAACACCATTGTGGAGTCATGTGTTAAATTAAACTAGTTATTGAGATCTCAGACGGTCAGATAATTTCGGAGTTGACTTGAATTTTTGTTATGATGAAAAACTCATAGCTAAAAGAAAATTACTTACCTACTTTTTTTCGAAGAACCCAAGATAACTAGTTTTGTTTACCTTTTTGCAATACGTTCGAACCCAATTCCTCTGGCGGCGTAAGCTTTAGGTACCTACTCAACTCTTCTAATCCAAGTGGGCCGTGCCACAAAGCGCAGTTATTAGTACTCAATGATGCCTTGTCTAGGCTTCAAATGCCAGGCCTATGTTCCTGAATTGTTATTATTGTGTAGAGCCTTATATGACTCTTAAGTACACACCAAGTCGTTCTCAAAATGGCTGCTACTGTCTATTTCAAGAAATAATATTGCATAGTCCTTCAATCTAGGTTCCCAAGGTCACCAGTAATCGTATGGTGTGTGTGGCAATGTTTAAAATTCCAGGGCTGCACTGGCGACCGTAAAGTCTCGCGTCCATTTGGGATGTTCATGCAGTATAAAATTATTCGTTTCGCTAGTTGTCATATTACTTAGTCAATTTTTATAACTGACAAGTTTTTAAGATTCAAATGATAAATTTATCAGATTTTATCAGAATTATGGCAAAGTGTAAGTAGGTACTACAGGAGCAAACACAAAATTAGACCAGTTCTTGAGACAGTTTCAATTTCATGCACGTAACCAATGTCGTCGTAACTTCATTCGCTTTTGACTACGACTTTATGTAGTATTATTTAAATGTTTTTGCAAACATTTAATTTTAATTCAATTGAAATTGTATAAAATAAAAAAATAAAAAAATCCCCAGACAATCACACCAACTACATGCCCCAAACCATTAAGCGATAAGGGGGGATCCTAGAATATAAATACATAAATAGATAAACACCCAGACACGTAACATTTTTTTTTTCTTGTTCCGTGTGGGAATCGAACCCGCAACCACTGACGTCTGAGGCAGACAGGTTTACCCCATCGCCAAAGTGTTCGTATCAATGCACATACGTTTTTAAATAAATCTATAATTGCTGACGAACTCTAAAACCATATCAGAGAGCAAAAAACCATAAGCAGCCCAACTTACTTCATCTTAAATTCGTATCAAATGAGATCTCGCCGAATGGGCGCTCAGCTTCACCTCCATATGACCGTGACCTTGTCGCTATAATGTAAACAGGCACATTGCACACACCTTGTGTTGCCACTAAATAAAATACGCGGAACATGACCCATTTTGTGAAGTCGAATGTCGAGCTTGCGATTGGCTAACACTTCAGTAGGTAGGTACCTAATCAATAATATTTCAAGTTGTTTTTCACGTTCTTTTCGCGTTTTGTAGACTGCTCGTTTATTTTACTTCCTATTAATATTATAAAAAAGAAAGTAGGTATGTATAGATAGATGGATATTTCTGGCCTTTTCAAATGTATTTAACTCACACAATCAATCATAAGCATCTTAATGTTATATAAAACCAAGAATACCTACGTAATATCCTGATATTCTCATGGTGTTCTAGGTAAATCCGTGTAAAAAATGTACCTACACGAAAAAATTGTAATTAACTAAGTATTTCAGAACTTGGATTTCATTAAGAACAAAGCTGACAAGCTTTTGTTGCTTTACCAGCCCTGGATAAGCCGTGAAAAGGGATCTAAGGCAAGATTGGTTAGCGATTACTGTTCACAAAGAGACTGCTTGATAAACAACACTACTGCGGTGGTGGCGAGGTGTCCCGTCAATGTTTTACGCAGAGCTAACTCCATCGTAATCTCGTGTGCTGTCTCTTCCACGACACTTTCACTTACCGTCGGGCAGGAGAGATTATGGTCAAAAGCGGATTTGACACTGCAAAAAACTTCCTAATTTAGCCAAAAATCGTGGTGACTAAGATGCTTAATATGTATCTCAATAAAATGGCAACAGTTTGACCAAATTTCTAGGTTTTTCTTACCTAGAAATTACCGTGGAGTTAAAAAAAAATAATTTCAAACTCCACGGGATAGTTTTTTTTTTTTCGATTTTTCTCATTTCTTACAGTCAATCCTGTCATCACCCCGTTTTGGCTTGACGTTGAGTTCTGGGACACCCTGTACGTGTACAGATCTTTTTGTTTTTGATATTTTTTATTTCCGGTAATAAATACTAGACCATCGGATGTTCATTTCACGAGCGGTAGCTTGGTACACGTACTCGTGGTGTAGGTAATATTAGGGCTGCTATAACCACGGCTATACCTAGGGTTGCCAACCATACTGTTTTTTACTACATTATACATTATACGTTGAACAAAAAAATAGTATACAAAATACTGTTTTCAGTATAAAAAGCCAAACACTTCAAATATGCTAGACTGTAATTAATAATTTATGCAAGAAGCTATTAAAATATGCGTTTAAAACATTAAATAAATTGAATACTGTTTATTTTTTCATAATACTGTTTGATATCCTTTCAGACTCAAATACCTATACTTTATTTCTAGAAAAAAAATTTAGCAATCCTAGCTATAGCTAATCTAGCGCCTAGCTACACAAATGTGTTTGCTGAAGCATGAATTCGGAATTTGAAAATCGTTGTTCAAGTCGTTACCATAGCAGCCTTACCGTAGTGTTATTAGTTATTACATTGTATATTCTCGTCGATAGCAGTAATTTTGCCATGGCAGTCACGCAGGTGTCACCTCGGGCGTTGTCTTCGATCCATTATTTTCACGATTTCGAGTTAAAAAGAAATGTTTATGGCTTTCTGGAGATAGTGTAGACAGTTTTCTCAAAACTGCCAAGGCATATGCCATCAATGTAGCCTGAGATTTCATGGTATATCTTTTGGACTCGTAGTTCATGGTATAGAGACAATAAAAAAATACAATTAGATATATATATATGTGAAAAAAATTACAAACTGTAGTAGGTACAATAAAAATAACATATGGATATCTTATCATCGAATATAGCCCAGCTTTGACCCATTGTTTACTTTCAGCCTAATAAAATAACCTAACCCTCATCGATGGCTATTAATCATCGTGAAATACGATATATGTATCAGATTTCGGTTAATCAGACCGAACCGGGAGAAAACACAGCTCCTATCTATACATAGTTTATTTTATTTATTTATTTACAACAAAATCCACAGCTCTTAATTATAAAAAAATACACATTTAAAACGATGCTGACAGCCAATTACGGATTTACAATTTTAGGTTTTCCATCAGGCACACAAAAAAAATAAGAATATACAAAACAAAATATCGAGAAAGTACAAAACAAAAATATACTTAGTTAATTAATAAAAACACAAAGGATAAAAAAAATTAAACAAAGCAATAAAAATAAAACTACTAGGTATAGGTAAATCAATATTTTGTTAATACTCCTTAGTTAGTTTTAGGTATAGGTAATTTGAGTTTTATGTCAAAATTAGTGTTTGCGTTTTATGTTAGAATGAGTTTCATCCAAAATTATTTAGTTGGTTGCTTTTATTTATTTTATTTTTATTCAAGCCCTTATGATCTGAATCTCACCTGATGGCAAAGTGTATAATTGTATAAGGTGAAGGATGCACACATGTTTCATAATTTAGGAATGCCAGGCGTTGGTTATTTCGCGTAATTTGAAATTGCTGATCTTGAAAAACCATTAGGTACCTATTAGCCTGTTCTCATATATTTGTTACTTTTACACGGGTACCTCATGTAACCTTAATTTTAAAAGGTAGACCAGTCATTTACCAAAAGCTTATTACGCTTACGCTCAAGTGCCAAGCAGTCGTTAGCGTTACAGCTCCTACATGACTGAAAAAGGAAGTCGTCACCTGGAAAAACCGCATCAAACGCGCTGCAGAAGTTCGCCGGCAGAGAGTCATCACAGAGTACCTGGAAAAGAAAAATGAGTATGAATTGGCAGTAAAAACAGCACAGGTAAATAGTTGGAAAGAATTCAGCGCAAAACAAGATAGGGAGAGCGTATGGGATGGGGTATATAGGGTGATAGGCAGAACGAGGAAGAGAGAGGAGGACGTGCCTTTAGAGATGAATGGGCAAACTCTCGACGCAAAAGCTTCCGTTCGAGCATTAGCAGAACATTTTTACCCTAAGGATAAGGAACAGGAAGATAACGCGGAACACAGGAATATGAGAAGTAAAGCGAGGGAGGTAAATAGAAATATTGAAGAAGACAATCAAGATCCACCATTTACATTGAAGGAACTAGAAATGGTGATGGGCTCATTCAACCCCAAAAAGGCACCTGGCGAAGATGGCCTCACAGCAGACATATGCTTGCACGCTGTAAATAACGACCCACAAATATTCTTAGGGATAGTCAATAAATGCCTGGAGCTCCATTACTTCCCAAAACTGTGGAAAATAGCAACAGTGGTGGTCTTACGTAAACCGGGAAAACCAAATTATAAAACCCCGAAATCCTATAGACCGATTGGATTACTATCATTACTAGGGAAGATCTTCGAGAAACTTTTAATGACCCGCGTAAAATATCATCTCGTTCCAAAAATTAGTACTCGCCAATACAGGTTTATGCCCCAGCGCAGCACCGAAGACGCTCTCTATGACCTAATGACACACATACGCACAAAGCTGGAACAAAAGAAAATTTTAACAATAGTGTCACTGGACATAGAGGGCGCCTTTGATAGCGCGTGGTGGCCGAAAATAAGAATCCGTTTGGCTGAGGAAAGGTGTCCTTGGAACTTACGAAGGGTGATTGACAGTTATCTCAGCGACAGACAGGTCAATGTTAGGTACTCAGGAGAAGAGCACAGAATACACACTGAGAAAGGTTGCGTGCAAGGGTCGATAGGGGGCCCAATGTTATGGAATATTCTGCTTGACCCACTTCTGAAGGAGCTTGACTTAAGAGGGGATTATGTGCAAGCCTTCGCCGACGACGTCGTACTAGTCTTTGAAGGCAAAACAGCCCTAGAAATAGAGCTACGAGCAAGGGAAACCCTTGGGTATGTGCAAGCGTGGGGTATTGCAAATAAACTAAAATTTGCACCTCAAAAAACTAAAGCCATGATAGTGACAAATAAATTAAAATATGATAACCCGCGACTGAGCATGAATGGCACGGAAGTAGAAATGGTACAGGAGCTAAAACTGCTAGGGGTTACAATCGATAGAAAATTGACGTTCAATAGTCATATCGTTAATATTTGTAAAAAGGCGGTGACTGCGTACAAGCAACTTGCAAGGGTAGCAAAAATAAGTTGGGGGCTACACCCTGAGGTAATCAGACTCATTTACACAGCAACTGTTGAGCCCATCATCTTGTACGCAGCCAGCGTTTGGGCACCAGCTGCCGATAAAGTATGTACCCAGAAAAAGCTCAATAGCGTACAAAGGGGTTTTGTCCAAAAAATTGTTAGAGCTTACCGTACCACATGATTGAATTCTGTTCTTATCCTTTCAGGAATACTTCCCCTTGACATACGAATCAAAGAGTCAGCAACTCTGTATAGAGCCAAAAGGGGTGAACCACAATCTGACCTCAGAGGGAGGGACGTAGAAACAAGGACACCTGTTACCGAGAACCCTCACCCTGCAGAATACATGGGCCTGAAGTTCCAAAATCTGGTAGACCAGGAACAACTGACAGCGAACAGTAGCTACTCAATTCGCATTTTCACTGATGGCAGCAAGATTGGCGGTAAGGTTGGCGCATCTTTTTCTTTGTGGAAAAATGAGGTGGAAACCAAAGCCGTCAAACTTAGCTTGCCATCATACAGCACCGTCTACCAGGCGGAGCTCTTGGCCCTGTATGAAGCGAGTGAGGAGATAAAACGTCGAAAAGAGTCCACTTTCGCGATTTATAGTGACTCCAGGGCCGCCCTTCAAACTGTCACTAACCCGAAATGCACCCATCCCTTAGCCACAAAAATGAGAAAAAACCTGACAGCATTATCTCGGGTAAATAAATTAGTTCATTTATTCTGGATAAAGGCTCACGTGGGTATGGAAGGGAATGAGCGTGCAGACTTTTTGGCCAAAGAATCGGCCCTAAAATCCAAGCAAAGTCCAAGCTACGATCTCTGCCCTATTTCCTATGTCAAGCGATGCATTAGATCTCGCTCACTTGACATATGGAACACCAGGTATAAAGAAAGCCATACAGCGGGGATAACTAAGATGTTTTTCCCTGATGCAATATTGGCATACAGAGTTACTCGTAAAATGGAGCACAATGGGATCACAACCCAAATCATGACAGGCCATGGGGGTTTTTCAGAATATCTTCACCGCTTCGGTTTAAAAGATGACCCATCGTGTGTTTGTGCACCAGACACAGCGGAAACCGTGCCTCATATTCTTTGTGATTGTCCTGTCTTTGTGAGTCAGAGATATAATATAGAGCAGGAAATAGATACACATATAGAAAGAGACCAAATAGGCCAACTAATGTTCACAAAGCATAGAGAAAAATTTCTTGCATATTGCACAAACATTGTAAATAAAATAGTAGATAAGAATAAAACTGTATAGATAAAAATATGTTTACAGATATATTACTTATATATTTAGTTCAACATATTATATAAAATTACAGTTAAATAGACAAGAAAAGATTGAAATAAGTAAGTCAATATGAAATGTGTATTAGATTAAGAAATTTATTTATAGACCAATAGTTAAAAGCATAAGAAGTGTAAAATTTGAAGAAAGAAAAGAAGTGTAGCCCACATTTCTTTCCCTCCTACCTTGTCCCTTAGTACATAAGAAAAATAACAAAAACACTTGAAGTAGTTAGGGCCCTGTATAAAATAGTTAGGACCGGGAAATCCCACCCGAATGAGTTTGAAATGTGTGAGTGAAAGAAAAGAACGGGGGGGCGGGGTATGGATAAAAGTACGAGAAGCATACGAGCGTGAATTATAGAATGAATGATATATAAAAACTGCGACATTGCTGTCGGAGGTACTAGAAGAAATTAAAAAAAAAAAAAAAAAAAATGCCAGGCGTTGGTTATTTCGCGTAATTTGAAATTGCTGATCTTGAAAAACCATTAGGTACCTATTAGCCTGTTCTCATATATTTGTTACTTTTACACGGGTACCTCATGTAACCTTAATTTTAAAAGGTAGACCAGTCATTTACCAAAAGCTTATTACGCTTACGCTCAAGTGCCAAGCAGTCGTTAGCGTTACAGCTCCTACATGAGTGCAGTCCAATTTCCAACTTTGTAACTCAATATTTTTTCACAAGATTTTTATCAGTAATTCCTGCAAAATTGACTCCACATTCAATAGGTTTTCTCTATTTTGTTACAGGCAGTGAAAGCCCCACGAGCGCTGTAGGCGCGGAGACCCCGCGCGAGCTGCCTAACGAGCTGTCGGCCCCGTACGAGGTCCCGCAGTTCCCCATAGAGCAGATAGAGAAGAAGCTGCTCATCCAACGACAGCTCAATGTCAAGTGAGTTGAGGATGGAGTTGTTCACGTTAATCATTTATTTATTAACTTAAAAAGAAGTATACACACAAATAAAAATATAATTTTTAGGTACCACGAATAAAAGAATATTATGTTTTTTAATTTGGACCTACATATGCCACAGCCCACAACGCAATATCCCATAAGTAAGCACATAGCATGTGAGAGGTACTAGACAATGGATACACTTTGAACAGTTTTTTTCTCGCAATCACATATATATCATACATAATAGATCATTGTAAATAAATGTGTCCATGATATAAATTGTAATACAGGGTGACTGGTGACAAATTTTAGATACCGAAGGAGAGCACTCTGTACTCGATTCTGTTCATAATTATGTAATAAAAGTAGGTACTTAATTTTTTTATTAGAATTGCCTATAAATAAATTAAGTTTTATACTATTTATTTTACTTACGCTTGAGTCAATCGCGGAATGGGCGGCACGTGACCTGGCACGCGAATCGCTGTCAACGCTATATAATGTATGTAAGGGCGGGTTGTATCACAACTACTTTACGTGTCTGTCAACGTTAAAAATGGCGTTAACCACTGTCAAGAAAACGGGTTGTTTCACCTATAACGGACGTCAAAAATTAACGATTACGTTGACCGTCCATCCACCCACTGGTTAACGTAAATTTTTTAGTGAAAACTGAGGACATCTTTGGTTGAAAGCTTTTAACATTATGGATTCTGTTTTATTTTCATATATTATAAATGATAGTGATGATGATTCAATTGTGGAAAGAAAGAGAAAAGACATTGACAAACAGATTTTTTTGTGATGAAACAACGCTTTGTATTTGACGTACGTTAAACATCTGATGTAATCGTCAAAAAGTTACGTACGTATGATACGATAACCAACCGTTTGATACAACCCGCCCTAAGTGTATGCGTTGTGTGATCAATTCTTTAACTTCCGCTTAAGTTTACTCAGTAAATAATTAATATTTATTTCTTATCATATTTTTTCTCTTCGTTTATCATCTCATACTATCACGTCCTCGATTTTTTAAAGTGATCCATCAGTCATCCTGTATAAGTAATAATAATAAATAGATTAAATCCCCAGACAATCACACTAACTATATAGCCCCAAACTAAGCGGAGCTTGTGATATGGGATACCATGTAGCGAACTGGGGGAACCTAGAATAAAATACACATATAGATAAACGCCCAGACCCGGAACTTTTTTTTCTTGTTCAGTGCGGGAATTGGACCACGGGACCACAGGCGTCTGAGGCAGACAGTGTTACCCCACCGACAAAGTGGTCGTCAATGTACGCTTAAGTACTAGATTATAATATCGTCAAAGGACAAAAATAATAAGAGCTAAACAATATGAACAGGGATATAAAAGCTAATAATAGAGGTAAATGAGGTCATAAGGTAAACTATAACTGAGATAATAAAAAGCTGATAGGTGCTCAGTAGGTGCAAGAAAGTAGGTTGAAAGAAATCTCGTCTAAAGTATAAATTACAGGCATTGAGCGTGGGTTGTGCTAACAAATCCACTCGTGAATAGTTTTCCACGTGCAGGCAGATGAGAAGCGGTCAGGCCACAGGTCACAGGGGACATGACCCCCCCCCCCAAAATCATGAAAAGATGAACCCGTTATAATAGAAGAAGCTAGAAAAAGATACTTCTGATTAAAAAAGTTAGTTGTGATCCCCCAAAAATTCAGATGTGACCCCCACAAAATTTCAGTCTGCGACCGCGCCTGGAAGCGGTCGTCGCCTAGGGTATTTCATTCTTGGAGTGATTCATCTGGCCAAAATTATAGTTCAATTTTATCTCTGTTGCACATGTTTATATATGAAAATATATACCACACAACATATATTTTACTGAGGAACTCGTTTTGCTATGGTAGTTTTCAAGATATCGATTTAAAAAATTCTAAGTCCAGATGAATCAGAATTTGGTTGACAAATACATAGCTGTATTTTTTATTTTCAACTAGATTTTGTGTGGTTTTTTATGAACTTTTGATTAGTTATCACTTTTTTTGCGTTTTAACTAGTTCCGGCAGTTTTAGTGACTCTTTTCTTATTTTGAATCCAATTGCAGTTCTTTATGGTAAATTTACTAAATCTGCGTAATAGTATATTTCATTACGAGTGCGGAAAGCCTGTCATTGCAAAGAGTTCCGACAAATGTCCACCTGAGCCGAGGCGCAGCCGAAGGCGAGGGTTGACAGTCGGAACAAGTTGCAATGACGGTTCCGCACGTGTACTGAACGACTATTTTTAATACAGTTGCGAAAAAATTAAGCAATTTTATAAAATATACAAAATGGCGCCAGCCGTGAAAGATTATAAACAGACATTTTTTTTGTTTTGTTTACCCATTCTGGGTAGGCAAAGGGAACTATGCCCATACAGCCAAGTCTTTAGTAGATTTTTTGTATTGACATGAAATGAAAATGAATTTAATGAGATAAAATGAAATGAAACCTAACCTAACTCATTGCATCAAATCATTATATCTGATATTGAAACAAATTAGTAGCTTCTTTTCAGAAATATTTGCATGAATCGTAAAAACTTCTATGATTTTTTTTTTAGTAAAAACTTCGTGGTTGATTTTTTCTTTTTAATAGACATTATTTTGACATTTGGGAAAGAGAACGCACGAGTGCGGAAAAGGTAAAGAAAAAGCACGCGTGTGTAATAGCCCACATCCCGAACGCTAAACGTCCCTGCAATACGCCACTTTTTGAGCAACTGTATTAAAAAATATGTTTCAAGGCAATTACTTTTTAAATAATATTTTTTAAGCACAATTAAATAATAAAATCGCTCCTTTGTTGATGGAAAGTTAAAAAAAAAAAAATTGTTTTTGATCAATATGGTAGTTTGATCACATGAATCAGGCACACATGAATCAGAAATTTCCCTAAAATCATGCATAACTCATCATATACCTACACAGATTTCACTGTTGTTATTTTTCTACATGAATCTATGACCCAAAAACATCACACAAAAAACAAATTGAAGTTTTAATATAATAAAATAAATTTTATAATTTAGACATTGTAATCAGATTGTCACCTAAACCAAACACAGATGAATCAGGTATTTGCCTTCATGACACCAGGATCTAAGCCACCTAGCTGCTCATCCTCTTTTTAGCTCGTTCATTGCAAGATTTGCTTCCCTCTGCATAGCTAGCCATATTCCTAATTTATTTATCTCACCAAGTATGGTCAAGCGCAGTTTATGCCATATTATCTGTACTTTTTTTGTACGCCGGACTTTACTTATTTTTAAAAACACCAATCTAGTTCTTATCCTATAACCTTTATTAGAGGTCAATCATTACCTTTTGATAAAATTATAATTTATATTCATTCATCGAACAGAAATTGATACATAGACCATTATGTTGCAGAAAATGACAAACGGACGCGCCATATGAATAGGAGAACCAACTTATTTATTTTTTATATTATACCCAGGCTGCAACTAATGCAAAAATATAATTTGCACTAGTAAGGAATAAATCTAACCCTAAAAAATCACGCATTTATGTTCACTGGTTATAGAAATATACCCAAAGACATCAAAAAAATTGTCTTTGGAGAAATACCTCCTAGTGGTCACGCATATCTAAAATACAGAATAAAAATCAGATTTGAAATATAATATTATTGGTTGAAATCGGTAGAAATCCTGGTAGTAATCGCTTGTAGCGATAAGGCCGCCACATTGTCAATATATTTATTATTTATAGTACCTAATTGTAAAATTGTATTTTATTTGGCAATAAAGAGTATTTATTATTATTATTTTTTTATATTCTTCTAAAGAATCTCCTTTTATTATTATTATTTGAAATATTTATTCTTCATTGTGGCCATCTTCATGGCCAACATGGCCAACATTTTTTGAGATCAAAAGTAATACGAGTAAACACGCTCAACAATGTAGGAGATGAACAATGGTATCACAACAGTTTGATTCTCCGGAGGGCGTCTTCGTTCCGGTGTATCAACTTGTGATTGTTCTAATAACGATTCGAACATAAAACAGAGCCATCTTCATGGCCTTCTTCATGGCCAACATGGCCAACATTTTTTGAGATCAAAAGTAATACGAGTAAACACGCTCAACAATGTAGGAGCTGAACAATGGTATCACAACAGTTTGATTCTCCGGAGGGCGTCTTCGTTCCGGTGTATCAACTTGTGATTGTTCTAATAACGATTCGAACATAAAACAGGTATTGTCTTGGGATCAAATGCGTGCTATATTAACTTTTAGAAACAAGGTCAGGTTAGCCCGAAGGTACACAATTTTACGACTCATAGCTTCATGTTCTGCATAGATAACCTACTCGTATGTAATACCATTTTTACAGTGTTTGTTTGGTTGGCGAAGAATAAAATTAGAGTTGTACGTCGTAGTAAGAAGGCAATGTAGAAATAACATTTAATGAAATTCGATAAAACTTTATATCTTATCTCAGAAATATTTTTATTCTTTTTATAGATTTTGTTGTATGTAGGTACTCCATGTGAAGGGCCATATTTTATTTATATTTTTCTGGACTATTTCTTTTACTTGTTTTTAGAATAGCCACGATGACATCAAGCTCAAAAATTAGAATCTTATTACTATTAAAATTCATCATCATCATCTTAACTCCGTGTAATGAGCCCACTGCAGGGCTGTGAGGCTCTCCAACCCGATTAAAATCATCAAACACAAATTTTGTAAGTGTAACGTTTTTCGAATTATACATATTTAGAGGTGCCTTACCTGATGTTAATTCAATCAGTCCATAATTGATCAATCATGCTTGACTATCTGCTTACAGCATTCCACACACAATAGTTGCACGAACGAACTGTAAAATCACTTAATTTGTTTACTGAAGTTATTGATGGCAAATGTTTTAATCAACCAATGGTTATAACCATCGACTAGAAAACCTAACTACATAGATTTTTTGTACTACTAACCCAATATATTATACCTAGGTCTATTTTTGATTATATGAATCGCAGATAAAGAGATACATCTTAATAAAAAGGGAATAATATAAGTACTTTGAATTATTTACACAAACCTTTTATTTACTGCTCTATCTATTTCATATGCTGATCAAATCAAGAGGTATACTTTACCGTATGCGCACAACCTTGAACTCGTTCAATTCGCGGGTGCCCACAGCGCTGCTCGCGCGTGCGGTATCGATTGCATCCATCAAATTTTTGTTGCATTGGTGATCAAGTCAAGTGCAAAGTTAATTTTTTTGAGAATGCCGTGCACAAAATTGTACTTAATTTAATACATTTTCACGATACCTACATTATTGATTGATTTCATACATACATACATAACTTCACACCTGTATCACTTATGGGGTAGGCAGAACACCAGAGGTTATAAGACCTGATGGCACGTTTGACTTTGGAGGTATTATAATGATGTATAGAGAGACTATTGCAGTGACAGGGGGTCCCTCGGGGAAACTTCTGTCCTTTTACAGTATGCCCGGGAAGACAAGCAACTGGCAGGTACAGAAGGCAGCATATCAAGCGTTACAAATCTATCAAAAAATTTTACTTGTCTGAACTCTATGCCCTGGACATTAAGTTCAAATTGGTAATAATGGACATTAAGTTATAATGACGAAGAGAGACTCTTGCAGTGCCAGGGTGTCAGCCTATCGCCAATAAAACAAATCTCCAATAACATATCTGTCCCTTAACTGACTTTTACAGTATGTACAGTAAGCAGCTGGCACCTTCTATGTTTTTCTTTCGCTCCCCGTCCAGCATTTATTACATTAAAATAATATTTTGTGTTCGCATTTCCTTTTTGGTGGATTTTCCCACGACCAGTTTCGTATTCATTATGTCTAGTATCTGAAAAACTAAGTGGAGGATGATAACCGAATCATTATATTAACAAATTGATTAGTTGTACTATTGATAAAACGCGTTTTCATATTTTTAAATGGACTGTGAAGTTTTCGACGAGTTTAAAGATATCTGTCCCGGGAAAATAGTATTGCACAGACAAGTTCGTATTCGCTTCCCACAAGCGCACGCGTTTAGTAGGTACCAGTTGCGCCGAGTATTTTTAGGGAAAGAAAGCGCAACCCCATGTTACGTGTTCCCGCAAAAGCAGTAAATATATCAATTTGGTGACCAGGGGCCCATTTATTTTATACTTTCATTTTTCCATTCTAGAGTTTACGCATCTTACATTTTCATGACTTTAAAAAAGTGCGAAAAAAAAGTAATTTTATTTCTGCTGTGACCATTTTTAAGCTCTATACATGTTGGGAACTATTTTCATTAAAGTTACTGTGAAGATAAAGTACACACCTCAAATTCACGTATTCACGCATTGCGTTAAAATTTTATGCTAAACGAATGATAAATTACCATTCAATTTCAATCATTCTCATACCCTTATCCATGAAGATTTTAACAGGTATCATTATTATTTTTTGACATTTCGACCTGTCAGTTTACTGCATTGAATTATTTGCCAAGGTGTAATAAATAACTATTGATAATTTACATCACAATCCTGGATAAACCATCGAGATGAAAATACAAAATGCACATTTATTGCTTACTTGCACATCAATGAAATAGATTATCAGACTATAATGGTAACTCAACCTATGTTTAAGTCTGATTTAACTGGTGGTTTCATGCTCTACATATAAAAAATAGAGTACGCATTTCATCCTTGATGAAAGGTAGGTACCAGATTTTATAGGAACGGTGTATTTATGATTTGAATTTTCCTTCTACGAATTAGTCGCTTCTGACAACACAGTTATCCAGGGGCAGGCGAAGCTGACCCGACGCGGAAAAATGTATCTATTGAACAATATAAATTGTAACAACAAAAGACGTCATACACGGTTACTACCCCTCACTATCACTGACTCAAAAACATCACACTAATCTAATAACAGTAGGCGGTGAATAGCCAATGGTCTACAAATATATATTTTACGAGTTATATAAGCGAGTGTGAGCAGTAAACCACTAAACTGTAGGTACTTGGTATTAGTGGCAAGTAATTCTATTAACCTTGGTGAGAGAGTAACCCCTACTGGTGCCTTGCGATGTTTATTGTTCAGTAGCACGCGTGCAATTCGGAATGCAGCCTGTGCGTGCGGAGTAAAAATGGCGCGAGTTCTCTGATTGAAATGATTGACCCGAGATTGATTATGATTTATTAATAAAGGAAGATTCGAGTTTGAACGAAAATATTTAAAATGTTTGGAAGTAAAATTGAATGCCAAAGATGGACGTCGACTAGAAGCTGTAGGTTTGTATTCTTTTTTAACATATTTAAATACTCAGTTATTTTCTTTAACAATTTTGTGAATAAAAATAATTATTAGGATTAGAAAAATACAAATGTATGTATGAATCTATGATAAAAGACGTTTTTAACCGCTTTAAATACAACCAGAAATTGAACGCGATAAGTTGCTGTAAAATTTTGTTTTGACAAATCGTGAAAACTTAAAGCTTAGCATCAATTTATCTTATGGTACTTCCCTTAGCTTCTGCTATCTTTATTGGCCCTGGGCCTTTCCTAAGCTAGTAGGTACCTACTACCCTGTACCCGCGGTACCCGTCACCGACACCCTATGTATGCCTGTACCTATAACATTCACAGTAAAAACAATTTCTTTTGGACCTCAATATTTACTGACCCTTTTATTTCTCTTACTCAAGTCGCCTTGTTTTGATTTTTCGGTATTATTTATGTAAGTATCTTCTACTCAACTAAAAATGTTTTTGTGAGTTATCATTTTATTTATTTTTGATAAACATATTAAAATGTCCTTTGTTTTATGTGTATACTTGTTATATTGTAATTTTTTCTATGTGTAGTTTTGTTTTCTAAACGCATTGAAGTGATATGTTTTGGCTAGGTAGTGAGTAGCTGTTCTACCTAGACACAATCACAATGCTGTTTTACTTGATGCAAATCTTAAATAATCAGATTTTAAATAACTCAATCATCATTCAGTCACATTTGAACGATATCAATAATCAGTTGCTTATAAAAATATTTTGAATACTGAGAATCCTTTAGTGCAAGTTGTGTCAACTCGCACAGTGCCCACTGCAACTCTACATTATGCACACTTCTGGGATAATTAGGTTTTAGTACTTTAGGCAGGAATGTCAGGAGTGTCAACATTCCAAGTGAGCCAAAGATTGAATAAAAAAGAGTACATCGATTTCAATCGTATTTTATCAATATTTGCCGCTATATTAATAATTATTGATAATTAATAACTATTTTTGGTCTGATGCCTGTATCCTATTATAGTAATCTCTTCATTAAGTGTAGGTACAATAAATAATAAAAAAAATATACGACTTATGAATCGGAAAACGTATAACAATACGTATAACAATAATATGTATTTGATAGTGCCGTCCGGATGCTTGGCCGAAGTGGCCGAACCTTTTACAGTAGCCTATAGCCATCCGTCGTCGTCTTCGAAACTCTTTATGTCGGTAATAAAGCAGTTTCTAAGCCCAACGTCCGTTCTTCAACAACCAACAACTGCAATGACAAACGATCACAATTCTATAAATGAAGTACAGTCTCAGAGTCTTAGAAATCATTGATTACATGGAAAATAAATATTAAATATTGTCTTAATCTTTAATTAAACACTTTTTGACAGAATTTATCGCGTAGGTAGGTATACCTAATTACATATATGCTCTACTGAGCTGAGACTCTCGTAACCACGACGGCGCCGCGGCGTCTGAAAAGTCACCAAAACGTAGAGTCTAGTTAAAATGAAAAAAAATTACGCGATAAATCACGTTAAAAAACATTTTTATTAAGGCTTGATTTTTTTATCGTTGGATAAAAGTTATTTGTCGGATAGAGTCGGTGAAATAATGATGTTTTACGTATAAGTGAATTACGAGTTTGAAACTGTCGAGTTATTCTTTTCCATTAGATAACTTTTATCTGACCATTAAAAACGGGCCTGATGATGATGTATGTACTTCTAATATATGTATAATATTTTATATACTAAACTACAATTAGTTAACATAGAATGTCTGTGAAGCTCTATCGTTGATATTGCTATTGCCGAATCAGGAATTGGGAATCATATCACCCAAATTCTGTTAAGGCAATGTTAATATTAACATAGCATATAAAATTCTGAGGCATTTGATCCTGTCATAATGGTTAACTTTACCTAATATCTCTGTTTCATTTTTTTTTATTTTTTTATAAGTGACTAACTAAACCCGCGTTTGACCTCAATCTCACCTGATGGTAAGTGACGATGAGGTCGAAGATGAAAGCACACGGGTTTAGGAAGGAATATAATTCTGAGGAAGAGCAGTTTTCTGACGCAGGAAATTTTATTTAGGTACAAGCAATCTCCATCTTAAGTTGCTTTTAATGAAAAATGATCATCTTCATCATCACAACTCTATGTAATAAGCCCTTTACAGGGCCATAAGTCTTTCCTGAATGGCGAGGAGGTTTAGGCCATATAGCACCAAGCTGTCTCAGAGCCGGATGTAAGAATATTCAGGGCGCAGAAAAGGACTCTGACTCTGATTGTATACGGTGCTCGGGACCGGTGCCTACCGAAGCATGGAAATTTTTTGGCTGAACTTATAATGTTTGGCGGTCACCCATCCTTGTACCGACCGCATCAAACGTTGCTTTAATACTCTAGGTATACTGTTGAAAGATTTGATTATTTATTTTACTTTTTAAGTTGATTCTATTTTATTTGTACCCTCAGGGCGGCAGAATGCGGGCAGTCAATCCGGTCGTTCGGCGGCAGCGACGCGGGCCAGGCGTACGAGGAGGCCAACAAGTTGAGGGTACCCGATGAGGACGAGGCGGAGTGCTTCGTGCCCCACTTTCAGAGGGTGGCCATCAGTGGCGAGGATACTTCAGGGGTGAGATGCTATTTCATCGTACTACGTCACTTTGAAAACCAGCGTTGCCTTAATTATTTTAATTCTAATATTCTGGAGAAATTATCCTTTTGACTCATTATCTATGTTGAGTTTTGTATATTGCATTTAACCCTGAAGTGGCTTGACAGATTTCGCTCAAATTACGTACGTGTGTAAGCCATAGCCTGGAATAACACGTAGGATTAGATTTTAAGAATAGGATAGGATTTCAATCTTGATATAGACATGGGATCGTCATTATACGATCATACGAAACAACTGGTAATCAATATCTATGTAAAGTTCTGTTTATGGGTTATAACACTAAATTATACGTTTTCTCTCAAAGACAGCGTCCGTGAGTCTGATGCTTGTCATTCTAAATTGCTTAAATCTGACAAGCGTCCTGTTCAGATCCCCATATTTCACAATCAGGGAGTCCACGCGTCATGAAACCAGAGCTGTTGAGCACCACACGATCATTAATCACATCTCAGTCAGATTATATTTCGCCATTCCACCGATCGACCGGGACTTTTTATTTATCCGTCTGATCTATAAATATCCCCATCTATTGATTAAAAACTCGCTCTTGATTTAGAAACCGTTCAAAAATAGCGTTTCGATGAAATCCAGAGTAAGTACTAATTGGCTGGCAAAAACTAAATTGAATTTTATAGAGCTTCTGTTTAAAGTTTGAATTCGAATAGAACAAAGTTTTGCCAGCTTCGATTTTATGAGATATGTTTTTGAGTTCGATAGATTTAATAAATTGATATTTTCATTAGCGTTTGAGCAGGTAGGTACTTAAATATAGGATAAGCGGGATTTAGTACTTTATAAAATTAATAGACTGATGTGTATACGTCTGTATTACACTAGTGTCCACTTTTCAACCGACTTCCAAAAAAGGAGGAGGTCTCAATTGGTCTGTATGTTTTTTTTGGGTCTTTGTTGCACAATATTTCGGACAATTATAGATCGATTTTGAAAATTCTTGTTTCATATGATAGAGGATACTTCATAGTTGGTCCCATATAAGTTTCATCGAAATCGGTTTACTTAGCACTTAATTCAAAATTTTAAAGTTTTGAAAAAATATGTTTGAGTTCGGAGTATGTTTACGTGGATGACATCATAACTCAGCCAATGATTTGACGTGGAGTCGGATTTTTAATGCTCTGCATTCGTTGATTATTTAACATTTGCTTATCATTTTAATATTTTGTGATAACGAAAAGTAATCATTTGTATGCAAATTTAAAATTGGCTTGATTTGGGAATTGAAGCGTTTTCTATTTGTACCTACCGTTTCAATTAAATGTTTTAGTACGGAAATATATTCTCCACTAAAGCTTCAAAACCAACTTCTTGACAGTATGGGAGGTTTATATTCGAAGTACTTCGTATGAAGATTACACTGTACAAGAAAATTAATAAAGCGCTTTAAAAGTATGTTATTCCTTTATTTCCTTTAATGTCTTAGATGCCAAAACGTAGGTACTTTAAAAAATTTCCGTAGGTATATTTTCGTTTACCTAATATCGTTAGCCTTTCTTTTGTAGGTAAGTATTGTTGTTCTTTCTTTCGTTATCACATATTCAATACTAAGGTATATCAATAGTCAACGCCTTATTAGTTATCTTATTTTAACATTATAAAATAAATAGTAGGTACCAATGTATTGAAGACGTAGGTTGCTTCTAGTGCTCCATTTCTGATTCGGTCGCCCTCTGATTCCAGAAATCTTAGTCCGGGTAACTCGAATTAATGTTAGCTCTGTGATCTTATACAGGGTGACTGGTGACAAATTTTAGATACTGAAGAGCTCTCTGTACTCGATTCTGATCATAATTATGTAATAAAAGTAAGTACTTAATTTTTAACTAGAATTCCCTATAAATAAATAATACTATGTTACTATTTACTTTACATACAACTGAGTCGATCGCGGCACGCGGCGCGTGCACGTGCCGCATAACCATGCGCTGCGTAATCAATTCTTTAACTTCGCTTAAGTTCACGCAGTAAATAAAAAATAAAAATTTATTTTTTATTATGTTTTTTCTTTTCATGTATGATCTCAAACTATCACGTCCTTCAATTTCAAAAGTGACCCACCAGTCACCCTGTATAAACTTTGATCTGTATGCCCTGCAAATCAAATTCTCTGATCCAAGGTTCTCAGAAATGATATTGGCGCTAATTATTCACAGCCGCCTCGAAGAGTACCTATTCAATTATTGCAAGCAGGTGCATTCAACTATGTTATGACTTATAATAAAAATTCCGTAAGTTGTTAGATGATAGCGGGATCGAGCAACGTTGAGAAACGTTGTCCAAAAAAAAAATCCCCAGACAATCACACCAACTACATTGCCCCAAAGTAAGCATAGCTTGTGGGGTTCCCGAACACGGGCCACCGGCCACAACCACAAAACGCCGCTACCGGCATATTTCCTGTAGTTTTCATACATTTCATATGGACTCGCACCACACGGTTGACGCCGCTGGCCGCCACACGTTTCTAGCTTCTAGCCACTCGTGGCGGCGGTGTGGCTGTGGTGAGTGGCTCGTGTGCGGCGATACTTGTAGCGAACTCAGGGGAACCTAGAATATAAATACATAAATAGATGATCATCCAGACAAAATACGTAAGTCACAGCCGGAGGATGCAAAAAAAACCAAAATTATTAATATAACTTTAATTAAAATTACTTAAAAATATTACAAGTAGGTGACTATTGGTCGATATGAGAGACAAAAGTGAATATAAAACTAATTTGGAACTAATAGGAAGGCTAATTAAATGAGTCCGCACGTTGTCTGTGTCAGCGCCTCGTGACGTCGCTGCGTTGCTGGCCGATGGTTGTGAAATAGTAATTAATGCCTACTTTGGGCTATCCGTGTAGTGTTCACACGTAACACCTCCCCCTGAAGATCAGCGACTATTTGAGAATCTTCGAAAATGACGCTGAGAGGTCCTTGGGGTTGATTTTCACGTCCTTAGGCGTATTATTTCTGTCTGGGCTTATTTCGTAGTATTTAGGAACTTTATTTTCATCATGTTTCTTTGTTCTTCCAGAGCTTTTATGATAAAACTTTCTGATTAATATTATTATTAAAATCAAGACAGCAACAGTGAAAATAGAGTAAAAGGGTATCGTCGTATGATAGATTGATTCATCTGTTAATTGGCTGAGATGTACAGGAGTTTGTAGAGATATTTTGGAGTTACTGGTATGCAGGTTTTCGAGGTTGATAGAATTAAGTTTTATAATGGTTTCATGGGGTTGATTCATCTCAGTATCGGGTATGTTCAAGATGTTGATGGCATGACCTTTTACTCTGTCATTCTCATTTGTTAAAGTAAAATCTGGGGCTTGTAATGTGCAACCTTGCGGGATCATAGCGAGGTAACTTCCTTTTAAAGTTGTATATTGCTCCGTGGTGCAGGATAATTTGACCTTCGTGTTGTGTGGAAAATTCAGAGTGTAGTGTTTGTCATCTAGTTGCTCCATAGCTGCTTCGGACAGGATTACTGGGGACAGCTTACATGTAAAAGGAATCTGCTGTTGAGTAATAAGCTGTTCAACACAGTCTGGATATGGCTTTATATTATAATTAGGAAATTGCTCACAGAGGTACCAGGATGTAAACTTCGGACATTCAGTCTCTATGTACCTTGCGTCTGAATCATGAATTGCTAGGTAAGGTGAGGGGGGGATTATAGATAGATTATTTTTATTAGGCAGAATACACAATTTATATAATTTATATGTTTTTGGAATTATTATAGGGAATCTAAAGACAATAACTATTTTATCTCCTGTATAATATGAACCAAGTCTAATTACATTATAATATTCTCTAAGATCTATATCTAAGATGTGCTCCTTTGAATAAAGCAATTTTAATTTATTTATCATATTTTTAAGAACATCTAAACTTAGTGTAGAGTGATATGTACTTGATGTACGTAAATTTCCGAGTAGGGTGTCTAACCTGGTTAATTCATGACTTAGCTCATCGATATTATCGCTTAATATTAAGAAGTATTGTGCCAGATGGGCATATTTTATTAAATCGGTGTTGGTACGACTATAGTTACTCATCATTAAATTTAAAACTTTTTTCATATCGTTTTGATTTTTAACTATATTTTCCACTATACTTGAGTGACGCAACATCCACTCTTTACTTAAACTTATATGTTCATTTATTTCGGTCTCTAGCTTATTTTCATTATTCTGGAGAACTTTCATGGCATTTTCGTACTTTAAAGCATCGGTATAGTCTAAATTTCCGGAAATACTTTTTATTATGGACCCGAGCCCGTCTACTAAACCTCGTTTTACTCGATTCGGCTCAAAGCTATTTAAATGGCTTAAAATTGTTTCTAGTTTGTACGATAAGTAATTAATATGAGGTTCGTAAAGCGATAGAGTTTTATTATTTAGTTCTGGTTTTAAGTTAAAAATTTGATTTTTAACTAAGTCAACTTGAAAATGGATATCATGTAAATTTATAAATTGTAAAAACGAATGGTAGTGAGAAATTAGTTTGGTAGAGCCAAGGTCAAAAGGGAGAAGTCCAGGTCCGTCGTCTTGGTTGTCAAGTCGTATGTCCTCCGCGTAAGTCCGGCAGATCAGCAACCATAGTATTATCCTGTAACAATTGCGTGTCTTTAGGTACCCTTTTAAGTCGAGACTTGGCTACAGGGCCTCTTTTCTTTTTTGTATATATATGTATTGGGAGATCGGCGAGAATTGTATCCTGTGTATAGCGAGGAGCTAGTTTTTGTCGGTTGGCTAAAGGGTTTTTTATGAAAATTTGCTGATCAGGAACGAATTCCTTTTCGGGTTCGCGGTTTTTATTTCTATTTTCTGTCAGTTGTGTTCTTTCATGTAAAGAAGACTTGTTAATAATGTCATAGACTAAAGTCATTTTCTTTTTGTGGTCTTGTGTATATTGCTGTAAAAGATGACTTGTAACGTCAATGTCAATAGGGTCACGGGGGTCTAAATGTCCTGTTATAATATCTAAAGGTCTACATTTTGTGAAGCTGTGAATGGAGCTATTATAAGCTAAAATAGCATATGGCATGAGATTTATAGCAGGTTCGTTGGTCTTTTCTAACTTTAAGATTCTTAAATGTTCTAGTATGGTAGAGTGTAAGCGTTCGATCATTCCGTTATCATTAGGGCTGTGCGCTAAGATTTTATGATGTTGAATTTTATGAATACGTATAAACTCTAAAAATAGTTGATTGGTGAATTCTGGGCCTTGATCTGTTATTATGCTCAGAGGGACACCATGATGAGTACAGAATTGAAGTAACCCTTTTACAACGCTCAACGCAGTTCCATCACTTAAATAATATGCTTGAGCATACTTGGAGAACGCGTCTATTAGAGTAAGATATTTTTCCCCTTGTACTGTAAAGAGATCAAGATGAACTGTTTCCAAGGGTTTAGTAGGTGGAGGTACAATGCAAAATCTTTGTTTTATGGGGTTACGGTCATATTTTGCTTGACCACAAATATTGCATTCATTTATGTACTTCATTACAGAATCTTTCATCTTAGGCCAGTAATATTTTTTAGATAAGGTAAGGTAGCATTCATTGATACCACGATGGTTGGTCTTACCTTCGTGGTAGTTGCGAATCATTTCTTGCTGGCGTAGATAGTCTTTTACATTTTCTATTTCTACTTTTGTTAAAATTAAATTCATTGCGCTACTTTTAAAATGGGTTTGTAAAATTGGTATGATTTTATACATTGCCATTGGGGGATGAATAATAAGACCGGTTTTTACTTTTGGGCTGACGTATTCTTTAATTGCGGTTACTACGTCATTCTCGAGGTTTGATTCCGATATTTGAATAGAGGTCTTTGTGTGAGTGTCAAACGGTCTCGTAATAGTGGGCTTTTTACTAACGTTAGTTACTATAGTTAAACTTATCTGTTTATTAAAACGGTTTAAAGGATAATCTGAAATAGGAATTTCTAGAATAGGATCCTCGTTACTGGTGTGGGCGGTGAGAGTAGCAGAGTTTGCGATTGATGCGGTTTTTTCAGAAGGATTTACAATTATTGAACTAGCCTCTTCGTTATTTATTTCTAACCGAGATAATGCGTCTGCGTTCGTATTAAATTTGCCTTGCTTATAGACGATTGAAAAATTATACTCACTGAGTTTTAGACGCCATCGCGTTAACCTTGAATTAGGTTCTTTCAAACTCATTACCCACAGAAGGGGTTTATGATCCGTTACGATCTTAAAATGACGGCCAAATAAATAGGGGCGGAAGTATTTTGTGGCCCAGACTATGGCTAGGAGTTCCTTTTCAATCGTGCTATAATTTATTTCGCTAGAGTTAAGAGTTCTTGACGCATAGGCTATAGGTTTATCAGAACCTATTGGTCCTTGTGAAAGAACTGCGCCTAGTGCTAGATTTGAAGCATCAGTCGTTAAAATAAATTCTTTTGAAAAATTTGGATACTGAAGGATGGGGTCGTTCATGAGCAATGTTTTGCATCTGTCAAAGCAATCTCGGTATGTGTCATTAAGAATAATTTTTGAGCCTTTCTTTAAGCATTGTGTCATGGGTTTAGTCATTTTAGCAAAATCCGGAATAAATTTGCGATAATAACCCAGTAGCCCCAAAAACCGTTTAATTTCAGTTGAGGTTTTGGGCAAGGGGTAGTTTTGGACTGCTTTTATTTTGTCGGGGTTCGGTTTTATGCCGTCTTTACTAATAATATGTCCTAAGTAGGCTGTTTCTAACTTAAGAAACTCAGATTTGTCTAACTGAATTTTGAAGTTTGATTGTCTAAGTCTGTCAAATACTTTTCGTAAGTTAGTCATGTGCTCCTGAAGGGATGTGCTGAAAATTATTATGTCATCAAGGTAAACCAGGCATATAACGTTTTGCAAGTCACGTAGGACATTATCCATCACTCGTTGGAATGTTGATGGAGAATTCTTTAAGCCCATAGGCATTCTTAAAAATTCGAAATGTCCGTTTTCAACGTTAAATGCTGTCTTATGTATGTCAGAGGGGTCCAGCTCGACCTGATAAAAACCACTAGCAAGATCGAGGGTTGTAAAATAATTACAGTTCCCTAGTTTATCCAAAACATCAGTTATATTTGGTATTGGGTATTTGTCGTCGATAGTCTTATCATTAACTTTCCTAAAGTCAACAACGATACGCCACTTAGATATGCCTGAAGCATCGGTTTTCTTTGGCACTACCCAAATAGGGGAGCTCCAAGCCGACTCCGAAGGGCGTATTATACCCTGCTGTAACATTTTATCAATTTGACTACGAACTTCTTCTCTATGAATAAAAGGGTATCTGTAAGTTTTAGTATGGACTGGTAATTCGTCGGTTGTTCTAATTTTGTGCTTAATACGATTCGTAAAAGTCAAAGCTTCGCCCTCAATATAAAATATGTCAGCATATTGCGCACATAGTGACTCTATATTTGCACGTTCTTCGGCGTTTAAGTGATCCGTTCTCAATTTAGACAAAACCTCTTTGGCTCGCGGCGTTAATTGTTGAGTGCGCGTACACTGAATATTAAAAAGTTCCGCACTAATCGGTCGGTCCATGGAAAAAATTAAGTCATTCTGCGTTGTGTTACTAACTTCTAAGAAACCTCGATTTTGTTTTACATTAGTTATACACTCACTGATAATACAATTTGAAATAACTTGTTGCGGAATAAAAACGTCCCCGTCTGAAAAAATTATTGGAACTTTAACTAACTTTGTTGAGTTGGCCGGTAAAATATCTTCATACAAGTTACAATTTTTAGAATCATACATTAAAATATTGTTTTTTGACAATTTAGTAACTAATAATTTATTTTTTAAATCAATATTTGACTCCCATTTATTTAACAAATCTAGACCAATCAATCCGTCAAAATAGTTATGAAACTTATAAATGAAAAACGTTAAATTTTCAGCGTCGTTAAATTCAGTAAAACAAGGGACCGTTATAGAGTAATCGTTACGACTAGTTGCATGAATGTTCGTTACTTCAAATGGTTCATAATTCCAGGGTAGATGGGGGTAGTAACGTTTAACTGAATCAGGACTCAAAAAGGATTGATTTGCGCCTGTGTCTATTAACAACTTTAAAGGAGGATTAGAAATTTTTATGTAAGGTAATTGACGTTGAGTTTGTAGATTTAATTCTATTTTGGTTTGTCGGACCGCGTGATTTCGTGAAAATTTTCAGTTTCAGGGGGTGAAAGTTCTTCGACTCTATCTACCGTCAAGTTCGATTCGTCATTGTCCTGGTATGATTGGTTAGAATTATAATTAGCACTACAGTCATAACTAAAGTCATTAAAGTAAGTATAATTTTCGTAACTATCTGGGTAATACTCATAATAAGTAGGTTGGTCGTAACATTCATTGAAATGTGTCTCCCTAGTTCTAAAGTAATTCGATGGTGGTGGGTTACCACTCTTTGTCCAATCATGACCTTTAGGAGGAGAAGGTTTGGTGACGTAATGACTAACGCCACTCATGGGTTGTTGCTGAGAAGGATAATTATTTTTCTGAGGTAAAATCTTAGGTTGCAATCTAAATAAGTTACTATTCGGATTATAGTTCGGTGGTGGCGCTCGGAACATCATTTGGGTTCTATTTGGTATAGGGTTGCTACCCGGGTTCCACATTTGCATAGGTCTAGGTGGAATATTAAATGAGTTAGGTCCTGAAGGGCCTATAATAGGTTTATTAAAGAATCTGGATAGCTGTCCGTTGTTATGTTGGTTACTGGGAATGATATTATTATGTATTACATTTTTTTTTTCCGAAAAGTTATAATTACGTTGTTGGAGATATAACGTATTCATCTCCTCATGAACAAATTCGAGAGCTTTTTCTATACTTTCGGGCCTCATACAGCGTATGCGTGATCCTAATGGGTCCTTGAGACCCCTAAGATATGCTTGAAGGGTTAATTTTTTGTACAGTGAACGCTTAGAGTCTATAGTACTTTCTAAGCTTTCATGAAGACTAATGTACGTTATTATAGTACTAAATAGGTTCTGACATTTTTCATAAAACTCCTGGGGAGTATCAGACCCTTGGGTCAATAGAGCCAAATCATTGTAAAGCGAAGTTTCGTCTCGCTGGTCAGCAAAGTTATTAATTAGAGCACCCCGAATGCCACTCCAGCTTTCCGGTATACCATTTGAATTTATTAATCTAGATGCGGGACCCGTGATTTTATTTAAGATGCCGTTTATTAGTGCAACTTTAGATAACTGTGAAGTTTCCACCGTACAAAGTCCATTTACGAGTTCGTCACACAATTTTATAAACCTAGTCAAAACGTTTGGATTTCCATCAAATTCGGGCACTAATCTAAGGGCTTTAAAAATTTGATCTAATTCCGCCATGGTATTCGATTCGGTTTCTAAATCTAAATCCCTATTAGCGTCTAGCCTATTCCGTCTAGTTTCAACTTTACGATCAGTTGATTTTCTCGGATGAAAAATTTTGAACACTTATTTAAACGCACTACGAAAAAATAAAAAGAACACGTAAAACGCCTTATCAAAAACTACACCTTTCAAAAATATGCCGCTTGATGAAACACAAAATCACACACAAAATATAAAATGCAAAAGAAAAAAAAATGTAAAACTTAACAACTAACACACACAAGTAAAAATCAAATAAAAATGCAAAGTAGAGTAAAAAATATAACGTTGAAATCTAAACGTTAATCGAAATCTAAACTTCGCGTTAAAAAGAAATAATTATCGCCAAAAACATGGAACTGCTATAAAAATTCAGAAACTTGAAAGTAATACTAGACTAAAAAAAATGCAATAAAAACGAAATAAAAATCTTGAGAAAAAGTAACTTTTAAATGTAGATAAAAGGTATAGTGATTTCCAAAAGCATAAAATTCTATAAAATTAAATCTCAAAAGAAATTTAAGGCGACGATTGTTTCAAAAGCGGAGAAAAAATGTTGCAAAAGTATCTTTAAAACGCAAGAAAAAAGAGATAATAATTTCCAAAAACATAAAACTCCTATAAATTATGAAGTTATAAGCAATTTAAGATTAAAAATGTTTTTAAAAACTAAAATAAAATCCTTCAAAAATAATTAAACTATTTCTATGAAACTAATTAATTTAAAAGAAACAACTTCCACTTAACAATAAATGGAGCTATTTATAGAATCGCACCTTGTAACTTGAGAAGTTAACTGCGCTTATGAATGAATTACTTATTCAATTAAGGTTAAAACTTACGTAAAATTTATGTTTCAAAAGAACATAATTTTATATAAAACTTTAAGAAAAAATAATGGATTAGGAAATAGGGATAGCAACTCATGAACAGTCAAGAGTACTTACATATTCATTATCTGGTCCTTTTCGCTGTATCGATTTCTAGATACTCCTCTGGCAGTTTCTTACTCGTTCTGTATCTCGATGTTAGTGGTTAAAACCACCCCGGCGATTCGCGATGATGAGTTTTATACTACTTTAGCTCGCGGAACGCCTCGCGAGATCCTACCGACTGCGCCAAATACGTAAGTCACAGCCGGAGGATGCAAAAAAAACCAAAATTATTAATATAACTTTAATTAAAATTACTTAAAAATATTACAAGTAGGTGACTATTGGTCGATATGAGAGACAAAAGTGAATATAAAACTAATTTGGAACTAATAGGAAGGCTAATTAAATGAGTCCGCACGTTGTCTGTGTCAGCGCCTCGTGACGTCGCTGCGTTGCTGGCCGATGGTTGTGAAATAGTAATTAATGCCTACTTTGGGCTATCCGTGTAGTGTTCACACGTAACAGACACGGAAATTTTTTTTCTTGTTTTTTTTTTTTCTTTTCTTGTTCCGTGCGGGAATCGTTCCCGTAACTACTGGCGTAGGCAGGTTTACCCTTCGATGGCTCGGCTTTCAGAAATAAATTAATTTTTGAATAGATCGATAGATAATTTTGCACATACAAATACTTGCTGATGACTTTAAGACGGTCATAATATATTAAATTTATTGTAGATTCTAATTTGAGTGCGTGAGTGAGTGTAGATTCGAAGTAGACCAAACTTGCAATTTGATTATGCTAGTTTATTGTTTTTGCGAGTATGATAATTTTGTGATGAGTTACGAGAAGATTGTAATTAGGTAGGTATGTACTAATGAATAAATCACTCCTTTAGGTAATGAAGTAAAATAAAAGAAAGGATTCAATAGTAGTTTTGTAATAACCGACCGAAAAAGATTGAACAGTAAATATTTTAGGATTAATTTGTATGAGAAAAAAATCGTTTGTATTTGGATTTTATCGCAATTATGGGATACATATAATTTTGTAAAAATAGTATGAATGTGGCGAGTTGCTTATGAACAAACGTGATTTTTTTTAAATCCGGTAACAAAATACACTGTTTAAAAAACATACGTCCAAATTCCAAAACCACCTCAATAAACCATACACTAAACATAAAACCTTTACATCCAAAGGTTCCCCTGGATGACCTGCAGCAGGCGTCCTCTTACCTGGTGCAAGCTCTGGACATCCGCAAGCGGTACATGGAGATCTCCAATCAGAACTTCGCCACCATCACAGCTAGGTTCATCAAGGGCATGCACGCTGATGGCGTCCATCAGCCACCGAACACAACGCCCAATAAGAGCGATATAGCAGGTGAGTGACTGATCTTTGACTTTGAATAGAAGTGGAGGTAGGTGGAGAAAGGCTAGGGTGGCCGAAAGATCGACGAAAACATTTTTATTTCATTAGTCATTTGAAAGCGATAGAAAGTATAAAAAGATCCAAATTAATAATGAATGGTAAACTTAAGCTTTTAATCACGAAGAATACGTCAACAATTTAAAAATCTGGCAACTTACAAAAAGGCCTTAAAATTACAGCACCTAAAAATGACAAATCATTTTCAACTTTCATCAGGTTTTTTTGGTAGTATAACGACATCTAATTCCACATTTCCAGATCACATCGTGCACCCGCCCTATAGACACAACAAGGATCCCTTTGAAGGGCCGTTTCCAGACGCCAAGGGCTATACCATCAAGCAAGTCCGTGGTGTGTTCAACCTTTACAAGACCGACGCAGAGGGAGAGAAGCGCGTGCCATATGAGTGCATCTCGCTCACGGAGTACATCCAGGATATGAACGCGATGTGCAGCATGATCGCAGATGGACCCTTGTGAGTGAAGATTTAAGCTGCATCTGTGCATAATAATATAATTATAATAATTCATAACATTCATTTATTTCAGGCAAATTAAGAATAGTACAAGATGTTACTATATCGAAGCCCATAGTAAATATATACCTTAACCTATAATACATACAATATTTTAAAACTACCCTAATTCACACGTATGAGGTGCGACAACCTAGTGTCAAGTATCCGTCCTCGGAAGCAACGGAACACGACAATCTTCCTTCATGTAGGTCGACAAATGTTCGGTCGGCATTATCACTACAAAGGAGTTGAAGCTCACTCTGTGGCGGGACTCCAACCGCTCGACTCTCATGTTGAGTCCTGTCTTCGCGTGCAGATACTCCACTACATCCTTCTCCGTGAAGGCGTGATGCACGCGAGACATGTACAGCTGCGTCGTTGGCACCTCGGCACGCAGCAGCAGATTGTTTCTGTTCGGTGCGGTACCGCACTTGTTCTGATAGGAGGGCTTCTTCTTCTTTCGCTCCATCTTAGTGAAACCCTCGCTGTCCTCCCGGTTCTTCGAAGATCGGCCCTTCGGTGCTGAGTATCTGGCCTGGGCGGGCTGGACTGCGGCTACTTCAGCGTAACCTCGTTCAGGAGCGAGACAAGTATCCCGAGGCATCTTCCCTGCGCGAGGAGCGGCAGCGGCAGTGCTACGGGGAGGTCAAAGATGGATCACGAGGATGCAACTGGGTTTTTACAAAATATTTCTGAAACATATCAGCGTTTAGATATGATATCTAGCGGCTGTTTCTCAGATTTATCTTTGTTCAAGAGCCTTCGTAGACTCCGAAGGGCCGTCCAGCTAACAATCATCCTTTACCGTGTATCATCGTCCAAAACGTCACTTCCCAACCCGAATTGAGATCAGATCGAACAACTAACAGTTTTTACATAAAATTATTTTGAGAACATACTATAAAACATCTTATCAGTTTTAAAATATTGTAAATAAATCTGCCACTTGCGTAAATCAGAATTATTTAGTGGCGGTGAAGCGGATACCAAAATAGTGTTACGCCTGTGTATTTTTAGGAACGAATCTCTGAGACTGATCTTTTTATTTTGATAATCAAAAGTAGTACAAGATAACTTAGCTACATTTCCTATATTAACCACGTTTCGACACTTCAAATACAAAATGACTTTCCCAAAATGAGAATACTATCTATTCCTTAGTCTTTGCAATAGACTCATCTTACTCGATAACTCCCTGTCTCTCAGAGAATAGATTCATGTCACTGCAGCAGTTCATTAAAAACGCTTGTTTTGAGTTGTTGCATATCTGTGGGGCAACCTTTTCAATTGGTATTCGCGATACATTTCAAAAGTACAAGTATTCTCAATTAAGCCTGTTAGAAAAGCGATATTTGTTAGATTACTTCTTGCGTCACGAATTTTGCTCAACTGATACCCCGTATCTTCTTTATACGGTCTTATTACAAAGCAGAAGTGACAATGGTCAGGGCACATAGCTCGCAGAACAGATGGCCATTAGAGTAGACATTTCTCGAGTGGCGGCCACGTACTGGGAGACGGGCTTCCCGATAGATGGAACGACGACCTAGTCAACGTCGCCGGTATCGTGAAGAACCTTGGGGTAGGCCTATGTCCACTAGTGGACGTCTACTGGCTGTTGACGATGATGACGGTCTTATTACTCAAGCTTCTTCAAGTTTACCTACTACTATTCACCGCATACATGTGTTAGTTTGTTTAGTTCAATTGGTAAATGAAACCACTGTTTCTAGGAAATCGTTCTGCTTCCGGCGGCTGAGCTATCTCTCCTCCAAGTTCCAGCTGCACGTACTCCTCAACGAGCTCATCGAGCTAGCCTCGCAGAAGGCGGTTCCTCATCGGGACTTCTACAATATACGGTTCGTTTATATTTAAATATTTACCTAACTGATTCTTCGATGGAATGCAAGTTCGTAAGTGACAGTTTAAGGATGAAGATAGAGTACAATGGTATTTTTCTACACGTTTAGACTGTGGCGTGTATTCAACACTTATATACTATTTACTAGAAATAATTATAAATTAAATAGATTTAGGTGTAATTTTTGATTCTTTGGAAATAGCTTGAGGGAGGTGAAATAAGTTCCCAAATCCGATTGGATAGTTACTTATAAAATTCTAAAGTTTATTTTGTATTCCAGCAAAGTGGACACCCACATCCATGCAGCATCCTGCATGAACCAAAAGCATCTGCTACGGTTCATCAAGAAAACTCTGAAAAACCACGCCGACGAAGTAAGTCCATCCTACTTTATTTGACTTATAGTTTGTCAAGACTACTTTTGCACTCGTAAATCGATTAAAAATGCCCTGCTGTAAAATGGCAACGTCAGTGGAGATTGGAGAGGAATCCATATATAACTCGCATCTCTACCGATCACCGTTATTATATTATACACCCTTTATACGGCCTCTGCGATTACATCCCTTCCCCCAATCCGTGAACTACGTCTTTGACCTAACATGGATGAAGTGTCTGAAGTAATCTTTTATTATTTTTTGTGTTTTGAATAATTCACTCTCGAGTCTTTCTCGGTTTTTATTGTATACGCTATACGCCTTTTTTGCGGAAAAGACATGACACTCTGACTATTGCTATTATATTTTGAAAATAAAAGACATTTTTAAACAGATTTAGATATCGCTGATATTATATTATAGCTGGTGGGTCACTTTGAAATTTTGAGTACCTACTAGGTAGTTTGAGATCATACACGGAGAGAAAAAATATAAATAAATATTAATTATTTACTGAGTAAAATTGAACAAAAGTTAAAGAATTCATTACGGAACGCATTGTTACACTACACTGGTACGGACGTAAGTACGCACTCGTAGGATCGTAATGAGATAAAAGGAACTTAGGGGAAATATTGATTTTTACTAGTGCCATTCGATAGAGACTACTTCAAATAAGGTAGCAGCTATACTGGCACAATTTTTAGATTATATGAAGTCAAAACACTTAAGTATTAAATAAAACATAGGTAGTTAAAAGACTTAATCTCTGCTACTTTTGAAAATCTGGGGCAACTTATCCTGCGTTCCATGGTAAAAAAACACATATGTCGTCATATTGCTTGGTGGTAGGATCCCTTCTGGGTCCGACTGGCTAGCGACCACCCTTTATACAAAGTCTGCCGCCAAATGTTACCGCTCCAGCGGTAATGTGTTCCGGCAATATTGTATAAAGAGCCAGTTCCTTCCTAAACCCGTGTGCTTTCATCTTCGACCTCATCGTCACTTACCATCAGGTGAGATTGAGGTCAAACGCGGGTTTAGTCACTTATAAAAAAAAAAAAAAAATATCTCGATGAATATACGTTTCACAGAAAAATGTCAAAGAGTAAACGTAGATTGTATAGGTAGTCTCTATCGAATGGCACTAGTAAAAATCAACATTTCCCCTAAGTGCCTTTTTTCTCATTTCGATCCTACGTGGCACGCCGCTGTCAACACAGAATAGGTAGGTAGGCTTCACGAACGGTCATCGACCTAGGTAGTAAAACTACTATATATAAGGAATTCTACTGAAAATTTTAGTACTTACCTACTTTTATTACATAATTATGATCATAACTGAGTATAGAGTGCTCTCCTCCAGTATATAAAATTTGACACCAGTCACAGTGCATATTATTATATTTTGCCTTACAATAAAAGTGTTTTATTTAAACCAAATAATAAATCCTCCGACATGTAGGTACCTTTACTATCTAATGGTTTCTGTCTGGTCTCGCAGGTGGTGACGATCCACAAGGGGTCCCCGATGACGCTGAAGGCGGTGTTCGAGTCCATGAACCTCAGCACGTACGACCTCACCGTCGACATGCTCGACGTGCACGCCGTGAGTACCGCATGCACTATACAATATTACTTTTTGTTTATACACGGGTCAAATATTTTCGTTCAATGAACTGGTATACAAAAAATTAAAGCACTGTCTTAAAAGCTCAGCAAGTTTCAAGCTTCTTGTGATGATTTGCTTTGTTCTGGCTCGCGGCACAGAAAAGGCAAATGACGTGGAGACAGTACATCTAATAACCATAAATGTAAATCTTACTCAGGTTAATACAGTCAGAATTTGAATGAGAAAGTAAATGTTATGCTATGGGCTCGAGCCCCACTTTCCTTTATTAAAGTAAAACATGGAATCTAAACCATAAAACCAGATCCCAGATCACAAGTTTTGCTGAATTCAGGGCTAAACATTCACCACACTATTAATCAAGTAAAGACGCGTCTACATAATTTTCTTTAGGTGCTCAAAAGTATGCAGTATAAGGTAGAGATGCTCATTATTTATACTAACTTCTTCAAAGTCATATAATTTAGTGCCTCTTAGAGCCTAGACACTTAGTATAAGTCTTGTCATGGCGAGCGATTACCATTGTAGGTTTGACTATTACCATCCGAAAAAAGGCTAAGTATAAGAGTTTTTATGATAATTACAAAATTTTGATATTCTCATTTCAAATTGTCTACAACCTTCTACCCTCTAACCTTTAGGACCGCAACACGTTCCACCGCTTCGACAAGTTCAACGCGAAGTACAACCCGATCGGCGAGAGCCGCCTGCGCGAGGTGTTCCTCAAGACGGACAACCACATGAACGGGAAGTACTTCGCCAGGATCATCAAGGTCAGTCGGATAGGGAGCAACAACATATACACGTATATGTTGGCACTCACATATACACCGGGCACTCACACACACATACCCACACACACAGATACGCATTCACACGTATGTAGATATACATTTATTTTCACATTAATTTATTTAATGCACTTAACTACTGTGGAAGTTGTAGTCAACGGTTAAACATTATTCTAAAACTTATGCTGCAAACTAGATGGCAGCGACAGCGGCGCGGGCAGCGATTTCCGCAACACGATAGAAAGTATTGAGTTTGTATGAAACCGCGAGAAATCGCTCCCACGCCCGCTGGCCTCGAGAACAGCCCAGATTCCCCGCTTCGTGCCCGCGCCGCTTTCGCTCTCGCTGCCGTCCAGTTTGCAGCCTTAGATGATTTATTATTATTATTCTGCATATTTACAACTACACGCCTTTCGGCGGAAAAGACCCGACAATCGGACCAGTAAAGATTTAAATGTAACTAATATTGATTTACGTTTATAAAAAATCTATTAAAATTACTGACATTTTTTGTCCATATGTGGAATTCAATGAACACAGAAAAACGATTAAATTAAAGTACCTACTAAACCAACCTCAATTATTGTGAATATTTGAAAATATTTCTAATCATTCGCCTACCAGCACTGGGCACTGATTTACGGCCTCGTCACCCAGGGGAGAAACATGTAGTATTATAAATCCGGTTAAAAAGTGTTTTATTTGAGAGAAATTTAGCCCTGCAGTGTGATAGATTATAACTCATTACAAAGAGCTATAATCTAATATAATCATTGTGTTATAGGAAGTAGCAGCAGATTTAGAAGAAGCCAAGTACCAGAACGCAGAGCTCCGGCTGTCGATCTACGGCAAGAGCCCAGGCGAGTGGGCCAAGCTGGCCAAGTGGGCCGTGCAGTACGACGTGCACTCCGATAATATACGCTGGCTTATACAGATACCTAGACTTTAGTGAGTATGACTTTTAAACTAGATACTTACCTACTTACTTCTAAATTACTTTGTGTGGACTATGTAATAATCAACGAATGCAGAGCATTAAAAAACGACTTCAATTCAAAACTTTGGTTGAATTATAATGTCGTCAATGTATAATACATATTTTTTCAAACATTTGAAATTATCCATAAAGTACTCAACCGATTTCGATGGTATCCATATAGGACCAACACTGAAGTATCTTTTATCATATGAAATAATAATTTTCAAAATAGATTCATAATTGTCCGAAACATCGTGTAACAAAGTCACAAAAAAAAACATACACACGAATCTCCTCCTTTTTGGAAGTCGGTTGAAAGTCGAGTTTTTATTGGTTAGATAATTCAACAGTTCCTTGAAGTGTCATTGTTGGAATGACAATGTCTTGAAATGTACAGACCGTTCACTATAAGATGTCCCCTGCCTGCTGATGTTGGCAGCATTGTGGCAGCAGTGTTACCAATAATATGTGTCCATTTTAACCCCGTAATCTAACTTTGTTTATACCTACCACGAATAAATATATGTTTAATTTTCTGATTTGTAAATAATAAACAACTATAAGACTAGGAAGGTTTTGAATGACGACACAATTTATATTATACGAGGGTGAATCAAAAAATTCTTAGAATGAATACAAAAAAAAAAACAAAAATATTTTATTTTTCTACGTAATCTCCAACTTTCTTATTCCTTCCGCAAAAAAATCATTTTCTCGACTGTTAAAAAACTCCTCTACGGCAGTCATAACCGCGTCATCATCGTCAAATTTAGTTCCACGAATATGCTCCTTTAATTTTGGAAATAAGTGAAAATCACTCGGGGCTAAGTCAGGAGAATATGGTGCGTGATCAAGGACTTCGAAGCCAGCACTGCGGATTGCGGTGAGCGCAACTTCCGAACGATGAGGTGGAGCGTTATCCTGGAGAAACAACACGCCCAATGACAATTTCCCACGATGTTTTTCTTTAATCGCTTCACGTCATTTCGGAATTAAGTTTGCATAATAGGACCCAGTTATCGTTTGCCCTTTTGGCAAGTAATCAATAAAAAGTATTCCTTCACTATCCCAGAATACCGACAACAGCTTGACAAGCAATAGTGCCAACATAACGGCAGGGGACATCTTACGATGAGCGGACAATATCGTTTGTAGCACAATCTAGTTTCATAGCATGAAATCTATTTCTTTTTTAAAACAAATCCCCGAAGGAACCATTATTTTTTCGGAATAGAATAGCCCTGGATAAGCATAACATAAAAGGTCATTTATTACAGCAAACCCCGCTTCTTGGTACCTAACCACTACTTGTACTCAACCACCCCTGATAGTTAACGATGATAATGCCGAAGGTAAGAAGGACTTCGTAACCATTGCTGGACCTTATCATCACTGTAACATCAGATTTTATGAACAGTTTGTAGCTACACAACCAGACCATAAAAACCAAACTGTGATCCTCCATCAAGCGTGGGTCACTAGGTGTTCAGTCTGCAACAAAATTATGTATACTATCCAGTCTCCCGCACGCATACACTATGCATGAGGAATATTTACCAATACAACGCATTTTTAAATTTTTAAAACAAGTTTAACTTTTGTATTTCTTCACAGCGATATCTTCAAATCGAACAAGATAATGAAGAACTTCCAGGAGTTCCTCGACAACATCTTCAAGCCACTTTTCGAAGTCACCAACGATCCTAACAGTAACATTGAGCTGCACAAATTCCTGACAGTAAGTTTTTCAGACTTAGGCCCCAGCAAATATTTTTTTTTTTTATTGTTTTTCCTTAAAATTAATAAAATACAGCCCGCCTAAAAAACACGCCTTGCATTTTACCTCGACGGTGGTGAGGAAAACTAGTGCATAGTCATAAATATAGATGCTTTCTAAGCGATGTCTTTCGGACGACTCCAAAACATGTTTATTGTTCAGAAATATACAAAAGGCATTTTTTGACCTCCGAGCAAGATATTTTCAAAAAACTGAATTTTGAGTTTTTTTCATCTCTATTACTTACTCAGCCGGCTTTATATCACTTTCGATTTTTCACATCTTCGACAACGCCCTGAACAAAAATTGAGCATACAAGGAATTTTTCTAAATTGAAGTGACAATCTTAAACTAAAACATTGTTTTACTAACTACAATATTTCCATACATGGCTATAAGCTAAGCTAATACTTTTTTATACCGAAGCATGTTCAGGTTATATTTGGCCAGTTTTATTTCCCCGCATGATTTTAACTATCGTCTTTTTGTCCCTAGCACGTAGTCGGGTTCGACAGCGTAGATGATGAATCAAAACCCGAGAACCCGATCCTGGACTTGGGCGTGAAGATCCCGGAACTATGGCAGGACGAGGAGAACCCGCCATATGCGTACTACCTCTACTACATGTTTGCCAACATGACAGTACTCAACCAATTCCGGAAGTAAGTTGTTGGGATTTTCTTGTTGTCTTGATTTTGAGACCATCGAATCAATAAATACGAGCCACCAACTTGTAATCGTAGTTCTGAGTATTTTTTTTTTATTTATTTAATACCTGATCCGAAGCTATCGAATTGAAAATCGAACAATTTCATTAGGAAATTATTATGATTATCAACTACAATGATTCCACGTGTTTTAGTAACTTAAGATCCTGTGGTTGGTGCCAGCTGCATAAAAAACTGAAAAACAGCACTGCCTAGCAGTTTATGAATGAATGAATGAATGATTTATTTTAAAGTAACAAAGACTCAATTTGTTAGTATATAAATGCTTACAGACTATGAGTGTATATTTATGAGTAAAAAAGTAAACTTTATTTTAGTTCATGATTCATTATAAAAATACTTTAATTAATTGTACTTACACACAAAGAAACTTCAAAATACCTTTGAACCGTATCCTCTACGAAACAGGGTATTGATAGATTTATTTCTTTATTCATGTCCAAAAAAAGAAACATAAATCAACTTTGTACTCTATTCTTTAGGGAGCAAGGTATGAATACCTTCGTGTTGCGGCCGCATTGCGGTGAAGCGGGCCCCGTGCAGCACCTGGTGTGCGGGTTCATGCTGGCAGAAAACATCTCGCACGGACTGCTGCTCAGGAAGGTAGGTAGCGACTGTTAGGTACAGATGTTGGTATAACGAAGTTGAGAGAGGACGGTGACGACATCTTTACCCGCGGCAACGATGGTAGTGTTGTGATGAACTTGAGGACTGCTTTATGCTGACGTCTGTCGGAACGGCGAGCCAACGATAATGATGGTGTGGCGAAGTTAATGGGCTGGTACATCTATTAAGATGAGGAAATTACGATGATCATATCACAGATTTGAGAGAGGATTTGTGGCGACTATTTACGCTGCTTGGCAACGAAGCTATGACGAGTTTTATCGCTGTTAATGTTTTTTCTATAGATCCTCAATAATGTTGGGTCGTTAGATGCGGCTTGCTATCCTTTTTCCTGTTGATGCGAATACACAGTTCCTACAGAGGGAAAGATGAAAAAATTAGACATAAAAAAAATCACTGCAGGAGTTACTACGCCAAAAATAAAAGTAAAACAGTCTCGGAAAGGCCTTGTTAATGAAGTTTCAAGATAAGTATAATTGCTGAAGAGTAGCAAAGTCTATAAATCCCTATACAGCAATCCGGTCAGCTTTACGACTCCCATGGAAGTGATGGTGTAGTGTTGTTCGAACTGCGAAACCTAACCCATTAAACATGATTTTAATCTAAATTGTTAAATAGTCTTAAAGGTCCTTCTCATCATGTTAGTTATTACTAGATAATAACTAACATGATGAGTGCTTCTGAAGAGCACGCTCAATTTATTTTTGTTTTGTCTAGGTGCCAGTCCTCCAGTACCTGTACTACCTCGCTCAGATCTACATCGCCATGTCTCCCCTGAGCAACAACTCCCTGTTCTTGAACTACCATCGCAACCCACTCCCCGAGTTCCTCGCGCGGGGCCTGTGCATCACGCTCAGTACCGACGACCCGCTGCAGTTCCACTTTACTAAGGTAAGGAACAAAATAGGATTCATTTTGAAGAACCTATTATTATATCTTAGGGAAAACCGATAAAACATTGATCGAGTTCTGAATAAAAGTGTGCTTGTAATTTATGAGTTTTAGAATGAGGATCTGAGGCCGTGGAAAACGTGTTTTTGCTTAATTAAATTACGTAGACTTGTAAGTTTATTTGTATTTGCAAGTTTCGTCCCTACTAGCTGCTGATATTTAATTGTTTGCCTGTGATACTCCTGAATAATGTAGGTTTCTGAATGTATTGTTTGATATTGTCTAAATGATTGCAAACTATTCATTCCTATTTTCCTAACCAAACAACAACATCCACATTTAACAGGAACCTCTGATGGAGGAGTACAGCATCGCCGCGCAAGTGTGGAAGCTGAGCTCATGTGACATGTGTGAGTTGGCGAGGAACTCCGTGCTTATGTCAGGATTCCCGCACGAGGTATGTGCAAAGACGTTCTCTATGAAAAGAAAATATTTTTTTTTGCCATTATAATTTTTATGTGCTTTCTAAGATTAGGTATACGTTTGACAAGGCTTTTTTAAGTTAACGTGTCTGATACTCAAGGAATTTTTGATTGAAATGTACAAAACATAACTGTTTGCTTTCAATAACTCTTCTTTAGAATAGCACATTTAAATTAACGGTATCCTGTGCTGGTAATCTAATCATAATATTTAGTCTGCTGCTATTATTGTTCAACCGATAACGTGTTCTTTCAGAGTTTGATGAAACCATGATTTTACTCAAGATTGACTACTTATTATCAACCTCTTCATTATTTATGATGAATTTAAACATGTTCAGTTTCTTATGAAACAAATCACGACAGAAAATTTTTCAACAAATTATTTGTAAATGATGTTTAATATAATATCTTAAATTTCTAGATGAAGCAGTATTGGCTAGGTCCCAACTACATGAAGGAAGGAGTTCTCGGCAATGATATCACCCGCACTAACGTACCGGACATCCGCACCTCCTACCGTTATGAGACCCTACTCGACGAACTTACCAATATATTCAAGGTATGAATTAATTACATTTATAAATGTTCGCTGGAGATGGTGATGGTAGAGTCAGAATAAAGTTATATGTTGCATTCAAGAAATATCTCATTCTCAAGGATACATCTCAACATTAAAATTTCAAAGATGTTATTATATTATTTAGAGTAGAATATGGTAATCCTCATTGTTGTCATGCAATCCCATTTCTTTGGCTTGGATTTGAATTAAGCTTACATGCAAATGTCCATTTATATTTTTTTAGAAGTTCTTTGTGTCTTTGGATATGGTTTTGGTGATATTTGTTGTGTCATAAGACGAGACAAAATTTATTAAAATTGAAACAAAAACACTTGAATTTCTATTATCAAGTTTGGTAAGAATGTTAGTTTATGTGGACGATATGTTAACGTTTAGATCCATACGTTTCATTTTCAACTTCACAAGTTTTCATATTTCTCCTATGTTCAGATAACATGAAGTGTTTAGATAACAATTACATATCTTAGGAACCATTAGCTGACAAATATTCACACCTTAATCCGAGCATCAATAACATCTAGTGAAATCATTTCAGGACGGAATGTCTGCACAGCGATAAACGTCCACAAGCAGAGCCGTGGATGAACAACGATCTATGTTTATTAACATATTATATACATTTAAAATCACTTTATGTATAATACTTAATTATGCTTGAAATGATGTAAAGAACGTGTAAGAGCTACATCATTTGCCCCAATGTAACGCTAAGTCTAATTTCCCTATTGTGATAACGAGGTAACAAGTGCCATTTCTCGAACTACCCTCTTTGACGTGTTACCCTTGTACGCGTATGCCTTAGAACTTCGTCGTAGATAGCCCTAACCTTAAGTGTTTTTAAGTAACAGAATTGATAGATATCCCGACTGTTGTAGCCTTTCACTAAAGTTTTAGAATGAATGATCCATATGTTAATAATGCTTATTGTAACAGCTTTATCTATGTTATAAGCGAATGTAATATTGTCTGGTAATCAACCATTTGCAGATCTAATTATTTACATTTGTCATATTCACCAGACTACTCTCATGTCTTTGTGTTATGTTTTATAAGTGTATGTGATGTTTGACCACTGGTTTTGTTTTAAGCTTAATATTGTGATTTTTATAACAGTTTTAATCAATGTTAACCAAATCAACTTTTTAGTTTTGTTAGTTTTGTATTAATCAAATGACATTTATTTAAAGCTCTCAGTACTTAAATCAAGATGATGTCAATGAAATATTTTCTTCTAATATATTTATTTATTAAAACTGGTTATTAAAATAGTACGTGTAGCTATATCATAAATCAATGTTACAATCTTGTTTGAAATAAAAAAAACTGTTCAGAAATTGTGTGTTATTATTCCTTTATCATAGCTTGGTGATTAGTTTATTAAATATAGCAACGCTTATACATGTTTAATTTATAACAAAGATAATATATCTGTCTCTAAATTTTATTAAGTACGAACTAGAAAAGATTGTGGATCGTCAACAATCTCTCTTTAATAATGATGATTGAGTGTTGTGTTAATTTGCAAAACTAAAGCCTCATATTTGTGAACATGATAGCTAATGCAATATTTTATGAACTACAGTGCCTAACCATTGCATTGTTAATGTTTTTAACAAAACCTACTTCTTAATATACACAAATATTTCTGTTTTTCTTATTTTTCCTGTTTAATGAAAAACTTTTCCAAATACCAATGTGTCATTCCAACTACGGTTGAAGAGAAGCAAGAAATTTTCCGCCGCTGAAAGGTTTAAATTTACAAATTATTATTTTAATGAAATGTTGTAGACAAGTTAATAGGAAAAGTAATAAAAACGGGCTTAAATAATCACACAAACACAATCTTCCACGCAAAAAAACATAGCGAACGGGTGCGAGCACGCCCATACAAATCACATCTATCAAAAAATATATGTGACTTATGGATGTTTCCTTTTCTTAGATAAACCCCTGTGGCACTCCTGAACTATCTTGAAGGTATATTGTAGCGCATGATGTTATCAAAACATTGCCCCATTCTTCACGGGTTCCTTTAACATTATATTATAAATCATCGTTATTTTTACCATCTTTGAAGCAATTAACTGAATATGACTTCACTAACTTAAAAATATTGATCATGTTAGTGAATATAATCTTAATAGCTGCTTCTTGAAATTTAAATGAATAACTACAATTTAACAAATGCTTTCGGTTACAACGTAAAGGTAAGGTTGGGAATTAGCATATGTTTTAATATTAAATCAATAATCGACGTTTTATATTACATTATCTACTAAAACAAGCAGCCTTTTTTGTAATAATAATAATTATCATAAAGAGAAAAGAACTAGCTAGAGTACTTAACTAAGTATAGAAGCCAGGCCTTCTTTTACTAGCGATATTAATAAGTAATTAGGTACTGCTTTTTAGAATTATATTATGAGTTGCCCAAGAATATTAAGTAAGTACCTACTTTAATGTTGAGCTATAAAGTGAAAGGGCACGGTATTTTTCTATATAATTTTTTATTCGCTACCTTCTATAAGCTTAATTTGACTACCAACGTCTGAAGCATTTTATTGTCTACTACGCAATACACCACAACATAACTAATATGCTGAGATCTCTTAAATTACCCTTCTAAATTTCAGTCACTCCGAATGCCGATGGAGACCGCTGATGGAAGAGGCGCTTCCACGCCAGAGATTCCAGACATCAAGTCACCCATACTTACAATAAAGCGTCCTTCTCTTGTCTAAACATAACCCTTATACAATGGGGTAGAAAACTGCCTTCTTATTCCACTAGAGGCGCTTATTACGCTTGACCCATAACAACTGTCAAATATCATGGTAAAAGTTAATTTTATAGTGATTCTGATCAAAAAATTAGAAATACATCATTGCGTTGTCATAAGTTTTATAGAAAATGGATACCACAGTTTCTCTAAGGATATACACATGCGGAACTTGTGGATGTTACTTGATTTAAACTTTTATGGAAATGTAGTCAAAGTCAAAGTCAAAGTCAAAAGAATCTTTATTTCGTAAGTATTTGAATACATTTGAAATAAGTCATAAAATTTACAAATTGAACTGAATCTACCGCCACTTCGGAAAGTCGATCTGTTGAGAAGAAGTGGCAAGAAACTCAACAGCAATCATTTTTTAAAAATACACAATAACAATTAACAATCTTCTTGCATAGAAAGAAAGAAAGAAAGAAAGAAAGAAAAGAAATTTATTCGGTGCCAAAACATACATACAAATAAAAAACCATACAATTGTAATATAACAAAGCACCGAAAAGGCATTTACTCAGCATAAGTGATGGAGTGCGGACACACCAACACGCTGATCTTCCGTAAACGCCTAACACAAGTAAAGGAAAACTGCTGTTCATTACACATATTAACATATAAAGAGTTACATTAAAAAGATCTTATTTTAAAAGGCTGTTATGACATAAATTTAATATAAGTAAATAAAGCTAAGCTGGCGCAATATAAAATTTCACTCCCTACAATAATACATAACAATTCGATTTGTATATAAACGTATTTAACATTAAACATACACACTACACATATAAGATGAAATAATAGATAGATATATAGATAGATTTATTTTAAGTATTTGATTTCTGTAGGTTCATTAGATGTTTTTTATAATTTATTTTAAAAGTAACAGTACATATTACGGTCCACATTTTTCATATTTTGATACATGTACTTACATTATTTTATAGGTTTACCCCAAAATAGAACACAGAGCAAGCAATTTCGATTACAACTTGTTCATTTAATAGTTTGTTATGTGTCAAGCGTATGAAGCGACATCTATTTAGAGCTTTTCGTTTTCTTCTCCATTATACAGAGGGCCGTAATCGACTTTACATTCTCTTAATTTAAGTATGTCTAATGTCAATCTTAGGGCGTTATCACACCAATCGATCGACTGTAGAATGGATTAGTCGACATCCTCGATAGTTTTAACTATACCCGGCGTGGCGAACCTTGATCCCTATGACACTGACAGTAATTTCCACAACATAACCTTGTAGTACCGTCACCGTTACATTAGAATCGTATTGGAGGCTTCTAAAAATGGCATTTATATATTTTACGTAGCTATATTCCAATAAAATGATATTCCGTTGGAATTATAACAATTCATAACATTTGCAAGAAATTATCTCAATCACACTTTACGTTTACGTTCTGCAAAAGTTACTTCGTAGGGTATTAATTAAATCATACCTTACGAAGTAACTTTTGCAGAACGTAAACGTAAAGTGTGATTGAGATAATTTCTTGCAAATGTTATGAATTGTTATAATTCCAACGTTACTTCGTAAGGTATGATTTAGGGTATTAATTAAATCATACCTTAACGTAAACGTAAAGCGTGATTGAGATAATTTCTTGCAAATGTTATGAATTGTTATAATTCCAACGGAATATCATTTTATTGGAATATAGCTACCTAAAATAAATAAATGCTATTTTTAGAAGCCTCCAATACGATTCTAATGTAACGGTGACGGCACTACAAGGTTATGTAGTGGAAATTACTGCCAGTGTCATAGGGATAAAGTTTCGCCGCGCCGGGTATAGGCCATAAAAACCGGTCGACGTCAATCGACGCTGTCATACGATCGTCGATCGAGTAGTGTGGTAATACCCATAGAGGCTTCAAAATCAGCTTTGTTCGCGACGGAGATTGAAGTCCTCTTATTGTCCTAAAGTTCGAGAGTGTTATATCGAATCGAGCTCATTAGCTACTTAAATACAGAGATAACCTTTTAAACTTTTACTCTTATTTGTTACCAATCGTTATTTACAAGTTAATTATTAAATTATGACTTTATAAGCATAGCCGTAGTTATCATAGTACGTGAACAGTCACATTATTTATAGGACTTGCTAATAAAACTTATTATTTGAGAAGTCTGTGATTTATTTTTATCTTCCTTCTTGTCTGACCTCTAGTTAAATCTGGTAGGTTTTTTTTTATTAAGTATGGATGGGACGTTTGTCTACCATGACACCTGATGTTAAGTGAACATGAAGACTAAGGTGGTACACGTCCATCCACGAGAAACCTATTCACTCGACGCTTAAAAGTACTAGGACTATACTGGTCAGGGAAAATAGACGCAGGCAGTTCATTCCAAACCTTGGCGACCCGTATTAAGGGGATTACAAGAGCTAGCTGACCTTGAATTACGCAGGAACTGTCAAAGCGCTTAGTTCGACTTTTCGGAATATCTACCACGTACGGATGGAAGTTCTGTCTGCGTCTGGTAGTCCGATGGTAAAAGGGTGAGGGTTCAATTTGTTCAAACCGAGCACTCGCGCACTCACCAAAATGTATCCTGTAGTACCTACACGGTTAAACAAGCAACCTTACGACGATGCTCTAAGGTCTGCAGTTTTTTGGTTGTAAGGTCGACATCGTTAATTAATTTACGCGCTCTTCGGTCAACGGAGTCCAGCGCTTCTAGTTAATACCTGGCTGAACCATCCCAAAGATGACTGCAGTACTCCATGCATGATCGCACTTGAGCTGTGTATAAGTCAAGAAGCTGTGCAGGGCTGAAGTACCACCGTAACTTCGAGATGATTACCAACTTTTTCGAAGCTACTTGAGCCATGGACACAATTTGTTGACCGAAGTTTAATTAAACTGGATGTTACAGTTACGCCTAAAAGCCCTAGATGGTCAGTGATGGGGACAGATACATTTTGGAAAGTGGGCGTTAATGTGAAGGTGCTCTTTTTTGCGGAGAATAGACACGCCTGTGTTTTGGACGCGTTGAATTTGACCAAATTCGACTCACCCCAATCGGATACTTTACGTAAGGTCAAATCAACGCGCTCAATCATTGACTTTCTTAAACTCTGGATTTCGCGGGGGCTCGCTCGCGCATTATTTATACGTAGTGAAGTAAATTTAGTAAACTTAAAACACGGATCTTCGTACTTTTTCATGGACAAAATAGATAGAATCAGGTGTTATTTTGCAGAAATACTTCACAACATCTTTTTAACTTTATCATATACTAGCTGTTGCGCGCGGTTTCACCCGCGCAATTTCAAATCCCGTGAGAATTTCGGGATAAAATTAGCCTATGTGCTATTCCAGACAGTACACTATCACCATGCCAAAATGTCATCCAAACCCCAGGTTCGTGTCCTGGGCGGGTGATTTTACCTAGCAATTTTTTTCAGATATTTAAGAATAATTGAGCATTTTTAAATGCGAAGGCTTAAAAATGTTATTAAAAATACTGTTTAACAATTTCGAAAGCTAAACCACTAGATGCAGCATAGGTAGGTACGTTAGAAATATTTTATTTTTATTTTATTTTTATTTCTTTGGGAAACTTACAGCTAATTACAAACATATTAAAAGATAACATAGATCATAGAACGCCAATTAACAAATTTCCACATATAGGTAAAACTTAAATATCACATCTTGTCCTTATAACAAAATTCAAAATTCTTTTCTTTTTGTGATTCATTAATTACAGGTTACAAACTCAAAAAATTTAAATACCTAATGTTATGTTTTGAAAAATTTTGTATTAAATTGTTTTTTAAATGTATTGAAGTTTAAACAAAAAAGGTCAAAGTCATTGTTGTTTAATACTAAACTATATTGATTAAGTGTTCGTGGAGCTCTGATACAAAAGGAGTTTCTACGATAATTTATATTTACAAGCGGTACGTGTAAGAGTGGAGTGTGTCTTGTGGGCTTGTGAGGGGTATTTATGTAAAATTTGCTCAGAAGTTCGGAGCAGTCTATCGATTGAGTAAATATTTTAATTAAAAAGGATATATCTGCCATTTCTCTTCTCTTGTATAATGGTAGAAATTGGAACCATTTACATCTTTTTTCGTATCCTTCAATATACTTTTTACATTTAAATTGGAGGTGGCGTAGAAACTTCTTTTGAACGCCTTCAATACGAGAGATGTACGTAAAATATTGAGGGTTCCATACTTGTGAAGAATATTCCAGCTGGCTACGCACGAAGGCACAGTACAGTACTTTCAAGGTTTTGATATCTGAAAATTCAGATGACATACGTAGCACAAATCCAAGTGACTTGTTGGCTTTAGTAACTATGGAATCATATTGGTTTTGAAATGTCAATTTGTTGTCAAATGTAACGCCTAAATCTTTCATTGCTGTGGTTCTAACTAAGCTTGTAGAATCTAAGATGTAATTGAATTCAATAGTCGATGATCTGCGTGAAAATGTACATATAAAGCACTTTAATGAGTTTAATTCTAGTTTATTTAATTTGCAATAATTGTCAAACCTATTTAAATCTTGTTGAAGCTTGCTACAGTCTAGATCTGATTGAATAGGGCACATTATCTTCATATCATCTGCATAAAGGAATATCTTGCTATATAGGAAGCATGATGATATATCGTTTATGAAGATTGTAAACAATAATGGCCCCAGAAGTGAGCCTTGTGGTACACCTGAGGGTAAAAACAATGTAGATGAAGTGTATCCATTAAACACCACTGTCTGGCACCTATTCTCAACATACGAACTGAACCAGCGATATAAATTACCAAGTATGCCCACTAAGTTAAGCTTATATAAAAGAATTTTGTGATCAATTTTATCGAAACACTTGCGATAATCAGTGTATACAGTTTCAACTTGCAAATGAGAAGTCATGTGCTCCGATATATAATCATGTGCCAGAAGTAGATTGGTGGTAGTAGACCTTCCAGATATGAACCCATGTTGAGATGGATCAATATGTTGTTTAATGGCAGAAGATACTTGTACATGAACTATTTTCTCCAGTACCTTGGCAAATACACAAAGTTTGGATATTGGTCTGTAGTTTTCAACCTTTTCTTTGGGCCCATTTTTATAGATAGGTGAGACCAGAGCTGATTTCCAAATTAATGGAACTTTACCACAAGATAAGGAGAGGCGAAACAAGTATGCTATTGGAGTGACAAGACTCTGCGCCAAGTTTATGATATACCTAACGTAAAACAGAATATGCTAAGTAATTTCGATGGCGCGTCGCCAGGACCCAAAAGAACAGTGGCAGCGGGCCATACCATACGATTTTAGTTGATCTTATTTTGTGGCGTTTAACAAACAAAAACATATTTGATTCGGAATTAATTCCTGAGTAACTCAGTGCAAAAATACTCACGTCGTAGAAAAAACGTTACACGAAAAGGTGTTGCGTTTTTAATATTATATGTTTAGTATATCTTTGGCACAAACAATTCAATTTTTGGACGTATTTTATTTATTTTAATGCTACACACTTTAAACCAATGTGTTGAAAATTCGTACAAATATAAGTTATTAAAGTTATTTCTAAATGCTCATTATTTCACTTAACTGAGGATCCGCCTTTGTTTTTTCGGAAAAAAAGTGGCTGTGACATATAGACGGACAAACAGGCGTGACGAATCTATTGGGGATCGGTTTTTTTGCCATTGGGCTACGGAACCCTAAAAAGTGTGAAGATTTGACAACCTACTTACATCTTTTTGCTCAAAATATTAGCCCATTCACAACCAACAAAAAACTAGTGAATAAAAATGGCATGAAATAGTTTAATCAAACTTTAATTTGGAGTCTTATTCTAAAGTTGTCGACATCTTTCATCATGATATCAAACTTGACGCGCAATGGCTTATTGATCTCTTCGACTGGCTCGTCCTGCGTCGGGTGCCGGACGTCAAAGCTGCGGAGCAGGTTGCAGACCACTGTCTTCAGAGACAGTATCGCGTATTGGTACCCTTACAAAGAAATAAACATTTTTTTTCAATTACTTACATGCTGGACTGGGAGCAAAAGAAAAACATAGAATTTACCAGTTGCTTCTGTTCCCGGGCATAGTTAGGTACCTACTGTAAAAGTCATTTAAGAGACAGAGGTTTTATTAGCGTTTTTGTGGGCGATAGAATGAGCCTGTCCCTACAATAGACTCTCTCTCTCTCTCAATCATCTAACTATCAAATATCTCCAAATTTTTTCAAACGTGACATCAGATGATTTTATAACCTCTAGTATTCTGCCTACCCCATAAGGGATACAGGCGTGACGTTATGTATATAGGTATTTATGTTTTCCTTTAATTTCGTGCATTTTTAAAACTTTAATAAAAAAATTAATAAATCAAATGCATACCCAAACACTTCCTCGGCCCAGCACTAAACGGAACAAATGCGGCTGCATGGTTTTGTTGACCGTTCAGGAATCGTTCCGGTTTGAACTCCTCCGCGTCTTCGCCCCAGTAACGAGGGTTTCGTAGCGTCGCCCATAGACTCAGTATAATGTCACAGTCCTTCGGAACTACTAGGCCCGTTGCTGAAAACACAAATGTTCAGTTTGTCACAACAAGCTGTGATACATTACAGGTGAATGCTGAGGATGGCTTGCGAGAAATTGGCTTGCCTTAGAAGTCTTGCAATGCTAAATAGCGAGTTGTAATTTGCTGTTGCATATGTATGCATGAGGCAAGGCTGCGCAGGTATAAGTACAAGAACACAGTAACAGCTTTTGGGAGTAAATAATATTGTGTGCTGTAAATAAAACTGCTTTACTAAGTAGAGGTTTCACTGAGAGTGACGTAAATAAGTCCATATTGCTATAATAATTTTTACCCAACTACGGCGAAGCAAAAAGGGGGGTTATTATTTTGACCTATATGTATGTTTGTATGATTGTGGGTATGGACGTTCATCTGTTCCCTCAGAACTTCTAAACTAGTAATCATAATTGGACAAATGAGGTGTCGTTGGAAGCCTCTTCACTATCCGCTGGTTATAGGCTAAATAAAATTACGTCGAATTGACTACACAGCGTCCTCTAGGGGACTTAAAGCGAAGAACTAAAAAAAAATTTTGTTATAGTTTTATGTAAATACAGTTTATGGTTTGCACAATACACAGCTCAAATGCATAAAAAATATTACTCGAAAATAAGTGAAATAATAGTTGTAGTAAAGAACTAAAAAAATTCTTGACTGTTTCGTGTAAAAGAACTTCCTTAGCACATTTCAAATATGTAAACACTATTACCCCAAAATAAGTAAAAAAAAAGTTTAAGAACTAAAATCCGACTACTAAAGACACGCTCTGAAAAGTATGAAACAAGAAAATAGTGTCCGCTGAAATATTTAAATATTTACGTCATATTCATAGAGATATGTTCAAAGGATAGCGTGGTCGTATGCCTAAGCTTACCTAACCTACTGTAGTGACCACTTTGCAAAAGTGACACACGAGAGTGACGGATATGAAATTTTATTGTTTTAGATAAAAAATATAGCTTCCATGCTGGACTGGGAGCGAAAGAAAAACGTAGAATGTGCCAGCTGCTTCTCTTCCCGGGCATACTGTAAAAATCAGTTAAGGGACAGAGGTTTTAAAGGCGTTTTTGAGGGCGATAGGCTGACCCCCTGTCACTACAATAGTTTCTTTCCATCTTTATAATACCTCCAAATTTGTCAAACGTGACATCAGATGGTCTTGTAACCTTTGGTGTTCTGCTTACCCCATAAGGAATACAGGCGTGACGTTATGTATGTATGTATGGAAAAACTTCTTCTTCTTCGTCTGAAACCTACACGCACTAAAGTGGTGACCCCAACGTGATCTGAAGGAAAAATAATGTCAGATTCAGAAGAGCGGAAGCCTGACACCTACACTATGGCAGGAGTATCCTTGCACTCGAAGATTTTACTATTTTGGCGTGAGCACCCCCGCGCTTATGGTTTGCACAATTCGAAGCAATCGTCAGCACACAAAAAGTAGGTGAAGAACAGACGTACCGTTACATTCTCAGTGTATTGCAACAGAATGATATCGAACAAGTCAGGGACCTAATAATAGACCAACCAGAAACTGGAAAATACACCGCACTGCAGAGTCGTTTAATATTAGTTTTCGAAGAGTCTGAGTCGCACCAGCTACAAAAACTGCTCAGTGGTATAGAACTGGGCGATCAGAAGCCATCACATCTTTTAAGAAGAATGCGCGACCTAGCAGAGGAGAAAGTTCCTGACGGAACATTGCGAGTTATGTGGAGGAGTCATTTGCCAGCACAGATAAGAACTATTCTATATATATCAAAAGAAGCCGGACTGGACGAGCTAGCATCAATGGCAGATCGCATGATGGAACAAGCAGAGTCTCATACAATCACCGCTATCAACCCTGTACATACGACTTGCAGCAACAATAACAAGTCGTGGACTTCAAGAAGTAATGAGTGAATTAATAAAACAATTAAAAGATCTCTGGAATTCGCAGAGCTGAGAAGAGACCGCAGACATTAATTTCGAGGAAGACCAAGATTAAGATTATATCAACGCGCGCGCCCTTTTAACAAGTTTGGTTCAGCATCCTGGTTGTGTTACTATTATCACAGATTCGGAGACAAGGCTAAGAAGTACACAGAACCCTGTGCGAAACGCAGGTCGGAAAACTAAACCAAGCGCTGACCGTGGAGGGTGTTAGCGCTGTAGTAAAACAAAACCGCCTATGTGTCACCGACGTCCAAAGTGGTGAACGTTTTTTGGTGACACGGGAGCCGAGATATCATCGCTTACGACTACGGCAAAGAAGATCTATGCGGCATCAGAGTACAAATTATATGCTGCAAACGGAACACCTATTAAAACCTATGGCAACAGAACTATGTACCTGAACCTTGGACTACGCAGAAACTTTACTTGGACATTTATCATAGCTGATACAAAGAAATCAATCCGGGGGGCTGACTTTCTTCATTATTCCAACCTCTTAGTGGACCTGCGAAGAAGAAGACTTATTGATGGGACTACGACACAATCAATCACAGCACCAGCAATAGAAAGCAACGAGCTCACGGTACACGTCGTTAACAAATCGCATAAATTTCACGCCCTACTTGCAAAATATCCAGATAGGTGCTCAACGACCTATATCTATGAAAGAACTACCGCCGCATAATGTTACATATACTCGTAAATTATAGACTACAGGCTCACCGCTGTTTGCCAGACCAAGACCTCTTCCACCAGCGAGATATATTGAAGTCAAGAAGGAATTCGAAAGAATGGTAGAAACCGGGATTTTCAGGCCATCACGTTCGCCATGGGCAAGTCCCAAGTTCATTCACGTGGTGATGAAAAACAACGGGCACCTATGAATCTACGGCGACTATCGTCGGTTGAACGTAGTCACAGTTGCTGACAGATATTCCATTCCAAGAATCCAAAATTTTACTTTTCGTCTACATGGAAAACAATTTTTTCGTAACTCGACCTACAAAAAGCATTTTACTTTATCAGAATGAAAACAGAAGAGAACTGTCAGAAAACAGCCGTGATCTAGAAGACAACATTAAAACCGAGACGGCAAAGAGAACAGAAGATACCTTAATCAAGATTAAACTAGATCTATCAAGAATGCAAGAAGAATTCAGGAATTATGAATGAAAGGCAGACATTATTACTGTAATGAGCCACATGGTGGCACAATATTGCTAAATTCGGACTCTTTGAGTTCATGAGTATGCGGTTTGGACTTAGAAACGAAGCACAAACGGTTCATACATAAAGTCCTAGCAGGCCTAGAAGACTTTACTTTCGCTTTCATAGATGACCTGCTTATATATTCTAACACCGAAGAGCAACATATAGAACACTAGAGCGAGTATTTCAAAAATTGAACGAATATAGCCTACGTATCAATGTGAATTTGGAAGAGAGAAACTAAGTTTTTTGGGCTATGCAGTTTCAAAAGAAGGAATCAAAGTTTTGGTTTGATTATCAAACCACTTGATGAGAAGACTAACGCAATCGCCACATTCCCGACGCCGAAAGCCATTAAAAAACTGAGATGTTTCGTAGGTATGGTTAATTATTATCGCGACTCCCTTTCTCAACAAGCTGAAAAACAAACACCCCTCAACAAACTATTACATAATACAAAAAAAAGAAATAAGACACCTATAACATGGACACACGAACTTAAAGAAGCCTTCGTGAATTGTCATGATAGCATACTTAAAGCAGCGACAGTCTCACATCCTATACCTGGCACGGAACTAGCTATTATGACCGACGCATCAGACATTAGTATGGGTGCAGTACTTCAACAGCGACAAAATCAAGTTTGGAAGCCACTTGCATTTTACTTTAAAAGCCTAAGTGAAAACCAAAAAGGATACAGTGTATATGACCTCAAACTTTTAGCGATATACACTTACATCAAGCACTTCCGAAGATATATTGAAGGATTGGACGTCGTCGTATATACAGATTATAAACCCTTGCAATACGCCCTCACAAAAACACCAAGTAAGAACGATAACCCACAAAGAGAGAGGCAACTGTTATTTATTAGTCAATTCTGTAGCCAAATCAAGTACATCAACAAGTACAAGTACAAGGGAGAAACAAACAGTAGCAGATACACTTTCAAGCATAGAAGAGATTCAAATGCAATCAGTCATTGACTACAGTAAATTAGCAGAAGACCAACAAAATGACATTGAACTAGAACGTTTTAAAAATGGAGATAAATTTAAATTTGCAGAAGTAAACTTACCAACTTTAACGCATCCAATTACTTGCGAAACGTCGACAGAAAAACCTAGGCCCTATCTACCGGCGCCATATAGAAGAATTTCATTCAACGCCCTTCATAATATCAATCACGCCGGCATCTGCGCTACAAGAAAAGGAATGACTAAAATATATTTCTGGCCTAACATAAATAAGGACTTATCTACATGGGCAAGAAATTGCTGAAGTTGTCAACGAAGTAACGTACACAGACACACAATTACATCCATCGGTAAGTTTGAAAACTGTGGAAGGTACGAACACGTACATATAGATATCGTTGCTCCACTGCCACCATCCAAAGGAAATCAATATCTACCAACCATGATAGATAGATGTACAATGTGGCCGGAAGCCGTAACTTTAGAAGACATCACCGCCGAAACAGTCGCTACTGCTTTCCACCTTACATGGATTTCAAGATTCGGTTGTCCACTACGAATAACAACCGACCAAGACCGCCAATTTGAATCAAATTTATTTCAAACGCTAATAAAGAAATTAGGAGTTCAAAGAATAAAAATAACGGCTTATCAACTTCAAGCGAACGGACAGATCGAACGCCTACACCGCGTCATCAAAACCACAATAACCGCAAGAGGAAACAGTACCAATTGGGCGAGCGAGATACCAATAGTTCTACTAGGCATTCAAAAAAAAAATTCAAAAAGTTTTATTCATCTTAGGAATTTCACAAAACACTTGATGAAGTCAGTCATCACATACTTCGGCTTTAACTAGTTGTTGATAGTTGTTAAATAAGATATTACAGTAGACCAAGAGACAAAAAAAGCCGGCGGAAAAAAACTCTTGGCACTCTTTTTCAGTCAGAATTATCAAATTAATACAAATAGGTACAGTACAAATTGACCGTAACATGAAAAAAAACAAACACAAGACAGCTAATTGTGAGAGCCAATGTCATGCCACAACCAAATTGCTTACATAGCAGATGCAATGAGCTATGGAAGCACAATACGAACATGACATACTGGGACCAGAGTATTTGAACAAGAATGGAATAAAATAGTCATAGTATCATTAGCAAAACGACCTGGCACCGCTAGCAGCACCCGTTCACGAGTTAACGCAAGCACCAGCCATCACCCTCCTCAACCATATTTTAGGGAAGAGGGTGACCCGATACCCGACGCTACCGCTAGCCATGCCGCCTGAGGGAGCATGACGTTCTTGCTGTTGTCTTGACAAGAAAATAAGTGAGTGGGACAGTCACCAGCATGTCATATATATACCGCACAGCCAAGCCGTAAACAAAATTATTAAGTAATTGGAAACTTTTAGAAATATCCTGTTGTGCTTAATCCCATGCCTTTTTATCATCTAAGTAATCTTTAGTTTTATAATAAGCTTTTCGAGATATAGTGTTTTTAATGATTGATTTAAATTTATTGAATGGCAGGGATTGAATTGACTTCCGAATTCTGTTATATATACGTATTGACATTCCAATAAATGATTTGCTCCTTTTAGCCAGCCTTAATTTAGGAAACGCTAACTTATGGTCGTTCCCAGTCCTTACAGAGTAATTTGTATCATGATTATCTTTCCTAGTTTTGAATTTATTACTATTCTTATAAATATACATAATGTTTCCATAAATATATTGTGATGCAAGGGTCAAGATACCAATCTCTGTAAACTTTTCTCGAAGAGATTCTCTGTTTCCAAGTTTATACATTCCACGAATAGCCCTTTTCTGCAGTGTAAATATCGTGTCAATGTCTGCGGCATTGCCCCAAAGTAGGATGCCATAGGACATTATACTATGAAAATAACTAAAATATAATTCGAACAGCAATACACAACGGAACGCAACAGACTCCAGCTATGTTAGTACGGGACAACACTACGGCTACTTCTTCTCACCTCCTAAGTCAAATGAAGACACAACAGAACTCTTACGCCGGTTAACAAACATCATGGCTAACATCTCACCAGCAGAGCAGCACTGAAGTCAACAACGAACACCATTTATACAAAAGAAGCTGTCTACGTGCTCACATGTATTCGTAAGGCGAGACGACACACGTAAACCATTGACTGCACCGTACGAAGGTCCTAGAAAAATGTGAGAAATATTTCAAGTTATAATAGAACAACAGAGTAGCTACAGTATCACTAGACCGACTGAATTTACTAACATTGAAAACACAGAAACAATTCCAAATCACCATTCTCAAACCACTGAAAAGGTCATCGATGTTCCGGCTGAAACTAAACCCGCTTCGAAGACTTCAACAAGCGAAGCTACAACATGTGTCTCCAGATACGGCAGAACAATTAAGAAAAACGTACGTTTCACTTGATGGGGGGTACTGTTGGAGAGCCTAATCTTACCTAACCTACTGTAGTGACCTCTTTGCAAAAGTGACACATGAGAGTGACGGATATGAAATTTTATTATAATTATTATTGGGTCCGTACATATTAAATTGGTGTTTTGTCGTACTGGCCACTTTAATCTCAAATATTTTCTCTTTGGTTTAGAATTCCAAATTTGTCGCTCGAAAACTGTATTTTGAGAAGATAAGAAAGCTCGAAAGGTGGGTACCTCATGAATTGAATGAAGCAAACCGACAAACGCGGGTCGACTGCTGCGTTACATTACTGAACCGGCACAATAATGAAGGGATTTTAAATCGAATCATTACCTGTGATGAAAAGTGAATACTCTACAACAATCGGAAGCGCAGATTGCAATAACTGTACCCCGGCGAACCATCCAAATTCTGCCACAAGAGAAAATTAACTAGAAAAAAGTTATTAGACAGCGTTTGGTGGACTATTGCCGGTGTGGTGCACTACAGCTTCCTTAAATCTGGCCAGACGATTACTGCAGATATCTACTGTAGTCAGCTCCAAATAATGATGGATAAACTAGCCGCTAAACGACCGAGACTGGTCAATCGTACAAGGCTACTGCTGCTTCAGGACAACGCAAGACCACACACTGCAGAACAGACTGCTACCAAATTAAAGGAACTTCAGTTGGAATGTTAAAGTCATCCACCGTACTCCCCGGACCTTGCTCCAACAGACTACCATTTTTTTAGAAATTTGGATAACTTTTTGCAAGGGAAAAAATTCAACTCCGATGAGGCAGTCCAAACCGCGTTCAAAGATTTTATTGATTCCCGTCCTAATGTTTTTTTTTAGAAAAGGCATAAATAAACAACCTATGAGAAGGCAGAAGTGCATAGATAGCAATGGATCATACTTTGATTAAATAAATATATTATATTAATAAAATAAACGACTTTTATTCCTCCCATACAAAACGCCAATTTCATATGTGAGGACCTAATAAATGTTATAAATAAATATATATAATATACATAAATAAATATATAACTAAATGTTTTGTGGTTATAAATTAGAAAAATCTTTTCTTCTGAAACCTACACGCACTAAAATAGCATACATATGACCTGCTGTCACCTCTGTACGTGATCAGATTTTTGTGTTACTTTTAGTAGACAAAATGTACACACTCGGTCATGCATGACCAACTATATTTTTAGGAAACGGGATAATGACTATTAAACAATCATAGTTTTATACGGGCAAGTTACAAAGATGCAATGGTCCTATTAATATTTCTTACGAAGTGTGACATCCCGGTCCGTGGTCCTGGCAATCATGGGGCCTGGCGGGTAGAGTCGCAGCGTTTCTCTCACCACCGCGTCCAGGTACTTCAATTTCTGCAAGTCTTCTGCCGTTACGGTGCGATCCGAGTCGCCGAATACTTCCCGTAATCTTTAAAATGTTTTCTCAAATTTACTTCAAATATTTTTTCTTCATGTTTAAAAACTAGCAATTATATGTGGCATCTACCGTATGTTTAATAGCATTCAGGCTCAAGTGCCTCCATATTTATCAAACGTAACATCAGATGGTTTTTTAACCTCTGGTGTTGTGCCTGCCTTCCCCATAAGGGGTACAGGCGTGAAGTTATGTAAGTATTATGTTGTCGAAACACAATCATTCATACTCTTACTCTGCATGAACTCGTTCCCTGATACTTGTACTCTTGGACAACATTGACAGTATGAAGGCAGCTCCTGCAGCAGAAGTGTCCGAGCCAGCAAGTATGATCACCAGCAACTCCTCACGGATTTCCAAGTCCGCAAAGGTGCCATTGCTGGATGGCTTCAGGAGGAAGTCAATCAGGGATTCTGGAACATAGTTAGACGTTGGAAAATAAAGTAGGTATCTATGTATTGTGTGTGGGTAACTAACCCCTAAATAACGGACCTATATGTATATACCTAAAAGTATTTGATATTTTAATTGAAATAGAAATACTTGCTTCCATGCTGGACTGGGAGCGAAAGAAAAACATAGAATGTGCCAGCTGCTTCTCTTCCCGGCCATACTGTAAAAGTCAGTTAAGGGACAGAGGTTTTAAAGGCGTTTTTGTGGGCGATAGGCTGACCCCCTGTCACTACAATAGTCTCTCTCCATCTTTATAATACCTCCAAATTTGTCAAACGTGACATCAGATGGTCTTCTAACCTCTGGTGTTCTGCCTACCCCATAATGGATACAGGCGTGACGTTATGTATGTATGTATTTTGAAATAGAATGTGACTTATATTTCTCGTGATTATTCCAAAATCACTCTTAAAAAGCATAAAATTTAAACCTTCACGTAAATGATATTAGTAGGATTTTGTACATACCTAGTCTTTGATTATTATCGCTTTTATCGGTAACTTCGTTTCGTTGTTCTTGTCTCTTATTTTTTATAATCTGTAAAATAGTGAATTTAGATATTATTTATGTTAATACTCCGTAGGTATATCTGTTGTATGGAACGTCTTTGCTTGCTTCAATCAGCACTTGGCAAACGTAATAAAAAAATATTTTCCCAACGTAATTAACCTTTAAAAGGATAGGTACTTGAAAAAACAACAAATAAATATTTCTGATATTCACACAATATTATCTAGCCCATATTAAATTTCTTAAAGAAATGTATACCTAAACATACGTATTTCATATACCTATAAGTACAGAAGGCAGCACAACAAGCGTTACAAATCTGTCAAAAAAATTTACTTGATCCTGAACTCTATGCCCTCGACATTAAGTTAAAATTGGTTGGGGAAATTTGACAGGTAATGTAACGCTTGATCTGCTGGCTTCTGTACATATTTTTAATTAGAAAATAAACTTCAATAAATGTATGTATAAACATCCATGACTTGACGGCTAATATGTGTGTTCACAGTAACATCATCCGGCATACTTTACTGCTGGTAACCAAAATATTAACTATGAAATTAAACCAATATAGGTTACCAACTAGGGCATTTTTAAATGGTCTTTAAATATAACATACATCAGGTGAAATTAAAACCAAAAACGGATTAACTATATCTTATAAAATACGAAATCTTTTCATTAAAAGAAGGATTAAGTACTACCATTTAAAACGTAAAAGAAATGCTTACGTCAGTAACAAAATTCCACATGAATGAGATATGTGCTTTAAAGGTGGAGTACCACGGTACCAAAGCGAACACTGTATCGTTGTACAGCCAAGGCGAACACAGTCTGTGGCAGGCCATCTTACTGTATTGCTCGAAAGCGTTCAGGAAGGGATTTTCTGGGTTACTTTGGATGTCGAAGTCAATGTCGAGGGTGGTTACTGTAAAGGTATCAGAAAATTAGTTTATAAATAAATTGCCTCTGAAGTAAAGGTAAGCTTCACTAAGTAATATTTTGAAAATTGTACAAACTCACCACACACAGCATCCATTGAATAGGCACTGATGTATTTCCATAAAGAAAATGATTCCTTTCCAACATATTTTTGAAGTTGTTTTATCATCCTCCTGCTGCACTTGTCAAAAATCGGAACGAACTCATTTAATCTTCGTTGCGAAAATGCAGGAGCTAAAACTTTACGTCGTGGGCGCCATATTGGAACTGTAAGATTATTGGAATCATTAGTTGCTGGGCGACGCTCAAAGCTGGTCAGGGAGCACGCCCGAGGTTCTCCATACACAAGTATAACTTCCGTACTTGGTGGCTCGAGAACCTTATTACCGCAACGGCCATCCGTTCTGCAGGCAACCTTTCTGCCTAAGAGGTCTGCCCACGAATCCTCGTGTGTGATTGTTGAATGATAAATATTTATATTATTGTATACCTATTTTTACTTATTGTATATTTTTTGTTGGATCCCTCAGGGAAAACTTATAAATATTTAATAATGTTAACAGTGACAAAATGTGATAATAGGTAACAAGTGTTCAAAGGTAAAAGACTTTAAGCGGCAATATTAATTTTATAAAAAAATTTGATAAGTAGAACATTATTAAATTTTTATGTTATTATGAAGGTCTCTATTTTCAGGTTTGAACATAAAATTTCCTATTGATTGAGTAATACTTATTAGTTTTTACCACAGACATACATCTACATAGATAACTCAAATGAATGTACTTAGCGTGTCCGAAACCCAACCAAGCATCAAGGTTGGTCGCCGCTAGATTCAGTTTGCGCGTATGTATGTCTGTTAGAAAATCGATTTCATAATATTAATATCGTTCTTAATAATCGATTTCATCGGCGGCATCGGTGTCTTTGAATCGGTTTGTATTTGCCTTCACAAAATATCAGCTGTGCCGTCACAGTAGGTGTTAAAATTCGGCACGCTTGGTTTCAAGACAAATCGTGACACTAATGAATTTTAGATTAGCGCATCAGCTCTGGCAGGCAGCCTCTCCACATCAATCACAATAACAATTATTCTTTTAAAATTAATAGTTTTTTTTAATTTTACTTTTTTTTTTTTTCCAGCCACAGAAGACTACTCCTCAGAACACCCGTAGGCCTAATGACCGTACAAGTGCTCAAAGAAGAGAGGAGGAGAATACTCAGAAGTACGAAGGGGCACTTGCCAGGGGGATTAGACCCCGGCCAGATGACACCCAACAGTGTAAGACTTTTACTCACTAAACTCCCCCTGTATGGTCTTTTGTCTTTCTACCGACAATCGACCGAAGAACTGAGCGACAGCCAGTTGGGAAAAAGGCTGCGCGTGTAGATATAGGAAGCACTTCGTGCTGAATCGACTACAGTTGCCAGCTAGGGGCTGGCAGATAGGAGGTTATCCAGATCTCGAGAGAGCTGGTTAGGAGGATCAGAAAAAACATCCTTAGGTCTGCGGATAGAGCGCTTAAACGACTTGGGATTGGGTTTGTAGGAGACAGTGTTTCGCACCAGCTCGTTTGGGTGGTTTTCGCAGCGTTTGTGGTGAGATAGGGACAGGGCCTTAAGGATCTGTTGGATGGTGGGAAGTTTGAGATCCCTGTGTAAATCCGCGTTGCGAACGTAGTACGGCGCGTTAGTGGCTCTACGACAGAAGTTGTTTTGAATTATTTGAAGTTTATCGATTAACCGAGGTTTGGCGTGGGCGAATACGGGTGCGGCGTATGTCATGACTGGCCTGATGAAGACCTTATATAACGTGCATTTGTTCCGCAGTGACATTTTACTTAGATGACCTATCATACTGTTGAGTCGGCCGAGATAGAATTTGGCTAGTTTGGTTACCCTGTTGATGTGGGGTTCGAAAGAGAGCGTTTTGTCAAGAGTGACGCCGAGATATTTGATCGTGTTTTGCCACGGTATAGGGACTCCACGCATGCGAACGCACGGGACGTGGTCGTCTAAGCGGTTGCGTTTGCGTGTGAAACAAATCGCCGAGCTTTTGTCGGGATTTACTTCAATGCGCCACTTAGAGAACCAGGCGCTGAGGTTGTTGACAGCCGACTGCAACTTCGCTGTTATTGACGAGTATTTCCGGCCGCTGTAGTAGAGTGCAGTATCGTCGGCGAAAAGTGCTAATTGAACCCCCTTGGGTGGTTTGGGGATGTCGTTGGTGTATACCGAGTATAGTAACGGGGCGAGGACGGAGCCTTGCGGGACTCCGGCTTTTATCGGACGGGGGGAGGATAGCGTTCCTTCGAACCTAAATCGGAAGGTACGATTCTTTAAAAATGACGCGATTATCCGGACTAAGCTATCTGGGAGACCGAAGCCGTATAATTTGTGAACGAGTCCGACGTGCCAGAACTTATCGAAGGCTTTGGCAACATCGAAGAAAACGGCGGCGGTTTTGAGACCGTGAGGGTAGAACCCGGAGAGCACGTGCTCAACGATGCGGTGAACCTGCTGAGGGCAGAAGTGCTGGGCGCGGAAGCCGAATTGCTCGGGGATGATGAGGGGGTCACCGTCTATGGGAAATAGGTGATCTTTCATTCGAGAGAGAATGATACGTTCGAAGTTTTTACCCAGGGCCTTGAGGAGGCTGATGGGTCTGTGGTTCGCAGGGATATGATGGGGCTTGCCGGGTTTGGGGATACCTATAACGATTGCTTCTTTCCAGGCTTTTGGAAAGTGACTAAGATCAAGGCAAGCGTTATAGATGATTGCCAAGATGACTAGGATTTGATTGGGCAGGTGCTTGAGCGCCTGATTGGACATACCATCCGCCCCCGGAGCTTTTTTAGCTTGGAGACGTTTGATATGAGAACGAATCTCGTCTACGGAGACCTTGACGGGTTTGCAGGTTAGGGGTAGGGAGTCCTTGAGGAGGACGTCTTCCTCAACCGCCTTGAGGTGGGCGGGATCGACTGGCTGGGAACTAGGAGAGCATTGTGAAGCAATGCTGTCGGCGAAAGTTTCGGCCTTTTCGTCATCCTCGAAGGCTAAGGTGCCATCAGGACGGGCCAGCGGGGGGACGTGAGAGATTGTGTCTACGCGGAGACTGCGTGCTATTTCGTAGTAGGCCGTGTAAGAGGGAGTAATATTCTCCATAAGCTCGTTAGCTTGGAGTTCTCTATATTCCGCGAGGGACTTTTTAACTTTACGTTGAAGTTGGTTTGCCGTTAACCTATACTCGGGAGTTGGGTAGCGCCTGGCTCGACGAAGTGCCACATTTTTCTGTTTAATGAGGAAGAGGATATGAGATGGGAGTTTGGGTTTTGGGACCGGGACTGTTTTGACGTTCTCACTGATGGCATTGGTGATGGCATCAGTGACAGCGTCAACAGCACTGTCGATTATTTCCGGGCTATTGAGGTAGTCCGTCGGAAAGGCCAGTGGAGAGACAGGATCGATTGAAAGGAGGGCAAGGGAATGGTTAAAGCCTTTCCAGTTGGTAAAGGTTTTAGTTGAGGGAACAGGATCAGGTTGACTACCAAGGATAAGTCTAACGGGACGGTGATCGGAGCCTAGGTCGTCGAGCGAATCTATAGAGCGTAAGTCTAAAGAGACGTTGAGGTGTGATAGTATGACGTACGTATTGTAATTAGCTTTTAAGTTACCTATTCTAAGCGCAGTCTCAATAAATGGTTCGAACCGTAAATACGTGTTTAATTAAGTAACCCGATCTCCTCATGGCGACCCTGCCATGCAGTGGGAAGCGGGCTCGCAGTGACGCCGCGAACTCAGCAAATTCCTACTGATACACGACGTATCTAATGAAGACCCGCATGGATTTTAGTGCTGTTTTGACGATTATTACGAGTGAAGTATTTTACATTTATTTACACAATGGGTAAATCTTACTCAAAGACCGAGGAAAAAGAAGTTTTTATAACACAAAACGCAGTGGGCAGCAACGACGCAACAAGTGATCAATCGGAACATATTAAAATAAATAATATATTGCTAAGTACAATTTTAGTAATCGCAATGGTTATTATTGCAATCGGCGTGTATAAATTTTACCGGAAATGTCACAGTAACTGGATACGGAAGGAGATCCGTAGAGATGCACTTCAACGAATGCGTACCAGGTTATCCGGGCGTGCTGGAAAGCATGCCGCCACCCATGATTCGGAGGAGATTTGACGAGTCTGCAGTGTCAGTGATAAGTGATAACAAAAAACTACAAAAAAAAGTGTAAAAGCAGTGTAAAAGTAAAAACAAAAAAATAAAAAAGTGAACCGCGTGGGTTTATTAGTAACTATATATAAGTATATAAGTAACTACTATACATTGGTGTCATATTACGTGTCAGAACAGCCATATTTAAGCTATATGGAAAGTGAGCTTAATACGATTTTTAATGAATTAGAAATATTAAAGATTAGTATTAGAAAATTAGGTTTGCATAGAAGAAAAGAACAGATAGGTATTAGTAAATTTAACCAAGCGAAAGCTTTGTATGAAAAATATATAGATATAGTAAAATCATATAATATTTCTCAAGTGTCATCAGATGACTTAGAATCTATTGTTTTTCGCAAGTTATGTAACAATATTGATTGTACTTATAGAAAAATATTGAATTTGGATTTAGACACGAAAACCGAAAAACTAATTAAAATGGCGGAGACTAGGGAATATTTTGATTTAAAGACAGCCGCGAGCTTGATTCCGGTTTTAGACGGAAAAGACACTACTTTAGAACAAATGATAGACGGAATAGAATTAATGAATGGTATGCTTAACACAGTGGAAAACAAAAAACTGCTGATTTCTTTTATTTTAAAAACAAGACTTGATAAAATTTCTAAATTAAAGTTAAAATCCAATTATGAGACAGTGCAATTGTTAATTGATGACGTTAAAAAGTATTTATTGCCAAAAAAATCAGCAAATTCTTTGTTAATTCAGCTCAATAATATAAGCCAAAATAACTTAACCATTGACGAGTTTGGTAACCAAATTGAGGATTTATTTATAAATCTGACTATAGCTCAATCCGAAGGTAACAGCGTAGCACGCGAAGTGCTTCGGCCAATTAATGAAAATCTTGCAATTAAGAAATTTTCCGATGGGTTAAGGAACCGCAGGCTGAGCACAGTGATCGCAGCGCGTAACTATACAGAGCTGAAAGATGCGATTCAGGCAGCCAAGGATGAAGAATCATCGCAGCCCTCTACATCCGTTATCATGAGCATGAGGGGTAAGACTACTTTTTCTAGGGGACAACGGTTTTATCAACGAGGTCGAGGTTCTTTTCAACAGCGTGGTAATAATTACGAATATAATAATAATATCAATCCCCATAACAACAGGTTTTATAAAAATTACTTCAATAGAAGCACTCGAGTACCAAGATCAAATTATTCGACCCGTGGCCGTGGAAATTTCCAGAGGCAACGTCCCACGTACGTGCACCGTGCTCAACGTAGTTCCAGGACGCACAACATGAAAGGTGAGTCTAATATTGTGGGGGATAGCTCCAGTGGACTGTATAGTCTATGAATCCGATTACGATTTAGTCAAATGATGCGCTATCCACCCACTCTATTAGCTGGAATCGATGCGAGGGGCAAAAGGAAAATGCGAATTCACCACTTAACACGGTCGTGAAAGTCCAGCCGCGCGGCACTATATCACTCGCGAATACGCCACAAGCACACTCTATTTCCCGCGCTCTTCTGTCACTGTATTCTGCCTTCAGTCTTCTGTATTCTGTCTTCTATATTGACTTCAGGCTTCTATATGAGTCTTCGGGCTTGAGATTCACTGTACTGTTGCTTGAGGCTTCTTTCGGAGGCTTCTTTCTTCCGGAGATCTTCTCTCTTCGGGATCTTTTCGGCGAATCCCACGCGAATGTGTCGCTGGCGGAGTGTGGCGCATTCTTAAGTGATTCGGTGCAGGCGCGCAAGGGTACCGCACAAGAGAGAGTAATGCAAGCGTGCGAGCGGGACACACATATGTCTGTCTCGCTCGAATCTAATTCGAAATTTCTAGATTTTTCTAATAAGATTCTGACTAGATTCGACTATTCTTATTAGATATTTACTATATTCTATTAGGAAAACTATTTATAAATTCTATTATCTATTTAGATCTCTCTCTCTGTGTGCGGGAATGATAAGACTTTCAAAACCATCTCTTTATTTCCAAATCAGCCCTAATACAACTCAAGCTATTTTGAACTATAATCACGTAACTTTTCGTAGCAGTTATTGATTAATCAAATTACAATCAGATTACATAGATAACGATTAAGCAAACACTTTCTCAAGCTAATAAAGACTGTTATAAACTTCTTACAAACTAACACTTGTATGGGACACTATTCACTATAAACACTATAAAAACACTATGAAATACTATTTAAAACGTTCTTAGCTCTTTAAGAGAGTCTTATAAAACACTATACCTAACACTATCTATATACACTGTTTGGGTTTATACAACTGTCTTTTAACTGTCTTATCGTCACTGTCCTGCACATACTCCCGCCGTGCGTTGTCACCGCCGTTGACGACGCATCTTCCTCGGTGCAGGCAGGTGACTCGGAGATCAGCACGACGAGCTGACGGGTCTTCCCTGGAACCCATCTCTCGCCCGCGCGTCGACTGTCAGGGCCGGGGAAGGTCGCCACGTCTCCCGGCTGCATTGCGGGGCCGCGCCCGTGCGGCTCCCGCCGGTGATGGAGGTCCGGTGGTGGGTACTCCCGGGGCTACCTGGCCCGGAAGTGGTTCGCCAGCTGTAGGGAGGCGCGCCAGCTATTGCGCCCCCAGAGGCCACGGTCGGTGAGCGGGACCATGGATGGCGCGTACGGCGCCGGCCCGCCCAGAGTGGAGCGGTACGGAGTGCGGGGTCGACCGTCGACTGTGGGGTCGACCTCCGCCAGCAGAGGTCACAGGACCTCTTCGGAGGGACGCTACTTGCGCAGCAGCGTCGCGGGTGCTGTTTTCTTGTTTCTGTCTCGGCTGTTCTGTTCTCTCGTCGGGTTTGAGGTCGCGTTCTACGTTGACGGCGGCTGGCCTCCAATTTCGCCCCGCGAGTTGTCGCGACACTGTCACGTCGTGTGAATGAATTTTTCTGTATCTGTTGCTGTTCGATGGCTGCGATACTGTGTTCTATGTTTTCTGTTGTCTCTGTATTTTCTGTTTTCTCTGTATTTTCTATTTTCTCTGTGTTTTCTATTTTCCTGTTAAGTGCGTTGACGTAGTGTACTCGTTGGCCTTTGTTGCGAGTGCGCGCTCCGTGTAACACCCATCCGAGCGGAGTGAGAGAGGCGACAGGTTGATCGCGCCGTCCCTTTCTCGATGTAGACGCGACGAGTAGGGGCCAGTTGTCTTGTCCGATGAGTATCTTCGGTTTCGCTGTTTCATATTGGAGCTTCTCGGCGATGTCTTTAATGTGTTCGCAGTCCGCGAGGTCTTCGTGGGTGACGCGCTGTGCAGATAGATTCAGCCCGGTGAATGTATGTGCGTGAATCTTGTGTCGCCCTTCTGTTGTCTGTAGCTTGATAGTGACCCTGCGTGACTGCTCGGACTCGAACTCTGTACTTGCGATGGCTTCAATATGAAGTGGCTCGACGGGTCCCTTGGCGCCTACTTGCTGTGCTATCTCGGCGTCTATGAGCGTAACTGTTGAACCGTCGTCGAGTAGCGCGTGGGTCTTGACGCTTCCTCGCGGCCCTGTGACTTCTATCGGTACGATCTTGAGATAAGCTTGAGTGTTCACTGACGTCCACGTAGATGCGACGATTTCTGTTCTATGTTCTGTTTCTTCAGGCTGTTCGATGACCGCGCGCCTCTCAAAGTGAAGGAGAGGGTGATGTAGCCTGTTACACCCGTCTGTATTGCAAAGCCTCTCCCTGCACGCGTGGTTTCTTGCACGATGACGGAGACACCTGTAACATAAATAATTAGTTTTTGCCAAGTCCCATCTTCTGTCTGGGTCGGCTTCTATAAAACCTCGGCAGCTGTCGGCGTGGTGCCCTTTCTTCTCACAAATAGGACACCATGGGTCGAAATCTGTATTCACTGTAACTGTTCGCTGTGGCGCTGTTCTGTTTTGACTGTACTCTTGATATTTTCTGTTCGCCGCCAGGTGGTCTTCCGCGACGCGCTCCGGTTGCGCGTAGGGTCCGCAGCGATCCGCTTCTCTCTGTAAAAAGTTAGCAAGCTTTAGTAAGTCTGCTTCGTCTTGAGGGTTCTCGGCAGCGTAGTCAAACCAGCGATATCGCATAGCCGGCGTTAGCTTCTCTGTTGTGATCTTCGTGACTTCCGGGTTGTACAGGTAGTGAATCTTCCCCAGGGCGCGCAGCGTTGTTACGATGTTGCAGACCCGCGTCGCGAATACGCACAGGTCTCTGGGCGCGTCCGTAGGCTTCTGTAGTCCCCGTAGTCGCTCTAACTCGGCGAGGGCGATAGCGTCGGGCCGTCCGAAGCGTGACTCGAGGGCTCGCAGGATTTCTTCGGGCTTCGCGTTGTAGAGGAGAAGCCCTTCGACGACCTCCCGAGCTCTTGAACGCAGGCTTCGTCGTAGACGCGCTGTGTTTTCTATGTCGCTGTAATATCCCGCTGTTTCTTGATACGCTGCCTTAAACATGAGCCATTCTTGGTATGACCCGCTGTACGGAGGGAGTTCTGTATGGATTCTAGGCGGCGGCGGCTGCGGACCCGTCCTGGCGGCGAGTGCGATGGCTGAGGCCAACTCGCTGAGGTCGATCTTCTGTTGCGGCACGGCGACTGTGTCCCCTCCCGCCGGTACTGGATCCGGGGGGGGGATGAAGCTCGCCGGTGCCGGGAGCGCCGCAGGACGCGTCGGTTCTTCAGTCTGTTGCGGTTGCTGTGGAGGCTCTTCAATTTCGCCCTGGCCCTGGATTGCCAGCGGCGAGTCTGTGGGATTATTTTCCAGCCATACGGACACTCTCTTCGTGGTGTCTTCAATGGAGGGTGCTTCAGATTCCTCTTCTAAGTCTGTTTCATCGTCTTCGAGAGCGGCGACTTCGGCGGCGGCGAGTTCGACTTGTAAACGTAATAACTTCAACTTCGCCTTCGTTATTTTCGAGGATTTCTTCGATTTCGAGACTTGGGATCTCTGTGGAGCTCGCTGTGGCTGCGTAGCTTCGATTTGACGGGTGGTCTTCGTGGTTTCTGTAGCTGTGGCACCCGTCGTCGCTGTGGTTTCTGTCGGCGTCGTCGTTTCTGTAGCCGACGTCGTTGGCGTCGTCGTTTCTGTGGTTTCTGTCGGCGACGTCGTATTCTTGCTCTTCACGGCTTGAGCTTGAGACTGTTCTTGAGCGGGCCCTGTCGAGGCGGCCCGCTCCCCGCGGCCTGACTGCGACCGTGTAAGAGGCATCGCTGTCTCCCAATTGCCCTCTCAAAGATCCGGCTCTCGAAGGACCAAAATGTGGGGGATAGCTCCAGTGGACTGTATAGTCTATGAATCCGATTACGATTTAGTCAAATGATGCGCTATCCACCCACTCTATTAGCTGGAATCGATGCGAGGGGCAAAAGGAAAATGCGAATTCACCACTTAACACGGTCGTGAAAGTCCAGCCGCGCGGCACTATATCACTCGCGAATACGCCACAAGCACACTCTATTTCCCGCGCTCTTCTGTCACTGTATTCTGCCTTCAGTCTTCTGTATTCTGTCTTCTATATTGACTTCAGGCTTCTATATGAGTCTTCGGGCTTGAGATTCACTGTACTGTTGCTTGAGGCTTCTTTCGGAGGCTTCTTTCTTCCGGAGATCTTCTCTCTTCGGGATCTTTTCGGCGAATCCCACGCGAATGTGTCGCTGGCGGAGTGTGGCGCATTCTTAAGTGATTCGGTGCAGGCGCGCAAGGGTACCGCACAAGAGAGAGTAATGCAAGCGTGCGAGCGGGACACACATATGTCTGTCTCGCTCGAATCTAATTCGAAATTTCTAGATTTTTCTAATAAGATTCTGACTAGATTCGACTATTCTTATTAGATATTTACTATATTCTATTAGGAAAACTATTTATAAATTCTATTATCTATTTAGATCTCTCTCTCTGTGTGCGGGAATGATAAGACTTTCAAAACCATCTCTTTATTTCCAAATCAGCCCTAATACAACTCAAGCTATTTTGAACTATAATCACGTAACTTTTCGTAGCAGTTATTGATTAATCAAATTACAATCAGATTACATAGATAACGATTAAGCAAACACTTTCTCAAGCTAATAAAGACTGTTATAAACTTCTTACAAACTAACACTTGTATGGGACACTATTCACTATAAACACTATAAAAACACTATGAAATACTATTTAAAACGTTCTTAGCTCTTTAAGAGAGTCTTATAAAACACTATACCTAACACTATCTATATACACTGTTTGGGTTTATACAACTGTCTTTTAACTGTCTTATCGTCACTGTCCTGCACAAATATGTTTGTATCTGAGCAACAGCCTGACTCTATTACAGAAAACAGGCAGTTTTTTCGTTCATAACTATTTATTTTCGTGTGATGGTTTATTCACTGTTCAGTTTGTTATTCAAAATAATACTTATTCATTTTTATTAGATACGGGAGCAACACTATCGGTAATACAAAAAAATAAATTACCCTTAAATTGTAAATTAAGTAAAGATGAAACTATTATACAAGGTTTAGGAGGCCGTATTACCTGTGAAAATATAACATGGCTTACATTGTTTACAAGTCAGGATAATTTTTCATTTATTCAGAAATTTCATGTAGTCGAGAATATACCATGTCGTACGGATGGCGTTATTGGTCTAGACTTTCTGAGAAATTATAGCGCTCATATCAATTTACATTCTTATCAACTAACTTTGTATAACAAAGGTCTTGAATGTACTATACCAATAATAAAAAGTAACAATAGTAAAATTTATCTTACATTACCGGCTCGTAGTGAGACTGTACATTTTATTCCGGTAGAGAATAATTACAAACTTAATGGCGAATACGTACTTTTATCACAAGAGTTATCGGAAAATGTATTTTTGGCAGCTAGTTTAGTGAAAGTTAGGAAAGGACGAGTACCAGTTCGAATTTTAAATACTAATGAAAACGATGTCAGTTTATCCTTATTTAAACCAGAAATGAAAGATATTTCAAATTATACTATATGTAATTTTGAAAAATCTAAATCTTCTGTAAAAAGAGTAGAATTGCTGCGCAATACTTTGAAATTAGATCACTTATGTGCTAAAGAGAGACAACAAATAGAGTCTTTATGTTTTAAATATGCTGACATTTTTTACTTAGAAGGTGACAAGCTTGGTGTAACAAATGTAATGGAACAATCCATTACCTTGAAACCGAATACGAAACCCGTGTACTCAAAACCGTATAGAATTCCACAAGCTTTGAAAACTGAAGTAGATACGCAAATAAATAAAATGTTACAAGAAGGTATAATTGAGAAATCGGTTAGTGATTGGAATAGCCCAATATTATTAGTTCCCAAAAAGTCGACGGATGATAAAAAAAAATGGAGATTAGTTATCGATTACAGAAAAGTAAACAACGTTATACAGGATGATAAATTTCCGTTGCCTAACATTAATGAAATAATAGATTCCTTATCGGGTGCCATTTATTTTAGTCATTTAGATTTACAAAATTCATTTTTTCAAACAAGTTTGGACAAGAATAGTAGAAAAATAACAGCTTTTACACCAAGGTTAGGAGAAGACCAATTTCAGTTAAAACGATTACCTATGGGATTAAAAATTAGTCCCAGCGCATTTTCTCGTGTGATGTCGGTAGCTTTAGCAGGTTTAAAAGACCGGGCATTTATTTATTTAGATGACCTTGTGGTTTTCGGCAGAAACCTAGAAATTCATAATAAAAACCTTTTAGAAATTTTCGAACGACTAAGAAAAACGAATTTGAAGGTCAATCCTTTAAAGTGTGAATTTTTAAAAACAGAACTTTTGTATTTAGGCCATATAGTTTCCTCAAAAGGCATTTATCCAGACCCAAAGAAAGTACACGTAGTTCAAAACTATCCTGTTCCAAAAAATGCTGACGAAACAAGACGTTTTGTAGCATTCTGTAATTATTATAGAAAATTTATCCCTTTTTTTGCACAAATAACATTACCACTTAATAAACTTTGTAAAAAAAATGTAACTTTTAATTGGACAGATGATTGTGAACGTTCATTTTATACTTTAAAACAGGCATTAATTTCAACTCCAATATTGCAGTACCCAGATTTTAGTTCAGAAAATGAATTTATACTACAAACTGATGCTTCAGGGATAGCTATCGGTTCTGTACTTTGTAATAAAGATATGCGCCCCGTCGCGTATGCAAGTAGACCATTAAATAAAGCCGAACTAAACTATCCGACAATACAAAAGGAACTTTTAGCCATAGTCTGGAGTGTCAAATATTTTAGACCATATCTTTTTGGAAGAAGTTTTACTATCATGTCTGATCATAAGCCCTTAATTTACCTATTCGGGATGAAAGATCCATCTAGTCGTTTATTGAAATTTAGGCTACAGCTAGAGGAATACGATTTTAAAATTGTTTATATAAAAGGTAAAAATAATGTAATAGCCGATGCGTTAAGTAGGGTGATAATAACATCGCAAGAACTTAGGAGTATAAATAATCAAATAAATGTCATGACTCGGGCACAAAGAAAAAAAGAAACGGAGAATGAGATAATCAGTAGTAATCAAATGGGTAACAACACTAGTATTTCCGCTAACTTGAGGCCTGATCAACCGATTGTTGCAGAAATATTACGTATTCCCCAAGATTCTACTGAATTAAAACTTATACAGGGAAAAGATATAGTTAAACTTAAAAAACTGAATAAAATAAGTAAAGATTGCTTTATATTTGTAAAGAGTCAATCAACGTTATATGTTAACCTTGATTATAGTCAGCAATTCACGCGAGACGTATTTGCAGACATGTTAAGGGAATTTTGTAAACATATAAAAGTAAGAGAATTGTGTTTTATATTAAACGACGACAATAAAAGTTTTATTAGCATTTTAAGAAGTGAAATAAGTAGTAGAGAAAATTGGACCGGTCCACGTCTTAATATTTTAAAAAATATTATAAGAATAAAGGATATGCAAGAAAAGAAACTAATATTAAATGATTATCATCTACTACCGACAAGCGGACATGCTGGGGTACGTAGAATGATAAATAATATAAAAAATAAGTATTTCTGGCCAGAATTAGAAATAGATGTTAGAAAATATATTAAGAAATGTGAAAAATGTCAAACTATGAAATATTCTAAAAATATTCGAGAGCCAATGGTTATAACTACGACATCCGAAACGGCTTTCGAGAAAATATTTATTGATATCGTAGGCCCTATTGATAAAGATGAAAATGGTTATTGTTATATATTAACTATACAATGTGAGTTGACCAAATACATAGAAGCTTATCCACTTAAATATAAAGATTCAGTCAGCGTTGCAAAAGAACTTGTCCAAAACTTCATTTTAAGGTATGGTATTCCAAAAATTATAGCCAGTGACAGGGGAGCAGAATTTGTGTCAGCTACTATGGATCAGGTATGTCGATTGTTAAAAATTGATAAATTGCATTCCACTTCTTATCATCATCAATCTATTGGTTCCTTAGAAAACATGCATAAACACTTAGCAGCCTTTTTAAGGATTCAATGTGATGGATATCCACAGACTTGGAGTGTTTGGTTACCTTTCTGGTGTTTCGCTTATAACACTACTGTTCATAGTTCTACAAAGTATACGCCATTTGAATTAGTTTTCGGAAAACAATGCAACATACCGAGTAATCTGCATAAAGATGTTTTACCTTTGTATAACCCTGATGATTATGTACAACAACTAAGATACCGGTTACAGTTAGCTTTACAAGATGCAAGACAGCGTTTGATACAAACTAAAATTACACGTAAGTTAGATTATGATAAGAAATTAAATACTGTTACTTATAAACAAAATGATAAGATACTAGTAAAAAACGAAACAGCTAAGAAACTTGATGAATTATATAAAGGACCATATATTGTTATAGAAGATGTAGAACCCAATGTTAAGATATTAAATAATGGAAAAATAGATATAGTAAATAAAAATAGAACTAAACCGTTCTTATCTTAACGGAACATTTATTGATTTATATTGTCTTCTATGTTTAGTTTTAAGTATAAACATATATTTTTTTTAATATATACCTAGGTACGTACCTATATGAAATAGTTTCGCGAAAATAAATTTAAGTTAGGTAGCTATCATTTAGAAAAAAAAAAATAAAAAAAAAAGTTTTACAGATTTTATAAAGTTATTATCTCATAACTTTCAATTACTTATAACAATGTTACTTTTATCATTACTTTAGAGTTTATTGTTACGTATCGATATCGCTTATCGTACGTATCGTACCGAAATTTTTATTTTTTTTCTCTTTTCTTACTAACGTTTCATGTACTTTATGCATTAAAGATAACTTTCTTTACATTTTATTTTACTAAAATTTCATTTTAATTGCTTTGTGTAATTAAAACATAGAGGATTTTTATGTAAAAAAAAAAAAAAACTAAGTTTTTTTTTTTTTTTAAATTCACCCCGGTGATGAGGTGTGATAGTATGACGTACGTATTGTTATTAGCTTTTAAGTTACCTATTCTAAGCGCAGTCTCAATAAATGGTTCGAACCGTAAATACGTGTTTAATTAAGTAACCCGATCTCCTCAACGTCCTTGACCAAGGCGAAGTCTAAGATATCTGGGGAAAGGTTGACGTTAGCTGGATAGTAAGTGGGAGAGTTTGGACATAAGATATTTATATCTATGTTCATTGACTCAAGAATTTCATTGAGTTTGACTCCGTTACTGTTGGTTGTGTAGCACGACCAGTCAGTATGTTTGCAGTTAAAATCTCCAAACATAATGACTGACCGGCCCAACCCCAGTATGGCTTCAAAGTCGCTGAGAATGGGAGGTTTACCGCTGGGCAGGTAGATGGAGGCGACGATGATGGTTGGGTGGCCTGTCATGGCCACCTTACATACCGTCGCTTCCAAGTTGATAAGGGGAGGTGTAGGAATTGGGATACAGTGAAGACTTCTCTTGTAATAGATGGCAGTGCCGCCGCCTACTGCGGTTGGCCTCTCATCTCTTACCAGAGAGTATTTGGGGATGGAAAAACCTCTGCGATTCTTGGGGCTGAGCCAAGTTTCTTGGAGGAGGAAGAGGTCAAAGTCGTTATTTTGGAGGAAGTGTTTTACTTCTAGGTGGTTGGGATGGAGCGAACGCGCGTTAAATGAGCCGAGGGTTAAGCCCTTTGGTTTGGTCTTTGCGCGACCAGACGTAGCTGTGGAAGCACGAGGGATACTATTGTTTACCGCCATTGAGAAGGTTTTGGATGTGAGTAAAGGTGGCCTTGTGTTTCGCGACGATTCTGACGAGATCGAACGGGTCTTTGATTTCCGCGAGTTCGGCATCGATTGCTACATATTCCTCGATGTCTGCAATTTCTAGGAGGGTAGCTAGGCTAATTTGGGACTTAGCCGGGGGAGGACGAGTAAGAGCAGGAGCTTGCTTTGGTGGTGAAGGAGGTTTTCTCCAGGCCGATGATGTCGGCGCTGGGGAGGGTATGACCTGAGGGGTCGATTGGGAGGGTCGTTCGGAGTTTGTTTGGGATGAGAGACCGGCTTTTTGGGCACAGCCGCTGACGGAGTCCTTGGCTTTGGAGCCTTGGAGCATCCACGGTAGTTGGCTGGATGGCCGGACTGGCCGCATAGAACGCAGGCTGGTTCGCCTGGGGATTCTTTTGTTCGCGAGCATTCCCGAGTGTGATGGTGTTCCAGGCACTTGACGCACCTGGGGTTCGCACCACAGTTGGCTGATGCGTGGCCATATGACTGGCAGCGGTGGCATTGGGCGGGGTAGGCGGATTTACGCGGGCCTTCAACAATGATACCGGAGATGTTGCAGACCTTTTGGAGATCCTTAAAGATGCTCTTGCCTTTGGGGTTGTTTTCTAATATTATTAGTTTGAGGGGGCATGGTTTACCGTTCCGCGTTTGGATTGGGTGGACGGATACCACGGGGTAGCCTTCGTTTAGGAGATCTGTACGGACTTCATCCTCGGATATTTCGGAAGGGATTCCTCTAATTATCGCGCGGACCTTTCGGTCCTCCGGGAGGGCGTAGGTGTGGTATTGAATTCCGCTTTCGAAGAGATATCGAGTTAGTTGGCGGTAACCGTCTACCGTGTTTAATTCGAGATGTTAGAGATTTGGGTCCACCTATTCTTGTCTTTGAGGAAGACAGGTGGGGGTTTTCTGGGCGATGGAGTAGGGGCCACGTTGTTTGAAACCGGAGTTTTGCGCTTGGGTGAAGCGGGGGCCTGAGTGGCCGTTTGGGACTGAGGAGAGGACGCGGTGTTTGGACGCGGTTTTTTGTTTGTGGCTGTTTGCCAGCCGTTTTCGTTTTCGTTATCTGAGTCGTGGTGAGGGGACGCGGTCGACATACGGTCGACTTCGGAGTCAGAGGCGTCCTGAGCGGCAGGAGCCTCGGGGGCGTGGGTGTTGGGGGACGCGGGGGAGGAGTCGAATACCAAGGGGAATTGCGACAAGGGTAAGGACTGAGAGGCTTGGGTGGGGCCCGAGGGGTTCTGTTCGGTGGTGCGAGATGAACAACGCGACAGGTGGGCTTTGTGCGATTTCGACGACGAACGCGACGATACCGAGTAGGGATCGGCTGAAGGCGGGGCTGAGCGCGATTTGGAACGCGAGGCTTTAGGAGCCGAGGCGGACGAGTGGCGAGAGGCCTGAGAGACCGGGAGGGACGCGGAAGGGACCTCGGTAGTCTGGGGTGGTGAGGCCTGAAGGGCCGGGAGGATCGCGGGTAAATTCTGAGGGGCTGTTGCGAGACCCTGAATTAACGTGAATATTTGTTGTATTTGGAGCTGAATTTGTTGGAATCGGAGTTCGATTGACTGACTTACCTCAGCCCGAGGCTCTTCCACCGCGTCGGGCCTAACCCTGGATTCGACGGAGGACTCCATCGAACCCGGGGAAACTAACCTACTCTGAAAAGGAGCCCTAATCCTAACTGGGGGGGACCTACGTGCCGGTGAACGGCGAAGTGGCTGCACGAACTGCGCTGAAAAAAAAGATCAACCTAACACGGACCTATTACCGATGAACGGCGGACGATCAGGCTTAGTTGTCACGGTTACGTATCCACCTGATCAGCGATGCTTCGGTTGGCAGTAGATGTCTACCTTGAAAGGGCAGAGAATCCACTCAACTTCCGCAGAGAACTTTCCGAAAAGAACTTGACTTGAGGCCTTACTCGCACGAATGCGGGAGAGGGATCAAGGAAAGCGCAGTACGAACACTCGGGAGCGGCCGCAAACACGACCGTTCGGGAGCGAACGCAAACGGGAAGTGTTTTTTATTTTACTTTTTTCATACAAAAAAATATTTATAGCCTCTGTTTAGAGTATGGGCGTGAGACGTGAGACGGCGCGGCGCAGCGCCGTACGGTGCAAATCAATGTTTCTCGATAATGAACCACGATGGAGATCATTTTAAAAGAAATATGAAGCGCTGAGCGGTGCAACGACTTTAGTCTCCATTCTGTTAGTCTTTGTTCCCTGATGACGTGGCATTCATTGGGCTTTTGTACAGATGAGTGAAGATTTAATTGTGTAAGTTATTTATCAGCTATATTTATCAAAGAGTGTAGCTTAGAATTGTTAAATTTTAAATGTTTGTAAATTATTATTGGAAAAATGTCACTTATTTTTTTAGTTAATGTGCGTCACCAGAAAGAGCCTCTCAACAAGTCGGATTAAAGGCAACCGCCTGTACTTAAAATAATGGCAGGCACTTTGAACAGTTACTGTAAAATTTTAGAAGAAGAAGTTGTTTAAATTAAAGAAGAAATCAGCAGTTTTTTTGTAATTTTGACCAAATTAGCCTAAATTACATTATTTTTGTGATGTTTATTAGTAAGTGTGTGTGTACGCGAAGGACCTTGGGAGAGGCCTATGACCAGCAGTGGACGTCTACAGGCTGTGGATGATGATGATAAGTTACTATAGTTCCCTGCAAACAAATTAAATGGAAAAAAAGATATGCTAAGAGGACGGTTCCTTAAGTAGCGCATATTAACTAAAAACATAGTTAAATTTTTCCAAGTTTTTCGGATCCTTTTAAGTAAAGGATTTTATTGTTTGTGGTTCGTAAATGAAACTCCGAATTTGTACTTTAGTGAGGCCGCGTGGCGCAGGAGAGGTGCTCACTGCCTGTCCGGTCACTTTCATACGTTTCTGCATACTAGATTCAAATTTGAGTAAAGCCAACCGAGCGACGACGGTTCGCGGGGTGTGCGCCGCTCCTCAGCCAATCAGCATCCTTTATTAATGAAAATGACCATATATGGTAGCAAAGTGCGGCGACATGCAAGACGCCGGCCGGAAGTCAATTGAATACCTAAATTACACTGTATATTTCTCTTCTTATCTCTGTATGTGTACATAAAGCAACAATTAAATTACTGAACTTATTTATTTAATTAATAAGGTATTTATTTTATTATAAACTTAATATCTACCGTCAACACTCTCCCCCCCAGTGTCGTGATCGCGACACTCATTATCCGTGGGGAGCACTGCAATTCGAGCTGCTGGCCGTCTCATCACACCCGACTTAACGCGCACATCTACTACCCGAATCCTACCGTCGGTACCCGGGTACACCCTATCAATTATGCCTTTCGACCACACGTTCCTTGGCGAGCTAGGATCAACGACTACTACTACATCTCCTACCTTAAGTTGTAAGCCCTCTGTTGACCACTTCGGTCGTGGCAAAAGAGTAGGTAGAACTTCCTTCACCCAGCGCCTCCAAAACATGTCAGCTAGCCGCTGTGCTATCCTCCATTGTTTGCGCAGAAACAAGTCAGTATCATCAAAAACGCCAGCGCAGGGTAGATTCCCTGATGAGCCTATCAGAAAATGGTTAGGTGTTAGAGCCTCGTCCACATGAGGATCTACAGAAACGTGGGTCAACGGCCTACCGTTAACCATATTTTCCACCTCTGCCAGAAGAGTAATTAAGGTTTCTTCCCTGGGCGCGCGTTCTTTAAGTGTCACTCGCAGTGCTGTTTTAACACTTCTCACTAGCCTCTCCCAAGCTCCGCCCATATGTGGGCTAGCTGGACTGATGAACTGCCATTCGATACCTTTAGTTGTCAACAGCGAAGGATCGATCTGCTGCAAAGACCTTTGAAGTTCTGTATCAGCTCCTCTGAAGTTGGTGCCATTATCGGAGTACATTTTACTCGGCCAACCTCTTCGAGCAGCCATGCGGCGCAGTGCCATGATGAATGAGTCGGTAGATAAGGAAGGCACAACCTCCAGGTGAACAGCTCTGACCGTGAGACAGGTAAAAAGCACTCCATATCTCTTCTCTCTCCTGCGACCAACTGTTACTTCCATTGGACCGAATAGATCTACACCACAGTTCGTGAACGCTCGCTGATGATGTGCCAATCTTGCTTCAGGTAAGTCTCCCATACGTGGAGGTTGCGGCTTGGCTTTATTGATGCGACAGTATTGACAGCTCGCGGCAATGCTGCGCACGGTGGGACGTAGCTTCAGTATCCAGTACTTCTGTCGTAACTCGTTCACTACCATCTCAGTCTGGCTATGTGCTGCTTTCTCATGATAGTAGCGGACTATCAGCTTCGCCACTGGATGACGGCCGTCGAGGATTACAGGCTGTCTCACGTCGATACCAATGTCCTGTACAGCGTTTATGCGCCCTCCAACGCACATGAGTCCCTGGTCGCTAATCACAGGTGTCAGTTGTATCAAGCGACTTCGTCGGTCCAAACATTCACCATTTTTCAGCAATTGTAAATCCGTGTCGAAAGAGTCAACTTGCGCTTGGCGAATTAGGTAGGTTTCGGCACGTTGCATTAACTCCTGTGTGACATATGATGCACAAGGTAAGTTTTTATTCACCTTACTCTTCCACTTTTCAGTCGCTAACAGAACAGTAGCCATACTGCGTACTAAACGCAACCACGATGAAAATCGTTTGGGATCAGGTATAGGTAGGTACCTATATTCTTTATTTATGTTAATTAAATTAATTAATTCAGACTTATTATACTCTAAATTATTAACATCAATTTTATTTTTTATTTCAGGTTGAGTAGGCCACTCATCCGAAATAGCATATAAAAACTCAGGACCGCACAACCACTCACACTCAGAAGTGAGTTCGTAGGTATTAACCTTAGTTGCGATATCTGCCATGTTCAGATTTGTAGGTACGTAGTGCCACTCACTCGAGCTACTCAGCTCGTCAATTTCACCTAACCGGTTGGCTACAAATACTTGGTAGTTTTTATGCGTGTTGTTAATCCAATGCAACACGGTAATAGAGTCTGTCCAGTAGAATGTCTTGTCCGGCGTAATGCGATGTTCCTTTTTAATAGTGTCAACTAATCGCACGGCTAGTACTGCTGCCTGTAATTCCAATCGAGGAATAGTTACAGACTTGAGCGGTGCTGCTCTACTCTTACACGCAATGAATGCGACGGATGTATCGGGAGTAGTACTGATATCTCGCTCACTCAAACGCCAGTAGGCGACGCACGCGTACGCGGTAGGCGATGCATCGCAGAAGACGTGTAGTTGCATCTCCCTTGCGCTCGCGTCGTCGCTTCGCGACTGCATAGCGCTTTCTCGCTCGACGCGTCCCGCGTTATCAGTGTGATAACGAAAATACCAGCGCGGGATTCGAACCCGGTCTATGGTTTGTAGCTGCGACAACCAGGCCTTAAAGTTTAGGTATATACTGTGTGGGATCTCTTGGTCCCAGCCTAAGGCGTTCTTCCAGGTCTCGCGCATCAATATTTTAGCTTTAATTGTGAATGGTGCTAAAAAACCATGAATGTCGTAAAGAGACATAACTATACTTAATAGTTCACGTTTTGTAGGTATACGTTTAAATGTCAAGACGTCTTCCGGTATGCGTCGTAAGGTCACGTCGAACCCGAACACGTCGCTCTGCGGGTACCATAGGAGGCCTAAGGTGCGTTCGGATTGGTCAGAAAACGTTAGGGCTTTAGAGTTGACTAACTCGGTAGGGATATCTTTTAGAACAGCTGAACTGTTACTAAGCCAGTTACGCATTAAGAAACTACCTTGTTTATTTATGTAGGTAATATCTGAAATTAACTTGGATGCTATTAGTTCGGTAGGTACACTGTCAATATAATCATCTACATATTGGTTCAACTTTATAGCATTTACGGCGTCACTCATCGTTTGTGTAAAAGGTTCGGTATTCTTAATCTGGTTAATATACTGAGCAATAAAGGGAGAACAATTCGCGCCAAAAATGAGAGACGACATAACATATGATCGTACGGGTTCATTGGGCCCATCTCGCCAAAGAAAACGTAAGGCTTGTCTATCATGTTCGTTAATTTTAATTCGTAGGTACATATCTTTAATATCACCGACAATACCTATCGGGTACTCACGAAAACGCATCATTATACCTATTAATGATTTTAATAAATCTGGACCTTGTAGAAGATAGTCATTTAAACACTTATTTTGACTTTTTGCCGCCGCGTCGAAAACTAATCTTAATTTACGTTGTTTTGTACTAAAGTGCGGTAAGTACCAAACATGTTCGCTATTAACTATGTCGGTACACAACGGCTGAGCGTATTTATTACTAAGTAAGTGTTGAATTCTTTCGTTATACTTTTGTGCGTAGGTACTATCTACCGTAAACTTACGTTCAACGGAACGTAACCTATTGAGTGCATTATTATAAGATTCCGGCATCTGAAAGTTATCATGTTTCCACGGTAGGCCAACAGTCCACTGACTGTCACACAATACTGATGTTTTATCTAAAATACCTACGGCTCGTAAGTCATCGGGGTTTTGACGATATTTCGTTGAAATGCCTATGGAATCGAACTCGAAACTTTTGCGAATTAGTTCGTACAGCTTATCGTTTGCCCGAGTGTGTATGTTAAATACGTGTGTTTCAGGTGTGATGATGCGATCGGCGCTCGAATGCAAGTTGTTTTTGTGATAAAATAGGATGTTACCATGAACACACCAACCTAGGGGGGTTTGCGTAACATAAGTTTCATTATGTTGCCCCTTAACACACATAAGTGGGGCAATTAAATTATAATTGTCTTGACCGATTAATAACATGGGTTTTACAATAGGGCACTGTGAAGTACTAAATTCTATCTTAGAGTCTTTAACATTAACCACCGGCATAGGTTGACTAGGTAGGTTAAGTTCGTTCACTTTGCGGGCGCGTACATTAAATGATTGATTGTTACTTACAATTTGAAAGTCTATAAGCTCGGCGGTACAGACCAACTCTCCGCTGTCCCAGGCGCTGCGGGCGCGCATGGTGACGCGCTCACCAGCGAGGCCCGCCTGCTCGGCGAGTTCGCGGGACACCAGCGATACGGTGGCTCCGTCGTCTAGCAACGCATACGTGTCCACACTATGCACTGAACTACACACTTGCACTGGCACTACTTTTAACAACACTGTATTGGAGGTGACGTGCGCTATGACTACGTCGTCGTCGCGGCGGCCGCTCGGAGACTCGGCGCTTGATGACTCAGCGGCGGCGCTCAGCGGCGCTGACTCGGTGCTCGGCAGTGGTGTCCCAGGTTCCCGTGAAGGTTTCTTCCAGTGCAGTAGGTTATGATGAGGTAACCCACACTCCTCAACGCTGCAGTTGGGTGCGCTGCATGTGGATTTATCGTGTGTTTGCGTTAAACACTTGTGGCACAATTTATTGGCACGAACATAAATCCATCTATGTTTTCGTAGTGCGCGTTTGAAACGCGTACAGTTAAAAATCATATGTTCACCATCACGGCAGAATGCACATTTCTTGGTGGTGCGTTCGCTCGTTAGTAGTACTTGGTGGTGATATTGTTTCTTATTTTCTTTAACGTGTAGGTGAGTTAAGCCTACTTCGGCGGCCTTCTTGGCTTCGTCGTGTATGAACTCTGCAAATATCTCGATTTTAGTCAAGCCACAATGTAATCGAGTGTAAGCATAGTCTGCCCATTTTGATAGCAGATATGGTGGACACTTGGACACTATACTTTTCAACAAGTCGGGGCTTGTTAGGTATTCTTTTTCATTTATAGCTTTAACTGCTGCTACGTAGTTCTTCACTTTAATTGAAAAATTAATTATCTCACTTTGGTACGGCGTCGTAGGTAGCGGTGCCATTTTCTTAATTTCAGAAGTAATTTTGTAGATAATGGCGTCGGGTCGCCCATACTTGAGGGCGAGTGCTTCCAAGATGGTATAAGGTGAAGTATTACCAATTAGTAGCGAGGACACAGTTTCTCTCGCTTCGCCTCGCAGCGACTTTCTTAGTCGCCATAGGTTCTCTCCATCGGAGTAGTTACATAACTGCGTAGATTCGTAGAACGCCACCTTGTATTGCAGCCACTCGAGGGGGTCTCCGGAGAACGTAGGTAGGTCCTTGGAGGTTGCAAGTCTGGTAAGCAATTCTTGGTTGTTGGGTTTACTTGTAGCTATTGACGTTGTAATCGCGTCGCGGATAGCTTCCGCTAACTTGGTGAAATCGGTCGGGGGCGCGGTGTCCTTGACATTGTCGTGACTTCGCTCCAACCACTGTTCCACCTTTTCTTTACTGGACGTCCGTGACGACCTGGACTCCAAGTCGTCGATGTCGGCGGCCAGTTGTGCGTCGATCTTCTGTTTCGCATCAGCGGCGGCGCGCTCCAGCTGGAGTTTGTGCGCCAATCGAGTCGACACTGTTGAGATGCAGTCGTTTTCAGGGTTTCTCACGATTGCAGGTTCCAGTTTGAGCTGCGGATCGGAGCTCGAGCGAGCTAAAACGGCTGCCGCCATTTTGGTTACATCGGCGTCCGCGTGCCCATCGCGTGGTTTAATACGGTGCGTGGGCGGTGACGTAAATAACGACATTATGGTGATCACACAACACTACACTAGTATCCTGATCGAAGGACCAATATTGTTTGTGGTTCGTAAATGAAACTCCGAATTTGTACTTTAGTGAGGCCGCGTGGCGCAGGAGAGGTGCTCACTGCCTGTCCGGTCACTTTCATACGTTTCTGCATACTAGATTCAAATTTGAGTAAAGCCAACCGAGCGACGACGGTTCGCGGGGTGTGCGCCGCTCCTCAGCCAATCAGCATCCTTTATTAATGAAAATGACCATATATGGTAGCAAAGTGCGGCGACATGCAAGACGCCGGCCGGAAGTCAATTGAATACCTAAATTACACTGTATATTTCTCTTCTTATCTCTGTATGTGTACATAAAGCAACAATTAAAATACTGAACTTATTTATTTAATTAATAAGGTATTTATTTTATTATAAACTTAATATCTACCGTCAACAGATTTCATGGACTATTTTGCATATCTTCTTAAAAAAACTTAATTGAAATGCTAGAAAATATCATAAGCTTTTTAAAATAAGACCACTTTATGAAAACACGGAAAAAAATTACTTTCAGTTCTCCTATGTATCAGTATTCTGTAAATAAAATTCCACGTACAGAAGGCAGGAGATCAAGCATTACAAATTTGTCAAATTTCCGCAACCAATTTGTAACGTAATGTCGAGTTCAGATTCATTACTTTTTTTGACAGATTTATAACGCTTGACCTGCTGCCTTCTGGACCATACGTGGGTGAAGTAACGGAAATCCGATCCCTAACACACATCAATATTGGTATAGTTTGTAACTTCAATATTCAAAAACTTCAAAAATTTGATGCCTGGGAGGAGTCACGTGATGCCTTCGGTGTCTTTTGTGATCTGCCCAAGGCTTTTGACTGTGTTCACTACGATACACTCCTCATGAAGCTACACTACTATGGAATCAATGGTAGGGCACTTGATTTTATGAAATCCTATTTATGCAATAGAATTCAAAGAGTTGATATTAATGGAAAGAGATCATCGGGATCAGCAGGTATTTCCATAGAAAATGTGACTTGCATAATGTTAATACTAGAAATAAGTACAAGCTAGCCGGCTATGATAGTAGACTTCATAAAGTCACTAACTCATTTATGGGTCAATGCATACGTTTTTATAATAAGGTTCCCACAAATATTCAAGACTAACCACTTGATAAATTTAAAGAAACTATTAAACAAAAATTGTGAAGTAAAGGATTTTATACAATTTCTGAATATATGGAAGATAAAAGTCCTTGGTTGTAAAATGTTTTTCAAATATTCTCAATCTCTAACTCCATCTCCAACACCATCTCCATTTCCTTCTCATCCAACGCCATCTCCATCTCCTTCTTATCCATACAACAGCAAGAACGTCATGCTCCCTCAGGCGGCAAGGCTAGCGGTAGCGTCGGGTGTCGGGTCACCCTCTTCCCTAAAATATGGTTGAGGAGAGTGATGGCTGGTGCTTGCGTTATACTCGTGAACGGGTGCTGCTAGCGGTGCCAGGTCGTTTTGCTGAAGACTTTATGACTATGTTACTTTTTTGAATTTGACTCTTAACCACATCTCCATCCCATTCCCCCATGTTCACGTCCGTGTTAGTGTCCAGTCTCTGTCCACGACTATCCTCATCTCCATCCACATTATCTGTAATATCTCTCACCTCTATCGCTACATCTATCTTTACCTCTATATCTATGTCTACGTTTCTGTCTAGTACTTGATTGCCTAATGTATAAATATAATAGTAGACTCCAGAAGATCACCAACTCGTTCATGGGTCAATGTGTACGCTTTTATGATAAAATTCCAAAATATTTAAGATTAACCCTTCGATAGATTTAAGGATAAGTATAAAGTTTTACTATAAGATTTCCGGATGCAAGAAGATTGTAAATTGTTATTGTTATTGTGTATTTTTAAAAGATGATAGCTGTTGAGTTTCTTGCCACTTCTTCTCAACAGATCGACTTTCCGAAGTGGTGGTAGATTCAGTTCAATTTGTAAATTGTGACTTATTTCAAATGTATTTAAATAGTTACGAAATAAAGATTCTTTTGACTTTTGACTTTGACTTTGAATATAAGTGAATGAAAAATTACTTACCCTTAGCGAGAATACTGCCGTTACCAACAAAACTTTTAAGCTGCTTCAAAAAATATGCTTTCTCCAAACAGTTCTTCAAAATGAAATCACATATCTCTGCATCAGCTACCACTGAAAACAAATTAATAGACATTTACATTCGACGTCATGAATACTTCGATGGTTACTTATTAACATTTTGTCCTGAATTAACGATATGAAAACGAAAGTAATTTTTGCAAATCGGAAGCAAAAGAAAAACATTCCTACCTCTGCTTCTTTTCCCGGGCATACTGTTAAAGACAGTTAAGGGACAGAGGTGTCATTGGCGTTTTTGTGCGCCTGATCACTGCAATAGTTTCTCTCCATGTTTAAATACCTCCACAGTCAAACGTGATATCAGATAGTTTTATAGCCTCTAGTGTTCTGCCTACCCCATAAGGGATACAGGCGTAGAGTTGAGTATGTATTATGTACCTAGGTAGGTTGTTGAACAGTGAACGCCTGGTGCCCACCCTTTCCCTCTCCCGTATTGTGTTGCGTCTGCGCTATGAGCGTGAGGTGGGAGAGCCACTTATTTGTTTCCCGCCAAAAAAACATAGTCACGTAAGTGTCTCGATTTTTGTACTTTTTGTGGACCAAACACCCTTTACAATAAATAAAAAAACAAGCGGCATCATAAACTATAGTGTTGTCTCACCAAGATAGCATTTATGAAAGCTGGACACTTTGGAGAGTCCGCCATGTTTGATAGCTTCCCTGCCGCATAACTGGAACGCTCTCATCCGTTCTATGAAAAAATATATTAATGTCTATTAAAAAAGTACAAAAATAAATCTCATGTAAGAAAAAAACCAAGTGTTTTATATACCTACCACAACGTAAGAGTCTAATAAACGGGAAAGGGGAACATGTCAATACATATAGGAACAAGATAACCCAATATAATACCTATAAATATTGTCATTGTATAGGAATCGAACCCGTGACCACTGATTACCTTTGTTACCCCATTGCCTGCCACAACGCTTGTCAGTTAAATATATTTTATTTTATTACAGTTTGTTTCTAATGGATTGAGGATATGATAGACTGAATAGTTTTAAATACATTTTGCTTGTGGTAAAAAAATATTAAATATACCCATTATAGTTATATTTGTATGCAAAGAAACTCAAATCTTACACGCGATTTTCCGCTTTCCAATAACGATTCCAAATACGAAAAGGATTCCAATTTGCTTTAATAATTTCACCATCATCATCAAATCTCTTTGCAATGAGCCCACCGCAGGGCATGAGTCCCCTGGGTGACAAAAAGGTATAGGCCATAATCCACCAAGCCGGCCCAGTACTGGGTGGTGGATGTCAGAATTTACAGGGTGCCAAAATGGCTTCTGAAAAACCCTAACGACAACTGTATACAAGTATACAGCACCTGGGACCGACTGCTTAACGTGCCCTCCGAAGCACCGAAGTCGCCGTGAGAAATGAATGGTCATCCATCCAAGTACCGACCTCGCCGAACGTTGCTTAACCTGTGATATCTTATGATACACACAGTAACCACAGCGTCACGACGAATTCACCATTATTATTACTTAGTAATTTATTTTAACTTATTTTTCTACAAGTAGGATATAACCACTGTGTATAGCCATCAATAATATGAAGGATTCTATGGTGCATTGGTCGATGGAGAGAGAGAGATCCTTTCAAAAGCCAGCCGCGCCAGTTTAATTAAGTAATAAAACTCTCTTAACTTTGCTCAGCTCTGGGTTTACTAGGATAACCCCTAGTTCCACCGTTTGGTCTCCATATATTTATTATATTCAGCTTATATTCAGGGTGGAATTTTTGATTCCCCTGGAGGGAAAGTACTCTAAATAATTAGAGATAGCAAATTTTACTCCAAAGAAACATTGCTTTATTTCTTTTCCAAAATGAAGGAATGTTTCTTAATTTTTACAGATTTTAGTCAGTACGATTACCGGGCGAAGCGAGCGAATTTTCGAAAATGTTTGAATGCAGTTTTATTTCATTTCCAAAATGAAGGAATGTTTATCTCTCTCACATTTGCTATCTCTATTTTTTAAAGCACTTTCCCTCCAGGAAGCATTCAAAAATTCCACCCTGTATAAGCTTACTTCGGGGCCACATAGTTGGTGAGAAGGTTTAGGTAATTGATTAATTTATAATTTTAAGAAATATTATGTACAGAATTGGTTTCGCTTAACTAAGTACTTACTTTCACCATCACCAATTACGTACGAAGCGTGTCCACTTATGGGGTTGCTGGCCATGTCATTTCGAATACCTCTATAGAACACAATCAAACGACGCTTATCCCACAAGAAAAGAATACATTTTAAAAACAACAAAAAAAATACTGTCATCAATAAGAACATTTTGACACAAATTCATAAGTTAAAATTAAATAAAAAATTGACAAGTAGTTAGAGTGACTGAAACGTACTGAGATTCAAACAGCCTTCGTCTCTTTAATTTATAAACAACAAGGTACAACCGACGACTAAATGAAATTAAGAAACAAGATGGCAAATTAGTTCTTATGACGACGGTAATAACATCGATGTATGAATTAAGCTGTTGTTTAGGTCCAAAGTACCGCCGGGCTTTCGAGATGATTCCCAACTTAATTACTAGGTGGTGGTTGATTTTACTTTAGTTCCCGAAGGATATGTTGCCAATGCAGGCAAGACGAGATCTTGAGATCACCTCATTTCGGGATTCGGCGGCAGTCGTTAGGAATTGAATAGCGTGGGGGTAAACCTATCTACTTTGGCGATATGGGGTAAACCTATCTGTCTCAGACGCCAGTGGTTGCGGGTTCGATTCCCAGCCGGAGCAAGAAAAAAAAATTTCCGGGTCTGGGTGTTTATATTCTAGGTTCCCCCCTAGTTCGCCACATGGTATTTCATAACACAAGCTTCGCTTACTTTGAGGCCATGTAGTTGGTGTAATTGTCTGGGGATTTTATTATTATTTTATTTTATAAGTAAGAATTAAGCAAAGCTTTTTATATCACACTTGAGATAAAACAGAAACGGACATAAATTGATCGGTAGATATAAAATTTTGCTCGGATGGATAAGATGCAAAGAAATATCGCATTTCATGCCAACCTGACAGCATATAATGCCATACTTGCCTGGAATATTTTGGCTAGTATCAAGTGACGAGTACAGCTTACTATCTAGATTTCCTCAAAGAGTCATCGGATGTTCTTGAATGTGAACTGGTGCACACTGAGCATCTGCCAGGGTCGTTTTTCAGCATAAGGTCTAAGAAAAACGCAGCGTGGCCAGCCACATCAGGGATGCGCGTAGTCTCACTTATAAGATTTAAGAGGCCATAAGTTGGCGAAAACTTAAAAACCTCTCTTCCAGCATGGTCAGGTTCCTGATACGGATATAAACATATCCCGTGGTGACCGTTGAAATCCCATGGAATCAAACTGCGCTATGGCATTACGTTGCAGTACCTCACGTCTCCGCGTAAGCCACTTGGTCTAGGCAAGGAATGTAGGTAGGTATTTACTAGTAGTTGTCTTTAACTTTACCGAAGTAATTATCTAAGTTACAAATTCAAACAACTTAGCTTGTTAATGATGGGTGGAATTTGTAATTTTCATTTACATGCCACTAAGTAATATACGGTTTAAGTATGAATTCTTGTTTTTGATAAAAAGATATATAAAGTAGTTGGTATTACACCTTAATAACATCTCCTTGAAATAAATTTTACCTTCTTAAGCAATTAAATGCAATGTAGTTATGCAATGTACAGCCCAGTTATTTTTTTAATACCTACCTAAAGCTGAAATTGAGCAAAATTATTAAAAAAAAACAATCAATAAAGCAAGTTATTTAATAAGATTGGGCAATTGGCCAACTTGCGTTGTCAACCCTGGTGTTAATCCCTGACGCCAGTTATTACAAGGTCACCTTGCCTTTCTATTTAAATCGCAGACGAACTTTTTGGTGGTTCCATTAGTAATGATTTCCACCACCAATATATTATTATTTGGAAACTGATAGATTCTCCTGATCCGACAGATCCACAACAGTTTGTTTTGCTGTAATAAAAGCCGGCGATCGAGCGCTGGATTTAACTGATGGAGAGTGGGATCTGTGGTGACGACAAACTTTGATTAAATATCATTCATAATTTTTTTATTGTCTAAAGATTTAATCCTGGAAAAAAACAGATATTCCTGTTATTTCCTTGGCTGATCCTATACAATATTTGATAGTTTGGGTGTATCTTTAACAAAATAAGGTAAGTAGCACATTAAAAAATTATATATGTATTTTAGTAACTAATGCATAATCTAATATTATCATAATGTTCTACGAAAGTCAATTCTGTCAAAAAAAGTAGCACACAATTAATCACTTCATGTTTGTGATTGTTTGAATAGGTATAATGGCATTAATTATTAGAATTAATACCTACAGTTTTGTAATAGTAAGCACTTCAATCTCTTTTTTAACTATTTATTTATTATATTTCGCTTTTAAATTAAATCACATTTCTCGGACAACATTATTTCCTATCTGTTTATTACTTTTAGATTAAAAGTCTCTTCACCTATGTTACTCGAAATCTTTGGTCTCGTAATTCATTCATCACAAAAAAAACCTCACCAAGTATCTACTGTCACAGCTGACATAAATTATTGGCCTTGTCAAAACAGTCAATCCAATTCTAATGCAAACAAAAATATAAAAACTACAACATGAAAATTGCAGTGTTTGGGTAAGATAATGTGCACGATATACATAAAAATTCAACCGTGACCTTCCATAATGTCAAATTAAAGAAGTTCAAAGTTCACTTATCAATAATTCTTATTTAAACAACAATTCAAACATGCATGGGGCAAAAAAGGACTTTAAAAAATGGACAAAGCCCGTAAAGTGAGTATTGACTACCTGCCTACCTATCTGGTCTATAAACAAACCTAGGTATATTTATGTACGTATATATTAGTTAAGTTTAACACTGTTTATTTGAATCAAACTATTAAGATGTAGACCTGCCTTTATAATCTTCTATGCAGATAAATTATACATAAATAAAAATGTAGAACAGGAGTCCGCACTTTAAAAACTAAATTGAAATTGGCCTCACTTTCACAACACTACATTTTAAAATCCTATCAATGTACATCTCTGATTTAAATGATAATTGTCAATCATTACCATTCAGTCATGTCAATAAATACCATTCTCTGTGCAGCAGTCTCTACATATAAACTGAACTTGCGACAGGTACAGACCGTTCACTATAAGATGTCCCCTGCCTGCTGACGTTGGCAGCATTGTGGCAGCAGTGTTACCAATAATATGTGTTCATTTTAACCCCGTAATCTAACTTTGTTTATACCTACCACTAATAAATATATGTTTAATTTTCTGATTTGTAAATAATAAACAACTATAAGACTAGGAAGGTTTTGAATGACGACACAATTTATATTATACGAGGGCGAATCAAAAAATTCTTAGAATGAATACAAAAAAAAAATTTTTAACAAGAATATTTTATTTTTCTACGCAATCTCCTTCTAATCTTATACACTTAGAATACCGCATCTCCAACTTTCTTATTCCTTCCGCAAAAAAATCATTTTCTCGACTATTAAAAAAACTCCTCTGCGGCAGTCATAACCGCGTCATCATCGTCAAATTTAGCTCCACGAATATGCTCCTTTAATTTTGGAAATAAGTGAAAATCACTCGGGGCTAAGTCAGGAGAATATGGTGCGTGATCAAGGACTTCGAAACCAGCACTGCAGATTGCGGTGAGCGCAACTTCCGAACGATGAGGTGGAGCGTTATCCTGGAGAAACAACACGCCCAATGACAATTTCCTACGACGTTTTTCTTTAATCGCTTCACGTAATTTCAGGATTAAATTTGCATAATAGGATCCAGTTATCGTTTGCCCTTTTGGCAAGTAATCAATAAAAAGGATTAATTCACTATCCCAGATAACGAAAACAGCTTGACAAGCAATAGTGCCAACATAACGGCAGGGGACATCTTACGATGAACGGACAATAGTCGTTACCTAGTTACATGAAAATTAGCTGGCAGGATTTGAGCTTAAGGATATTAAACCTACCATGTTCAACATTTTACCACTTCCTGACCATTTTCTTTAACACTAGTGCGCCAAAGAGGCTGAAATTGCCGTCCCGGAACTTGAAAGGATTACACTAATCCTTCGCAATTACACCGTTCCCATCTGTTTACCATAAAAGTCTCAGTGCTGTGAATGAATATCCAGGAATTAGTATTAATCCATGGAAAAAGAGGCAAATGAGACTGTGATCTACTATCTATAGGTACTAGAGACCCTGCGTCCATAAAGACACGTTTGTATTGCAGAGGGATTTAATCACCTACCGTCCATTTTGCCAAATTATCCACAACTCGATTTCTGACAAAACTAACCATGATTCATCAGATCTTCTTCTACCACGCATGTCAATTATTTTAATCTTTAAAAATTATTTATCAATAAATAAATTTAACTACGCATCCTACTCACTTCACTACACTCAATCCTAAGGTATACCTTGAGATTGAGTGTATCTTATATTACTGAGAATAAAACTGATGGCCCTTAATACAGATTTATTTAATAATATAGCTAGGGCACCAGTAATGAATTTCATATCATAATAAAGAATACCTCTGTACCGTGTTATAAATGTATGTACAAGCAATCGCAAAAGGGTAAAAAAAAATGTGCGCACAATTATTAGACCTACATGATGCCAATTGCTAAGCAGCACCTGTCGATAAAACAATAAGAACCTAAAATCTCAACCTAATAGAACGACAAAGTGCTGTCGATGGTGGCATGCTAGCCTTGCAGTTTAACTTTCAGACAGGACACAATAGCCGGGATCACGCGCATGAATGTGCGAGGACCCGGAGACAATTCGGTCACGAACAACGGGGTGCCGTTCCAGCGAGTCTCCATCTCCGGCATACACGCCACAGGGGTTAGTATTTCAATCCACACTCTTTAATAGACGCAGGTAAGTACTCCAGTTTCTTTTGACTGAACTAGTGATGGTTGTGATGGTTAGAAAGAAAAATTACTATGAGCGAAAAGACAGTCGTTTTTTACGGGCAGAAAGAAAATTAAATAATTTCGTCATGAATATTTTTCTATATTAAATCCCATCCGTACTAGCTACTCATCATTATCATCGCAACCTTTTGTAATAAGTACTAAGCAGGGCCATGAGTCTCTCCCCCGCTGGGATGAGGAGGTTTAGACTACAAACTATCAAGCTGGCCCAGTGCTGGTTGGTGGATGTCAGAATTGGCGCCTAAATGGCTTTTAAGAAACCCTTACAACTACTGATACAAGTGTACAGCACCGATACCGACCGCTGAACTTGCCTTTCTGAGCACGTAAGAAATTAATGTTCGGCGATAGTGATGGGTCGCGAGAAAATTCTCCAAGTGAGAATATTCCCAAATCGGTAATATTCTAGAATTTTCCTTTTAATTGAGAATATTCTCAGATCAAGGAGAATTTAAGAGAATTTAAAATTGGATGAAGATTTTCTTATTTTTAGGAAAAAATATGTATTTTTTAAGAGGTTTTGAACTACGATGGCAGTATTGTATAAAATAAGTAGGCATCTCAGTTTATTTAGCTTATAATTATCACAGCACTCTCGTTTTTGCCGATAACTATGCGATGCGATTGATTTTAAGTTTCCACCACAATATTTTATGTACAAACTTTTTGCACTATGCAGCGGCATTATTAGACCCTCAAAATCGTGGCGTTACTATGACCCCAAGTGAAAGTGTAGATGGATGGGAATTTGTGATTTCTTTGGCTGAAAAACAAAATATTCCAGTTTACCGATTATTTCAAGAAGTGTCTGATTACAAGTGTGTGTCTGGGTTATGGAGCAAAAATTTTATTTGGGAGACGTCTAAAAAAGTGAAACCGGTCGCTTGGTGGCAAAAACTGAATTAGGAGCAATAGCTATAAAAATATTGACTGCTCCATCTACGTCTGCTTCGGTGGAACGATCTTTTTCGACGTTTTCAAACATTCACACGAAAAAACTAAACAAATTGAATACCGAAAGAGCTGCCAAAATTTGTTTGATCTCACATAATTGGCAAATATTTAATAAATTACAAACTTCTGCCAAGAAAACCGAGGAACCTAATCCAGGTTTGGGTACCTCCGCCATTAGAGAGACAGAACAGCATTTAAACTCTTCAAGTGATTCCAAACAGAGCAGTTCCGAAGAAGAACCGGAGGAGGAACCAGAAATTGAAACAGAAAACCGATTCACAGATGACGATGACCCATTGTCAATGGACATATAATAATACTTTAATAATACGATTACTGTTTTTCGTATTTCAGATTATTAAAATTTCTTGTCATGATTAGTCATTATCATTAAGAATTTTTCATGTTGATTTTTAAGAGTTAGAATGATTTTGAGTTGTTAAATCTTGAGATCTTTATTAAAGCTGATTGTTTGAAAATACTGATGTGTCTATTTTATCGCCAATATGAATAATTAAACTTTGCAGGAAATTTAAAAATAACTTACGAGAATTTTCTTCGTAATATTCTTGAGAATATTCTCGCTTAGAAGAATTTAACCGCAGGAAAGACATTTTCTCAAATCTTCTTGTGAAATATTTATAAATAAAGCAGAAATACAGTCGCAGATCTATTATTTTAATCAAATTATTGAGATAGTCATCCAATTTATAAATTCTCTTCCAAAAGAATATTCTCGAGAACTTAACAGCAAAGTTCTCACTGCAAGAATATTCTCGGGAATTTCCCATCACAATTCGGCGGTCACCCATCCTACTACCGTCTGCGCCTATTTTACTTAACCTAGAGCCACAGCGCGACAAGACGACTTCTTAATTATTTCTTAAAAAATCCAGTTTTACTAGCGAAAGTAGATATATTGTCAGTTCATAACAACCTAGGATTATTCTGTGAATATTTCGTCCATTTAGGTACCTTTAGAAGACTTAACACGAGCAGCTACGTATCTGATTGAGGCACTGCGCATTCGTCGGGGATACATGCAGATGTCGGGGCAGTATTTCAACGAGACCGCAAACATGTACCTGAACAACTTATCTGGAGGGCATCGTGCGAATAAGTACCCGCCCGAGGAACTAACATCAACGGAATATGTGCTGGATGATGATTGTTAGTAAAACTAATTCTTTATTTATTTGCTTGCATTAAGACGGAAAACTAAGACAGTTATCCCGAAGCCGCCCCTGCGAGAAACGACTAACTATCAGCGATTATCTCACTCTATAAAAGTACAAACTTAATAAAAACTACATAAACTAAAAACCCGACTGCGGAATACCTAAGTTCCAAATAAAAAGCACAAAACAAGCACATAAGACTATAAGAGCTTTAAAATAATATTTGTATTAAAAAATAATAGCAGCAGAAGGAGGCGGGGACAAAGAGAGACACCTACATTAATAGCTAATGGTACAAACTGCCGGGGAGCACTCGTTTCACTACTTTGTTATTGAGCTATAAAAGCTTCTAAAGGTAATATTCGGTTAGTGATAATCGCTTGGCGGTCAGAACTCACGCTGAAAAACTAACTAGCGCTCATTTCTCTACAGTGTGTCTTTAAGAGTCCATAGGTATATCGTTATTTGTTAAGGATATCGAAAAATCATATTACTCTCTGTCGCGTACTTGCCAGTCACAGTCGCTCTATCACTAAGAGCGATAAAAGAACCGTCTGATTTCTAGTTCTACTCATTACTTTTTCATCGGTTCCGGGCAGTGAGCCATTGTATAGTTACAGAAATGCTATAGGTATAGAAAATATTGTATAGTTTCTCGTTGTGAGTTCTGATCGCCAAGCAAGCATCGCTGAGCGAGTATTTGATAGCTCTAGTCGCTCAACGAGAAACTATTATAGCGAGTCCTCGCCGAGGCTGTGTGAATAGTCAGCTTTTTGTAATGTAGAATGTATAATTATTTTATGTTTATTGAGCGAGATAGAGCCGATAATTAGCCGCTATCTAGTCGGCGGTCGTGGAAGTTGGGACAACTGCCTGTCACTAAATATCCTTTATTGAAATGAGTTATTATTATATATTTATATTTTCGTTTTTATTTCTGACTCAAAATTTATCAGCCGATATTATTTTGTTTTATTAGTCGTATTTAAAACATGTCTTTTATTTAAATAACAATTCTTTAAATTTTAAATGTTAATACAATTATAATTTTAAATTTAAAAACACAATACTTATTTTATGTTCACTATATTTGAGTAAATTAGGTTAATAAAACATGCCTTCATGTATTTTTTTGGTACGCCTTATCAAATTAATGAAAATAGTCCGTGTTGGGTCTTAGAATAGAATAGAATAGATTAGCCCTGCTACCGTGTAAGCGTGTCGCATGAGGCGACTAATCCGACTGTCCCCCGCTTGGTGGTAGGATCCGATCCGAGTCCGACTCACTAGCGACCACCCTTCATATAAAATATGCCGCCAAATATGACCTCTCCGGCGGTGATGTGTTCCGGCAATATTTTCTGAAGAGCCAGTTCTTTCCTAGGTCCCTGTGTTCTCATCGTCACTTACCATCAGCTGAGGTTGAAGTCAAACGCGGCCTTAGTCTATACCTAATAAAATCTAAAGTAAGTTGGTATAGTAAGTACAATCTTATTACATTTACAGTTTATTCCTTTGTGCAGTTGATGAGCCCGCGAATTATGGAAACTACTCTTCCGATGACTTCGAGTACAGATCACAGATGGACTCGGCAATAGCGAATCACATACGCAATAAATGTGAGGCAACATATACTAATACTCATATAAAATATTTTCTTTTAATGAATTAATACAGAAAAAAAATTAAGCAAAATAACGGCAATAGTTTGGCCATTGTACTTATCACAGGAAGACTTATATAGGGTTGTTTTTTAGTCACCAGCCAAAAATAAAGTATTTTCATTCATACGAACGTACAGAAGGCAGCACATCAAGTGTTACATATCTGTCAAAAATGTTTACTAGAATCTGAACTTTATGTCCTCGGCGTTAAGTTGAAATTGGTTTGGGAAATGGGACAGGTAATGTAACGCTTGATCTGCTGCCTTCTGTACATGCATATTTTAGTACCTATTACTCAGTATAAAAAGAAAATATGGCTCCACATACTTTTTTACAAATATTCGCTGTTGATGAACATAGCTACTACGATGCGGCATTGATTCATAATTTAGAGTGACCATCCTTTGATTGCGGCCGCGGACGACACTTGCCATGGCTCCACCGGGACGATTAGATCCATTTTTAGGATTCATTAATTGTAAAAGCGAAATTATATATCTACAACGAGGTTCCTACGTATTCCTTGTTTCTCATCTATAGCCGTAGGACTCTCAACAACACTCATCGTAATATTTCTCAGTGGTTATGCTTAAATAGAAAAGAGTACAATTTAAGCTTACAACAAAATTTTAAGTTTAAATATAATTACTTGCTTGGTGGTAGGATCCCTTTTGGGTCCGCCTAGCTAGCGACCACCCTTTATATAAAGTCTGCCGCCAAATGTTACCGCTCCGGCGGTAATGTGTTCCGGCAATATTGTATAAAGAGCCAGTTCCTTCCTAAACCCGTGTGCTTTCATCTTCGACCTCATCGTCACTTGCCACCAGGTGAGATTGAGGTCAAACGCGGGTTTAGTCACTTAAAAAAAATATATATATAAATAAACAAAAGAACTCCCCTGACAATCACACCAACTATACATGGCCCCAAAGTAAGCATAGCTAGTGATATGGGATAACATGTAGCGAACTAGGGTCTCCTAGAATATAAATATACAATACATACACAGTTTGGCTGGTGGGTCACTTTCGATATTCGAGGACGTGATATTTTGAGATCATACATGAAGAAAAAAAAATAGGAATTATTTACTGAGTAAACTTTACCGAAAGTTAAAGAATTAATTACGCAACGCATGGTTAACAAAGGCGTAACACAATAGATACTTACATAGCGGGTGGTGGTGTGCGTGTGTCGGGAACACTACTGTGTGCGCGTTGATTGAGACGGAGCGTCAAGAAAAGTGTAGTAACGTCTCTTATATAAATATAATAGTAGACTCCAGAAGATCAACTCGTTCATGGGTCAATCAATGTGTACGCTTCATTTTATAATAAAATCCTAAAATATTTAAGATTAACCCTTTGTTAGATTTATGGATAAGTGTTGATGTGAAAAGTGATATCCGGATGCAAGAAGATGATTTCTCTTATTTTTAAAAGATGATTGCTGTTGAGTTACTTGCCACTTCTTCTCAACAGATCGACTTTCCGAAGTGGTGGTAGATTCAGTTCAATTTGTAAATTATTTGACTTATTTCAAATGTATTTAAATACTTACGAAATAAAGAATTTTTGAGTTTGAGTTTGAGTCTATATTTATCTATAGGGAATTCTGGTGAAAAATTAGGAACCTACTTTTATTATAGAATCGATCACAGAGGACTCTCCTTTAATATCTAAAATTTGTCACCAATCACGCTGTATAGATAAACACCCAAAGACGGATCTATTTTTTTTGTTCCGTGCGGGAATCGACCCGCGACCTTTTGATTGGCGCAGAAGCGTCTAAGCCACTGCCCCACAGAGACCGTCAATTAAAAGTAAACTTGATTTCCAGCAATGGTCATCCCTGCTGGAGCCTCCGTCAGAGCTTCGGATGCCTTCTTCACAAGACAATCGGTAGACAGTCGTGAGGATGTCACTGAAAGTCCTACGGGTAAACAGAAGTTAAGATTTAAATTAACATATAACATGTGTTTGACTGCTTTACTAGTAAAATGTTGTACATGACAACTATGATATAATAATTTTTATCCATATAATTTAAAATCTATATTCATACATACCTACGTTTTAAACTAATATATTCATTAACATTGCGATGAACAATTAGGTTGTATATAAGCCACACGTGCACCAGCCGGGCGAGCAAAGTGAACGGTGCCGTGGCTAGCGGGCGGCCAAGCGCCATTAGCCCTAGAGTAATATTGTGGTCGGTCACTACAACCCCGACATGTTCAATAGTTCAAGCGATAACTCATTAAGATGACAATGACGTTATGAGTTGCAATATGTTCTAAGTAACAACATGTTCTTAGTAAAGCAAATGATCATTTAATAATATGAAGAAAAAGTTCTGAAAATAAAACTTACGAGTATATCTAAAGGAGAATCGGCAAAAATGTATGGAAGCTGGTATACCTTGCATTAAAATGAGTCATATATTTTTAGAAGGGTACTTTTATGCATTTCATTTCTAGGTTGCATGTTTCTAAGCTTTTGAATCTGAGAGTATTTTTTGTTAAGAGGCTAGCTTTCATTGTCTTAAAAGGCCCCTGGTGATACCCCTAGTATTGTACATGGGCTGCGGTGACGACCAAACATTAGGTGACCCACCTGGTTATTTACCCCCCTCCCCCAGCTTAATTATTTTACGTTAAGTTATGATTAAATCTACATTATTTAAAATGAAATGTTCTCATTACAAGTATCGTTTACGAAAATAAATTAAAATAGAGTATAGACGGGATATATTATTATGTTTATTAATAGTATATTATGTAACAAGTGAGCGAAGTTGCTAATTACAGTCGAGGCTGTGATTTGAGCCCGAGCCGCAGGCGAGGGCTTAATAATGAGCCGAGACTGTAATTAGCAACGCTCACGAGTTACATACGACGTTTTTCAACACACTTGTGAGTAAAAGACAGACATAGGTGATCATAAAATGACAAACACACTTGATAACAAAGCTGTGAATTGTGATTGAAAAATGGCGCCGAACCTCGCGCATGCGCGTAGGTTTTTTTTTCCGTCAAATGTGTCAATGTCTGTATAGCATATACAGCCTATTTTAAGTGAAAATGTTTAATTTGGAGTGGTAAATGCAAATATTTTATGACAAATGATTGTAAATTGTGAATAATTTGTTTAATATACAAATTTATTTTACTAATGTAAGGCGCAAACATTTAAAAATGTATATGGATTTGAAGTGGTATAAAACCTCTTTGTTGTTTCTGAAAATATTTAGTGTATAACCCGGACCAATAAAATATGCTCTGTTTTCTCGCATGTTATTTGCACAAAGGTACAATTCAACTTTGTAGGATTCATTATATTATGCACTAGGGTATAATATATTAATGCACGCGTGACTTATAGCCCAGTTTATAGTTCTAAACTCAATAGAATAACGCTCACTTTACGAGCAAGTGTGTTGAAAATATCATTATCACCATCATCGTCAAATATTACATCGTTGAGGAACATTGCAGGTGCATTAAAGCCTTTATTCAAAGCCGCACACCCTAAATACCATAGTATTGAAAGTACACGGGCACAAGTACCTACGGTTCGTCTTCCTGTTAAACAGATATATAGATATACAATGATATAGCGAGATATTGTTATTTAGATTATTAATTTACATTAATAATATTTCCTAGCTCGAACATCACGAGACTGTTTGCGTCCACGTAAGAACCAAGCTTCCTCGTCTAAACCATGTTGTGTTAAATCTTCTAACACATTATCCCTAAACTTTTCTATTGTGTAGAGGCCTATATGTAAATGCTCGCTACAATATAACTTCGCGAGCTTCAGCTCTTACCTCAGCTCAACTTATAGCTGATAAGTTCCGAAGGCAAAAAGTATGACTTGTTCCTCGGTGAGCCTTGGGAAATTTTCTATTTCATTCGCTCGATTCGCATTAAGTTTGCTCTTCTACTATTTAATCTTTTGGCCTCAACATAGTTGTACAACGTATTGGGTCCTTAGTTCTTCTGCCCTTAGTTGGTGGCACGTGATGTTCGTAGCCACAAGCTTCTATATCTCCCAAGCTGTCTCTAAATCCTTGGTCTAAGATGAACACATCATTTGGTTCGAGTAAACAATGCAGCGGCTTTTCTTCTTTTTTCATTATGTCGCTCATTATATTGGCATCTGTCTTAGTGGTGGCATATGGTCCTTTGACATCTATAATATAGCCGTCCGTGGATACCATCATAAACGGCTTTAACAAGTTTTGATATTTGTGTAGACTGTGTGATCGCCGTTGAAACAAAAAGTTGGAATTTTTTGACAGCTTTAGAACGCTTGATGTGCTGCCTTCTGTACAGATATTTCTTCAAATAAACTTTAAATAGGTATAACTTTTATTATAATTAATTCAAGTCATTCATATTCTCATAAAGCCAGCTGAAAAAGATCATAATGGATATTTCTGAACTAGTAATTATCAAATTAAAACAATGTAAGCAAGTAATGTAACAAATGGTAAGTATCAAATAACATAGCTTTCAGTATCCATGATTCATGAAACCGGATTTATTTAATTTTTACATTACGGTAAGGACATTGTTCTATTTATTTTGAATTATAATAATAAAAGAGTGAATCACTTATTGAATTCACTCAGGCCCCATTCAGTGTATGTAGTAATAGTGTTAGTACCTATAACTACATACATAAAATACACGCCTTATTTGTTTATTATATTATAGTTTAAATTGTAGTTTATTTTTTGATTATTGATGTTTTTATTGCACCATTGCATTAGGTAAAGGACCTGTATGTAATGATAGTTGTATGTTTTGTGACTGGTAACAAATTTTGGATACTGAAGGAGAGCATTCAGTACTCGATTTTGATCATAATTATGTTATAAAAGTAGATACTTATTGTTTTATTAAAATTCTCTTTAAATAAATACTACTATGTTACTATTTACTTTACATACAACTGAGTCGATCGCGGCACTTGACCTGGCACGCGGATCGCTGCCAATGCTAGCGTAACCATGCGTTGCGTAATCAATTTTTTTTACTTTCAGTTAAGTTCACTCTGTAAATTATTAATATTAATATTTTATTATATTTTTTCTCTGCTTGTATGATCTCAAACTATGACGTCCTTGAATTTCAAAAGTGACCCACCAGTCACTCTGTATACAACGTAAAATTTTTTGGTCATGCGAAACCTAGCACATTGGTCAAATATTTTCGTGCAAAGAATCGGTATACACGAATTTCATAATATTATCATAAAATCTCACCAATCCAACCAAAAATCTTTCCTGCTTTTGATGCGCGAGCGAAGTCACCCGCGCGGCCGCGTGGCGCGGCTCGAGCGCGCGGCATTCATTGATAAGTCATAATGCGACGTTTGCTAATGACGTAGTAATTTTTCATCACACTTGCAGGCTTTGAACTGTCACGGTAGTAAATTGAAGAAATGTTTCTTTCATAAAAATACTTGATAAGTCATTTTTAATATCTTACGTTGACTTTGAATATTTAAAAGTCACATCACTGTAATTAATAGGTATTTAAATTAGTTTCAAACTGAGATGTTTTAAGTCATTGGTTTCAAATCAACAATTTACCACCTTGGCGTTTTTTAAAATTTAATCATCACTATTTACAATAATTAGGAAATGTTATCAACGATCACTATTTACAGATAATTAAGTACTTATGCGAAGTATCACTCAATCACAAATAAGGTAATAATTAAATAAAACACTTTTTAACCGGATTTATCGCGTATATTTACATTTTAAATTTTGACTCGACGTTTCGGTGTCTTTTCAGACCCCGTGGTCACGAGCGACTGAGGTGTCAAGCGTCGGATTGATAGATTGAAAAAAGTTATACATCATCATCTCCATCTGTTTCTCAGTCTTCGAGCGTAGCGTTCGGGATTGACACAAAACGAGCTGACAGTATCTTGAGTTACAGGTCGTGCAGCTTGCTGGATGTTAGATTTAATGTTTTTCAGGATAGGGTCCCATGTCGGTGATAGTTTCCAACCATCTTCTCTATTGAAATTAGGGTGTTTTTTAATTTCAATCGCTTCTCTGATCATTCTAGGAATGTAATGCTTCTCTCTAGATAAAATTTTCACAGAGTCAAACCTTAAGTAGTGGTTGGGCTTGTCCATGGAATGCTCACAAACTAGAGACTTTGAAGCTCTTCGATTTTTAATATCAGCTATGTGTTCTTTTACGCGGGTTGATACGTTTCTTTTGGTTTGACCAATGTAGGAAAGCCCACAGCCGCAGTCAATCTTGTAAACACCTGGGTCTTGTAAAGGGATGCTGCATTTAACTGAGATGATGATGTATAACTTTTTTCAATCTATCAATCCGACGCTTGACACCTCAGTCGCTCGTGACCACGGGGTCTGAAAAGACACCGAAACGTCGAGTCAAAATTTAAAATGTAAATATACGCGATAAATCCGGTTAAAAAGTGTTTTATTTAATAGTATGAATCGCGAAAACTTAAGACAATATTAAGGTAATAATTGTTCAAAATGTCCACCATTTAAGTTATTACACAAACGGGCCTGTTTTCTTAAGTTTTTTTAGATTTTGTAAAACTAATTGATTGTGTTGCTTCTATGCTGGACTGGGAGCGAAAGAAAAACATAGAAAGCTGCTTCTCTTCCCGGGCATACTGTAAAAGTCAGTTAAGGGACCGAGGTGTTATGGGAGGCTTTTTTGTGGGCGATAGGCTGACCCCCTGTCACTACAATGGTCTCTCTTCACTATTATAATGCCTCCAAATTCGTCAAACGTGACATCAGATGGTTTTATAATATCTGGTGTTCTGCCTACCCCATATGGGATACAGGCGTAAAGTTATGTATGTATGTAAATGAAAAAATGAAAATGAAAAAAATTTATTCATCATAAGACCATCGCATGGCCGCTTAATGACGTCACAATTTTGTACTTCGGCTTTGAAAAGGTGTTGATAGTTATTGAATAAGATATTACAGTAGACCAAGAGACAAAAAAAGCCGGCGGAAAAAAACCTTGGCACTCTTGTAATTGATTGTTTTTTTTTTATTTCGAAGGCACACTCAATTTTTGATTTAAGGTCACTTTCACTTTCCGCCATACTCTGTATTTAAAAAATCTCTCACTTCACGAGTAAAGTGTGCAGGGGCTCCGTCATGCAGGTAATAAAGCCCGCCTCAGTAGTTTGCCAGCGGTAATGTTTCTATTACATTATGTATAATTAATTTTATTTTAATTTTATTTATTTATTTAACAATTTATGTACACACTAGTAAAAAAAATCACATTACATAAAATTTTAAAAGAAAACAAAAGTACAAGCGTAAGTATTTTATTTTCTTATTATTAAAATGAATCTGCTTTGCTAGAAAAGGTGGCATACGACCACGACTATCCTTTAAACAAATATCTATCAATATGACGTAAATACATCAATATTTCAGCGGAGACTATTACTTGTTTCCTACTTCTAAGAGCGTGTTTTACTTAATTCTTGAACTTATTTTTTTTCACTCGTTTACATATTTGAAATGTGCTTACGAAGTTCTTTTATTTGATATCCCACACGAAACCGTCGAGAAATTTGGTTTTTAGTTCTTTACTATAATTACATACATACATAACCTCACGCCTGTCTCCCTCTGGGGTAGGCAGAGACAAGGGAACACCAATTGCTTCGATCCAGACATACCTCTTTCGCTTCCTCCACGTTCATTAATCTTTTCATACATGATCACCGGTTACGGGTACTTTTAACTAGGCCCTTTTTAAGAACGTCGCCAATTTGATCGGCGTACGTTCGCCTAGGGCGGCCCCTTCCGACAGCACCATCCATTTTTGCTCTGTACACCTCTTTCGTAAATCTACTTTCACTCATCCTTTCCAAATGTCCAAACCACCGTAGCATACCCTTTTCAATCTTAGTCACTACATCTTCTTTCAATCCGCATCTCTTTCTTACTTCACTATTGCGCACCCTATCACTCAATTTCACTCCACACATGCTTCTCAACGCTCTCATCTCCACAGTATTAATCTTGCTTTCATGTCTCTTCTGCCACACCCAAGATTCACTACCATACATAAGCGTTGGCGCCAAAACTCCCTCAAGTACGGCAAGACGAGCCTTATTTGGTATAGTTTTGCTTGCCATTATCGTATTAAAAAATACTATAATTATTATTTCACTTATTGTTCTTTCACCTCACACGAAACCAAAATATTTTTTTTTAGTCTTCCCTTTAAATCCCCCAGAGGCCGCAGCGGACAGTGAAGAGGCTTCTAACGCCACCTCATTTGTCGAATTATGATTACTAGTTAAAAGTTCTGAGGGAACAGATGAACATCCATAACCACATACATACATACATACACGTCAAAATCATAAACCTCCTTTTTGCTTTGCCGTAGTCGAGTAAAAATACAATGCACTGGTGAATTTGGCGCCCTCGAAAAATCTCGAGAGAGCACTGTTCCGGGAACTCGTGCTGGTTCCTCTTGCCGTGTAGGTGCATGATCACGCACAACCATCTGCCAACATCGGTGACAAAAGCTTTGAGTATTATCGAACACCACCAAAAAATAAATAAAAAGATAATTAATACTTATAAACAAAAGAAACAATATATTATTCACAACAATAATTTTGTTCTATAAATGCGGCGAACTCAGGTCGTTCTCTTGGCAGGTTATCTGCTAGGACATGTTGTTGGTACTGTCCGTGCTAAACTCCTCTACGGAACATCACACAGCGTCAGACACCTTCCATGATTGATAATCAGATCAATAGTCAACACAAGCCGACGTCAGGTATCAAAGTCGAGGAGAAAGTCAAGGTCAACACAAGCAGTAAATCATCGGGAAAGCTCCAATAGAAAGTATTTATGTACTATTAAATCCCAATCTAACGACTTCACATTCTTATTGGATGGTATACCAAAATGCCCATTCTCCTTTAGACCGGTTCTTGGTTACATTATTAATAAAAAATAATGATCACTAACTGTTATGAACGCTGACGACCACGTCGTCGATGGAAGGATGATCTAGTCGTATTTTGCCCAAACTGGCCCGCAGAAACGTCAGATCCCCAGAAATGGAAAGGTAGGCCTTTGCCCAATTTTGGGACAAAATAATAAAAAACTGTTATGAACTCCGATGGTAAGAGCAAAAATGTATGAATAAATAAAGTATGAAAAATAAAATTATGAAGAGTGATTATTTTTAATACAAATCGGTTGAATAAAGAATAGGATTTAGAATTTTATATGTGAGTTATTCATTACTTTATTGCATCAGAGAGGAAAATATAAAATGTAGCTTCCACTTTTTGTTCATTTCTCATCACATCCCATTGTAATGAAGCTAGATACTTATTTCAATATTTGAATATTTGTCGTATAGTGTTGTGTGTGAGTACAAAGCAGTGTTTTCGAGTTTTGTCTACAGAAACATGTAATTAATAAAATATTATCTGATCATATTTAAATTTTTTTTCGTTTTACTTTCTCAAAAGTTTAAAAATCGAATTTACTTTTAACGTAATCTTAATTTTTCCTGTTTACCTATATAATGCCTAGAAATATTTACCAAACTTGTCACGTAGTCAAAAAGAAGCGTCCTGTTACTTTCGTCACTCAATAAGAACTTTTGAGTAAATTACTATTGATTAAATTTGTTGCTAGTATCCATCATTAATAAAGCGAGAGTAGAGAAAATTATAGTTTTCTTTTAATATCTAAATCAGAGATGGAGGATCCCTGGGCTATCTCCGTCCCACCGGACAAGAAGTACCTCTGCAAATGGAGTAATGGTGTGATGCAACTGTACAAGAACGAGTCTGATATGTTCCGCAAGGAAACCATCACGACTGAAGTGATTCCCTTCAACCAATTCGTCGTCGATATGGCTTGGATGAACGACATGATCGTCGATGGACCTATGTAAGTGGATCTAGTTACAAACGAGACTATTAAATAAGTTATAAAACCCTAAAGTTAGACGTTCCTTTCTGTTTCTTTCTTCTGTAAAGAACACCTTGCTAAACGCCAACAAACATTTTGATGGATGTCAATACGGTATCAAATCAGAAATAAGATCAGAAAATCTCAATCACATAGCTAAATAAATGGCAATAGGCAAGTTTAAGCTGTGGTCAGGTGTGTCTTCATCACAGCAGTCGCTGTTAAAGAATATAAAGGAGATGTTTTCCAGCAGTTGACTTCTTCTGAGGTTATTGATGACCATAATAAAGATACTACTGCTAAGACACAAGTTCGGTTGTCCAGTTGCACTTGAGTATAATTTCAAACTTGTGTTAGATTGACTTACTTAAGTAGTGTATGAAACATTATTGAACTCGCTATAGTAACAAAATATCAATACTCATTTATTTTTATCATTGAAGGAAATCGTTCTGTTTTCGCCGCTTGAGCTATTTGACTTCCAAGTTCAAGATGCACGTTTTGTTGAATGAGCTGCACGAGCTGGCGCTGCAGAAAGCTGTGCCGCACAGAGACTTCTATAACATTCGGTAGGTATACCGATGGCTGCCGTTTCACCATTAAAATTACAGAAGCATTAGGCTTTTGCCTCGTGCTTCTGTAATTTTAATGGTGTAACCTTAGTTCCGTAGTGCCTAATGAATCCTGAAATTCTATGAATAGAAGTGTCCATAATCCCAGCTGGAGACCCATATCTGGTGGGCTATATATTCTCAAATAATAACTATATTTTCAATGTAGGTAGTATGGAAATATGAATTACGAATAGAATATAATTTAATTTAATAATAAAATAAAAATATGGCTATTTCACAGTTAAAGAAAGGAATAAAATACATCCCGAAATACGCTTTTATTTACCTAATTAGGTTATGAAGAAGACAAGCAGAACTTCTTTTCGGATCTGGGGAATTTGACGTCTAGGAATTCACACAAGCAACTTACTTACTCCTGAGTTGCTTATTGTTAAAAAAACTCCTTTAAAACAATTTCGATAAATATTTAATTTGCAAAGTGTAAATTGGAGCTTATTCAGACCTCTCGAACCTGTAGTCTGTAGTCTTCCAGTGATAAGCGAAACCAAAATGAAGTAGGTATAATGACATTGGATGTCGAGTTTTTGGGGAAACACAATAATCTCTTGAACGAATAGGTAATTTTTTGCTTGTTGACGAAGAAAGTTGGCGCCTTCCTAGATGTCTTTCTTTGGATAAATTCTCACAGAAACAGGGCTCAATTATAGTCATTAGAACATGTGTCCAAAAAGTTTTTAAGGATGATAACAGCACTTGCTTGCTGTTTTTTTTTCACACCTCAACTGCCTTATTTTGTTTGCAGTTTCCACTTCATACTGGTTCACATTATAGTCTAACGATAATCTTTGCCTTTTAACAGTAAGGTTGACGTCCACGTTCACGCAGCTTCAAGCATGAATCAAAAGCATTTGCTGCGATTTATAAAGCGCACGCTACGCCAGTATCCTGATGAGGTGGTGGGCATGCAGGCCGGGCAGGCTCAGACATTGAGGACAGTCTTTGAGCAAATGAATCTGGACGCTTATGATTTGAACGTTGACATACTTGATGTACATGCGGTAAATAGCATTTAAACGTTTTTACTTTATTGTTTTGTCATAGGTATATCGGCAGGGTTTTTTGAATAAATATCTACCTATCTATTTAACAATATAGAGGTTCGGCGTTTACTTATTTAAAATAAATTCCACTATTAAATTGTGGAAAGTGAAGATGAAGCTATTCTTCAACTATTACGACAACGCACAGGAGTTATATGGCGCAAGAAACACAGATGCTGGCAACGCATTCTACAACCATGCATTTTGTATCAAAATGGGATCATGGGTGGGATGAGGTCAAATCGTTTGGTTACACTTTTAGATACATATTTATAAAACGATGTAATGCCTGGCATTCTAATAGTTTAAGGGGGAGCATTCCATTAGTTTCAAGTTCAATCAAATACACCACGAATAAAAACTAGGATGAATTAAGATGAATGTATTAATGTTAACATAAAAATTAATTATGAAAAGAAAAAAACAGTACAGTCTATACCACCTATGGGTTTTCACTCAGCTTTGTAGCCAAAAAAATAGTTGAATCCCGTTGTGTAGTAAAATAACTAAAGTGCTAAAACTTTCTTTAAACAGTTGTAGCAGTTTATCGTGAATATTCAGTTCTTGTTTATTCTAATTATTGCTATAAAAACAAGGTAGGTTTTATTCCACAAATTCTTGCCTCGCCAGGATCGTAACACTTTCCACCGTTTCGATAAATTCAACGCAAAGTACAACCCGGTAGGAGAGAGCAAACTACGGGAAGTCTTCCTCAAGACAGACAACCACATAAATGGGACTTACTTTGCGAGAATCATTAAAGTAAGTTTTTATTTTATTTGTAACTAGCTGTTTCGCGTGTTTTTACCCGCGCAATTTTAGCCTATGTGCTATTTCAGACTGTACACTATCAGTATGCCAAATTTAACCCAAATCCGTTGAGCCTTTCTGCCGTGATTGAGGAACAAACATCCATACATCCAAACTTTCACATTTAAAATATCAGTAAGAAGTAAGATATGTTATGTGTGTAGTTATCCTGTGCTTAAAATATTTTGTGTTTTTTTTTACGTTTTTTCTGTGTTTTGCAGCTTGCAAATATAATATAAGTAACAATAGAGATATTATAATTCAATACAAAGATTCTGAATTTCGATCAGCCATGCGTATCCGGTATCCAGTAAAACGGACCATGTGTGAACGGGCTGTAACCCGCTATTGACCTCAAGAAAAACTCGTACTGTTGAACAGCTAAGTTTTTTCTAATCACTGGGCTATGCACATATATTTATTATGGCATTTAAAACAAGAAGTTTTCTAGTAGATCTGTACTATGCCTTTGAAAAATGAGTCTTCTATGAAAATATATTCTATAATGATGTCTCACGTTCCCTCAGGAGGTGTCCGGAGATTTACAAGACAACAAGTACACGTACGCGGAGTTGCGGTTATCCATCTACTGCAAGAGCAACCAGGAGTGGGCGAAGCTGGCCACGTGGGCGATCGAAAACAACGTGTACTCCCCGCACGTGCGCTGGATCATACAAGTTCCACGGCTGTTGTAAGTAGCAGGCAGAGAGGCTATTGGAATTATCTGGCATATTCTATTGTTTTCCTTAAGCAAAGGAAAAACATAGAATATGCCAGCTGCTTCTCTTCCCGGGCAGTAAAACTCAGTTAAGGGACATAAGTTTTATTGGAGGTTTTTTAGTGGGCAATAGGCTGACCCCCTGTCACTTCAATAGTCTATCTCCAAGTCTCCACCATTATAATGCCTCCAAATTTGCCAAACGTGACATCAGATGGTTTTATAACCTCTGGGTAAACTACACACTTTATGGGGTAGGCCTTACCCATAAAGGATACAGGCGTGAAGTAAGGATATCTGGAAAGTTCATCTATCTGTCTGTATGTTTGGGTACGGAGTCTGTAGGTATTTCCAATGAGGCGAGATATCACGATTCTTGATAACAAAGTTGGTGAAAATATCGAGTTCGGAAGACTTTAGATGGTTGACAATAACAACTTAATGCCGAACACTAACCGAACGGAGCCTGATATCTATTATAGCTAGTAGCGCATAAATAAGCCAAACATACAAGCCAACCAACTGAATCGCATGACCGATTTCGCTGATAATGAGAGGTTTTCTGACAGCTCATTAAAAAAACAAAACTGTACAAAATTGGTACAAAAGGCTTCGATAGATGGCGTTTTACAAAAGGCGAAGGCGAAGAATTTATTCCACACTGCGTTTTTAAAAGTAAAATAAATTTATTCACGTCTGTATCAGAAATTGAACGTATAAATAACCATAGATGGTAGATACCACTTACCTACATTATAGTATTTTTTTTTTTTTTATAAGTGACTAAACCCGCGTTTGACCTCAATCTCACCTGATGGTAAGTGACGATGAGGTCGAAGATGAAAGCACACGGGTTTAGGAAGGAACTGGCTCTTTATACAATATTGCCGGAACACATTACCGCCGGAGCGGTAACATTTGGCGGCAGACATTATAGTATACAGAATTAACGCCTTCGGCTTTTTAAAAGTGCCATCTATAGTGGTTTTTTGAACTAATTTTTATGAGCTGTCAGAAAACTCCCCATTCGTTTGAAACTGTCAAACGTGTAAGGTCTATCGCGTATAATGCACTTAGGACATTTTAGATACTGTACGAATTCTGTACTCAGTAAATGTCTGCGTCGAATGAAATGATAACAATTTCGTCACCAAGGAAACCTGTCTTCAAGCGAATTTCAACCTACTAGCATTTAGACTGCCAAAATGAGCTAATGGTGGGTCATAATTTAGTCAGTTGGTTCGATAGTACCACCTTTTTGTAAGATACCTACTTGAAGCAATGAATATTATTTGATTAGATTTTGATTTAATTACCGAAGTAGGATAGTAAAAATAGATATTGGGTATATTTGATTTAATCATATGTGAATTGATTTTGTCCAACAGTGACATCTACCGCGCCAACAAGCTGCTGAAGAACTTCCAAGAATTTCTATCCAACCTGTTCGATCCATTGTTCGAGGTGACGGTGAACCCGAGCACCAACCTTGATCTACATAAATTCATGGCGGTGAGGACCTTCCTATACTTTTAAACTCTGTTCTGTATTTGAAAAAAAACTTTTAGGAAGCACCTTTTGAAGAAAACCATCGAACAACTTTACCGAATTGAACTTTAAACATTTTTTTATTCGGGAAAATATTTGTGCTAGGCATAACTTTAAAAATGCGAAATTCATAAAGTTTTATTCATCATAAGAACATTTAATGTACAGAAGACAGCAGATCAAGCGTACCAAAACTGTCAAAAAAATTTAATTTAGGTAATATGAACTCTATGCCCTCGATATAAAGATAAAAATTTGACAGTTTTGTAACGCTTGATCAGCTGCCTTCTGTACATTAGATGACGCCATCATTGTACACTCCGACTTTAGAATTTGTTGATAGTTGTTTTTAAGATGTTACAGTAGACCAAAAGACAAAAAAGCCTGCGGAAAAAGCTCTCGGCACTCTTTTTCAGTAAGAAATGATATGAATTAATACAAATTGGTAGAATACAATTTGCCCATGACATGAAAAAAAACAAACACAAGACAGCTCATTGTGAGAGCCAATGTCATATCACAACCAAATTGCTCACATCATAGGTGCATTGAGCTATAGTTGCACAACACGAACATGAAAAATCAGGACCAGAGTATTTGTAAAAAGAATGAAATAAAATAGTCATAATGTCATCAGAAAAACGACCTGGCACCGCTAGCGCACCCCTACACGAGTATAACGCAAGCACCAGCCATCACCCTCCTCAACCATATTTTAGGGAAGAGGGTGTGCCCGCCACCCGCCAGATAATAGTAGGTTTTTCTATCCTAAAATCCTAAAAAGTGAAATAACTCAAAAACGGTAAATTTAACTAAGTAAAAATTGTTTGTTACTCTATAACCCTTCAACAGTGCCAATAAAAATGGCTTCAATAAAAAAATAAAAATGGACCCAGAATTGGACCTTGAAGACCAACGACCCAGCTGACCTGTTCCAGTTAACCTCAAGCTCCTGAATTTTATCAATCAGGTAAAGTTTGAGGTCGGTGCCTTTGATGCCACAGTGGTGGATTTTCCTGATGAAAATGTCTTTCTGAACACAGTCAAATGCCTTAGATAGGTCACCCTGATAAATTAATTAATTAGTTTCCAAAACATCCAAAATTTACACAATAGTAAAACACTCCATCCATCCATTCATGGAAATGGTTTTACCATTAGTATATACCTAAACTGTAAGTGCGTGTTCAACTATTCGAATCATGCTCTTAACTATCCAGCACGTGATCGGCTTTGACAGTGTGGACGACGAGACCAAGCCGGAGAACCCCAACCTGACGGACAACACGCGCACCCCGGAGCACTGGGAGGACGAGGAGAACCCGCCCTACGCGTACTACCTCTACTACATGTACGCTAATATGTGCGTGCTCAATCAGATACGCAAGTAAGTATCGTGTTGACATAAGTTATTACAGTTATCAACAATCTATCATCTAAGACGTCGTGGCGCCAGTTGTCGTCGTGGCGCCATAGTTAATGTGTGTATCATACGATATCACATGTAAAGCAACGTTCGGCTCGTTCGGTACTTGGATGGGTGACCGTCGACCATTCATTTCTCACGACGACTTCCGTGCTTCGGAGGGCACGTTAAGCAGTCGGTCCCGGGTGCAGTATACTTGTATACAGTAGTCGTTAGGAAGTAGTTGTCAGAAGCCATTTCGGCGCCCTGAAAATTCTGGCATCCACCACCCAGCACTGGGCCAGCTTGGTGGGTTATGGCCTATACCTCCTCGTCACCCAGGGGAGAGACTCATGCCCTGCAGTGGGCTCATTACAAAGAGTTGTGATGATGATCATCATCTAAGACTGTACTCGGAGTTTCCCTGTGCGATCGAATCAGAGATGAGGAGATTCGCAGGCGAACCAAAGTTACCGGAATAGCCGGAAGAATTGCAAAGATGAAGTGGAAAATGGTTGGCTAGTAGTAAGGTCCTCGAGGGGCGACTACATTCTCGTAGACGGGGCTATAGCAGGTACGGTGTCCAATGATCTTGTCAAGGTCATCGGTAAACGCGGGGTATAGACAGCCCTGGTCGTTCCTGGGCTGCCCTCATGCACATCCGACGTGGAAAACTTCAGAGGGAAGCATTTGTCCAGCAATAGGCGTCACCTATCTGGTGATAATGATGATTAGGTTCTCAAGCAGGCTGAAAAGGGAATTCGTAGTCATTAACTTATTTTATTTATTTGGTTATTGATGGGAAGATTTATTTGAAGGGAGTTTGCTTGTCGAGTTGACCCAGAATGAGTCCTACAACCAAGCCGGAGGCGCTCGTTAATGTTACTACTAAAATATGATTACATTGGCCTTTCTTCCGTTGTTTTGTATAAGTATTCAAGTTTATTACTTCCTTATTTGACGACCGGCTGGTGTAGCGGTAACATACATTGCCTTCTATGCCAGAGGTCCTGGGTTCGAATCCCGGCGGCGGCGGATATTTGTGTGATGAACACAGATATTAGTCGTCAAGTCATGGATGTTTATATGTTTATTTAAGTTTATTCTAATAAAAAATGTGTATATATTATTATAATATATATTTCTTAAGTATATCAGTTATCTAGTATTCATAACACAAGTTCTTTAAGAAACTTAATTTGGGCTAGATAATGTTGTGTGAGTGTCAGAAATATTTATTTATTTATTATTATTTATTTCTCCTACTAATATTTCTCAGAGAGCAAGGTCTGAACACGTTCGTGCTGCGGCCTCACTGCGGCGAGGCGGGGCCCATCGCGCACCTGTGCTCGGGGTTCCTACTGTCACACAACATCTCACATGGACTGATGCTACGGAAGGTGCCTCGATATATTAAACCCTTTGAATTATAGTTATTCTTACTTACATATATAGCAATTATTTAACAAGTATTTTCAACTGCTATGAACATTCGATAGTTCTGCTCTAAGTCATGGTAATAAGCTTAACCTATGGAAGAAAATTGTAATGACTTCGTGAAATGTAGATTCTTACCTAAAGTGGCATCCAAAAAATCGCGTAAATACGTGTCTTCAATAAAAGCTTTAAACTTACTCAGAAAACTTTGAGGTTAAAACTTTCAGTTACAATTGCCTTTTTACCCTATGATTGCAATGTATGGAGAAAAATTTAACCCTGATCTGTTTCCGGATATAAGTTCTCTTATAAAATATATGTAAAAACAAAATGAGGAACTATGGCAACTATGAGAATTCCGATTAAATCAGTACTTCGAAGGACAGGTGGGTCAGATGAGTTCTCTTGATACTAATACAACATTTTTCTTTAATTCAGGCACCAGTGCTGCAGTACCTGTTCTTCCTAGCCCAGATCTACATTGCCATGTCTCCCCTAAGCAATAACTCCTTGTTCCTGAGGTATCACCGCAACCCTCTGCCGGAATTCTTTGCGAGAGGTCTGCGTGTCACCCTCAGCACGGATGATCCACTGCAATTCCATTATACCAAGGTAATATAAGGAAAATATTGTAACAAGCGCAAAATTTTGTAGTCTATGATGTGGGTAGCTCGTAGGTTGCTTGGTGAAAAGATTCGAAGATATGTGTTTCCAATGTGATTACTCCCTAAATAATGGATATATGACACTTGAATATGTTAGAAATAGTATAAATTTTTGACCCACGACAAATAGTCATGCCATAAAAATGTAATCCTATTTTTAATTTAAAAAATATAATGCAAGACGTGCAGATATTGGTCATGATTCTGGATAGAACAACGTTATGAAATAATGTATCCCATTTTCACTCCACTTTAATATGGAACTCTCAATAATACTAATTGTAGAAGAAGTAGTAGTTGACAACACCAAGACATTGGTGGATAATGGGCGATCATTATCTTCAAAGCCGAGAGACGCACACTTCGCGACGGAGGCCTCCCCCAGGATTCGTCATGTCGTCCGGACCGCCCCGCCCCGCCCTCATCCAGCATTTGACGTTCAAAGTGTATAAAATTACCTACTATGAATAAAAAAGTTTTCATTTCATTTCATTCATGTAGGAGAGAGTTAATTTGAGGGTATATGTATAACCTTAGAGTTTCGTCACAGGAGCCCCTGATGGAAGAGTACAGCATCGCGGCGCAGGCGTGGAAGCTCAGCTCGTGCGACATGTGCGAGTTGGCTAGGAACTCGGTACTCATGTCTGGTTTCCCGAATGAGGTAATGTTCTACTGTTTTCTGCCAGATACGTGATGCCGTTTTTAAGGTGGCCACTGACTGATTTGCAGCGAGCGTGTTGCATAACCTGGCTGACCTGTATCCTTGCTCGTGGCACTCGCAGCGAGTGGCTCGGCTCGCTGTGCTGACCTGGAACATTTCATCGTAATGTAACGATACGTTACGATAAAATGTTACAAGATAGTCGCCACCTTTAGAAGATACTTGGATCTTTTTAGTATTTCATTTTTTGACCTGGGATTTTTGTGACTGAGTCCTTTTTTATTTAAAAAGAGGTAGGAAAATCAATGGGCACAAAAGAGACATTATGATATTCGAATAAATGGTTAGTTTCCCCTATTACGTAGTTTAGGCCAACTTTATAATACACATGGTAGTCAGTTACATGTTTTACTTCTCTTGGCAGATGTAGGTATTTTTTTAGTGCAGAGGGTTCACCTAATGGGATTGTTTTCTGGGTTCATATTCATTACAAATCGAAGATTTTAGTACATAATCAATGACTAGAAATTATCGTCTCTGGAGTTGTTGGGATTGCTCTGCTTTGACTGGACAAGGTGCCAAATACAAAATTAGGTTTGGTATTGTCTCTGGTTGGTCGCTACCCTAGGTAATTTATTTACAATGTTATGTTCACCAGATGAAGCAATACTGGCTGGGTCCGGCGTACTCGCAGGACGGGCCGGAGGGCAACGACATTACGCGCACCAACGTCCCCGACGTGCGCGTCTCCTTCCGATATGAAACGCTGCTGGACGAGCTCGACAACTTGTTCAGGGTATGGGAGATTCTTGACTTGCATCCTGTTATATCATAAAGCTAATTGACGGATCCGCCAACCAATACTGGGCCATTTCTGGGCCTTAAAAAAGGGTTGAGATGATGAAGGGCATTATCTCTACATTTTTTCTTACAATAGGGCTCACAACGGTTTATGTACTCCTAATCATTTTAGATAATCAACAAATTAAAGTTCATCCATTTTTATTGGGGACTATTTTTTTGGGTTTGACCTCCATTTCACGGAAAGTAAGTGAAGATGAGGTCAAAGATGAAAGCACACAGGTTCCGGAAGGAACAGGCTCTTGGTAAAACATTGCCGGAACACATACAACCTGCGCGAGAGTAGACATACGGTCACAATAGACTAAGATATGGAATGGACATAAATTTTACGTTCATTGTTAATGAGACCCCAAAACGAAACCTGGGGTTTCGTTAACAAAAAGCTTTTGTTAACGATACCACATATAAATAGTGTTGTTACCAAAATATTAATAAATAAAAAACAATACGTTAAAACAATTCTTGAACGATACTCAATAATCCTTACCATTTCAAACATAATCAGGCGTCTTTTGACCACAGGCGTCAAGTTCTTGACCAACAAATTCACCGAATTTGCAATTTGCTTCTTGTAAGTTTCTTCATAAGCCGTTTTGTGTACTGACATTGTCCTTTCCACAATTATAATTATCATTCTGAACCGTTTTCAAAGTTGAAGGTTTAATATCAACAGCACAAACAAGTTTTTGAAAATATTAGAAATGTCAGTACTGGTTGGTTAACTAAAACTGGCGCCTTCACAGTACTCACACATATGCAATTTCGCTATGTTCAAAAATATGTTCAAACAAAAATAGATGATTTTGATTCAAAATGCGACTCCAATTTAAGTGTTGACTAGAGTAAGGTTTAATACGATGGGTGTTACTAGTTATAATTTATTATGATTATTACATTATTGCTTTAATCTTGCATTTATATTATGCAGGTGCGATCGATTTACAAACTATTTTAGACCGCAATTAGGCATTGTTTAATTTTTATTATAGACAAATACGGTCGATGACATATGCTGCCAACTATGAAATAAACACACTTCTATGATTATTGCGTTCACTGCAAATAAATAATCACACGCGATCACAAGATCATGCTGTATTTATAAACAGTAGAAAAAGTAAAAAAATATCTGTCTCCTTCACACCCATGAGCTAAACCGCGCGCGAGAGAGACGGGCAGACATTTCATGATGCGCATACAGTACGACGTCACGCCACGCACTTATTAAAAAAGACGTGTGGCACTCGGAGACTGCCGCGGTAAAGCTATTGCATAGCATTTTTTATCAACATATGCAATTATAATTATTTATTTATTTTATTAATGCAGTAATGTTTGATCTAATATGAAGTTCTACAAGTTCCTAGTAGATGGCGCTGATTGTTTATTAAAGCCCGCATGTAAAGTTATGAAATCAAAGTATCAACCACAAAGCAGATACATAGTAGAGCTGCTGTAAGCAAAGTTGCAAAGCTTCAATTTGGGTTGTCCTGTCGTCACAGCCTTTAGTTCAAGCTATTCCTCGGCACTGGCGTCAGTTCGTCGCTGACTTCTGTGAAGTATGTACACGCGTAGATATTAAAAAAAAAATCCTCCTTTGTTTCTCGATGTAATGTAAAATTTATTTACCACGAAGATAATTTCATTCATAATTATTTTTTTACAAATTGTTAGTTTTCCAATTATTTGTGTCCAAAATTCTAGATTGTTATTTGTTGCCTGGGTGATTTTTATGCCGCGAAAAAAGGTTGCGCTATCTAGCGTCAAGTAGAAATACTTTTATCTCGCGGTTTTTTCTGACAGATTTGGAACGTATGAAATTTCCACGGAGGAAATATATAGAGGAGCTGCCCTATCCGGTTTTTTCTAGGGACTCAAGTGAAGCTTACGCGCGGGGTGCGGGAGGGGTAAGCGGTGGGTTATGGCCAATCATAGCCAAACAGGCGCTGGCATTAGTCACCTAGTAGCGAGTAGTAAAAACCGGTTGAAATATAAGGTTAAAATATTCACATGATAATCAAAAAAGTTCAGCAATACTTTACTAGGTGGCTCTAGTTTTTTAACGAAATTTCATACGTTCCAAATCTGTCAGAAAAAACCGCGAAATAAAAGTATTTCTACTTGACGGCAGATAGCGCAACCTTTTTTCGCGGCATAAAAATCACCTAGGCAACAAATAACAATCTGAAATTTTGGACACAAATAATTGGAAAACAAACAATTTGCAAAAAATAATTATGAATGAAATTATCTTCGTGGTAAGTTAATTTTATTTGGATTGTCAATGTAATTCCTTTATAAAAGTATAGAAAACTAAATTTTACATCGAGAAACAAATGGAGGATTTAATTTTTTTTAATTTCTACGCGTGCACATACTTCACAGAAGTCAGCGACGAACTGACGCCAGTGCCTCTAGCGAGGAATAGCTTGCACTAAAGGCTGTGACGTCAGGACAACCCAAATTGAAGCTGTGCAACTTTGCTTACAGCAGCTCTACTATGTATCTGCTTTGTGGAAATTTCGTTAAAAAACTAGAGCCACCTAGTAAAGCATAGCTGAACTTTTTTGATGATCATGTGAATATTTTAACCTTATGTTTCAACCGGTTTTTACTACTCGCTACTAGGTGACTAATGCCATCGCCTGTTTGGCTATGATTGGCCATAACCCACCGCTTACCCCTCCCGCACCCCGCGCGTAGACTTCACTTGAGTCCCTAGAGAAAACTGGATAGGGCAGCTCCTCTATATATTTCCTCCGTGGTATCAACACTGTGCCGGTCGGAGTGGTGGGTGTTAGGTTTTTTTCGTTACGGAATTTCTGGATTCGGTCCCCACGCTCAATGCCCGCGATAGAAGCTATGCAATAGCTTAACAGATAACACACAAGAGCAATGTGTAAATGTGTTGAAGGCGCCAGATTAAGTTAATTTGGGTGTATACACTTTACAAATAACAAATAATTTATCTCTTGAACGTCAAAAACGTTACCAGCCAGTGCATTTAGGGAAAGATACTATTACAGTTTATCAACTATTGAGAGTTAACTATAGCTCGATAGAAATTCTTAAGCGATATGTTAACCTTACATTACGGCGTTATCGTCAATAAATGCTTTTGTCAACGACACCCCAGGGGTGCCATTTTGGGGGTGTCGTTAACAATGAACAGAATTTAAGCTATTCATTAAGTAATTATTAAACGACTGCCTCCGTTTATTCCAGGGAATCCGGTAAAATAGCGACAAAAACAACACACGAGTATGTAAGTCACTTTATTATCACAAATACTCTTATTTACAAAATACTAATAAAATAAATATAAACATTCCTATCAACTAGTGCCTTACCTACCTGAGAGAATTAATTAAGTTGTCGTAGTGAGTTGCCAAAATATATTTTTTTAACGTTTAGCTTTGTCTCGGATTTGAAATACTAATCTCCATGGTCAGTGGTCATTACTTTATATCATTTAACCGACATGTTCGATTGCCGTTTTTATCGATAAAAATGTTTACAAAATAAAGTTCCAACTGCCTCTACTAGAGGTCGCTATTCTTAATCTCAATACAACAGGCTAATATATACAAATTTGTCTAAACATTCAGATTACTCTTCAACTGCCCTCAGAACCCTGTGACGCTGCGAATCGCTTTCTCTTCGTCTTGTGGCGTCATTTGCCGATTGGAGTGATACTCCATCGTGAAGGAAGCAAGCCCTGAGCTCAGCGAACGAAGGGTCGTGGAGTAGCCCAGCAGTTCCGCTAGGGGGCAGAGGCACTCGACAACCTAAAAAATAAAAAGTTGAAAAAAGTTGTAACGTTCTGTTAAAAAAAATAAAAATACAAAAAAAAAGACACGTTTTTTTTGCATATAATTTTCGGTATTGCCTGAATGTAGTATTTTTAGTTAAGCAAAAGTAATAAATTAAAAACAACAGTGACAGCATTTTAAATCATAGTATAAAATCGCATCTTACTTCATTCGTGATTATAAATAATGCATTTACATATCATTTTTGTCCAGTACTTTTCTAGCCTTTTATATTGTCTACTTATCCATGCTTTACTAAAAATAATAATAAATACATTAACTGCTAATCAATAAAGTCATGTTTATAATTTGAAACTTGGTTTTATTTCTAACTACCCTCGTATAATTAAAATTTACTCCGTTTAACTCTTCATGGTTTTATTTCATGTAGAGACGTCACAGAACAGATGTCCTGTATATCATGAGATTAAAAAAAACAGCTTAAGTGCACCCTAGAATTACTTAAAAAAAAGACGTGTGGCACTCGGAGACTGCCGCGTTAAAGCTATTGCATAGCATTTTTTATCAACTTATGCAATTATAATTATTTATTTATTTTATTAATGCAGTAATGTTAGATCTAATATGAAGTTCCACAAATTCCTAGTAGATGGCGCTGATTGCTTATTAAAGCCCGCATGTAAAGTTATGAAATCAAAGTATCACCGCTGTGATACTTTGTATTTGTGTATTTTCGTTACGGAATTTCTGGATTCGATCCCCACGCTCAAGGCCCGCGATAGAAGCTATGCAATAGCTTAATAATTGCACTAATTATAAGCCAATATCAGTATCAGTGTAATCAGCCATTTCTAATGCTGCACATTAATTATACAATGTAGGTATTTTGCGTCGTCTTAACTACAAGGATTAGGTGAAATGTGGCATAGACGTTTTGATTTCAAGGCAATCTGATCAGAGAGCGATTATTGCAAAGACACCCACCTTGTTATCATGCCTCATTTCAATCCGCTGGATATCCGCCCGCCTCCGCGATAGGTCCGCTAGCACGCGGGAAGAGTGGCTCTCTGGAGTAACCACTTCCAAAAACATGATCGGTTCTAGAAGAATCGCTTCGGATTCCTCGAAAACCTGGATAAATAAAAAAAATATACAGTGTGAGATAAAATAATTAAATTAAATTAACTTTCACTTAAACTTCAATTCTATGAAGCATGAAGCAATCATACACACTTGAACTCGTACTAAACAAGCGTTCTCAAACTTAAATTATGGTTTAAGAACTTTATGTCCCAAAATAAAAGAATACAATTCACTCGCTTTGAGAAATACTATTTTACATTCAGTAGTGTACAGAGTGGACTTCGTATTAAATTATTTCATATTTAATCTACATAAGTTTGAAAACTTGTTTATGTGTATATCGATCTACCATCCTTATTTGTCCTTATTTGTTGTAGGTATTTATTTTTAGATTTACAGTGCTTGGCGCTGGGAGCACGACAACTGATATAGAGTCTGACGGGTAAAGGGTTAAACAAGTAAGGTTCTAGTGCTGACACCTAGTGAATTCCACTGCAGATTTTTTGGGTTGCCGTTGTTTAGTAGGATTGCTAGGGCTTCTTACTGTCTCGGGATATTTACCTTCCGTAGGCACTGCGCCACGGCCGCAGTAATCGCAGGCTCTGCCGTCCCGCGCCCCACTTCTAGCCAGTGTAGGGTTGTCTGTACTTCCACCATCTATACCAACACATACATTACACATTTAATAGATCTTATAGTTCACTAGTCTTAGCAAGAACACTTTAAGGTTTGGAATGAACTGCCTGCGTCTATTTTCCCTGACCAGTATAGTCCTAGTGCTTTTAAGCGTCGAGTGAATAGGTTTCTCGTGGATGGACGTGTACCACCTTAGTCTTCATGTTCACTTAACATCAGGTGGCATGGAAGACAAACGTGCCATCTATATTTAATAAGAAAAAAAAGACATAAGAAAATAAATAAATAAATAATAATAAAATCCCCAGAAAATCACACCAAACTACATGGCCCCAAAGTAAGCATAGCTTGTGTCATGGGATACCATGTAGCGAACTAGGGGGAAACCTAGAATATAAATACATAAATAGATAAACACCCAGACACGGAACATTCTTTTTTTCTTGTCTTGAACCCGCAACCACTGGCATCTGAGGCAGACAGGTTTATCCCATCGCCAATAATAAAGGTAACCGTTAAATCGTAGATAGTAAGATGTTATACGAAGACGTCGCGTCGGGTCGTGGTGTAGCGGATCCTGCATGTGTGATTGGGCTCTTCCGCCCGGTCAGTAAAAAAATGGCTGAAGATTTCCTATCACCAAGCTTAGTTACGGTATCAAACGAATTAAAAAACCATCTTTAATTTTCCTACATACTTATGATGCACAAAACAAAATGGGCGCGCCTCATGTGCCGTATATCGTATATAAATAACTAATATTATAAAGAGGAAACCTTTGTATTTTTGTATTGAATAGGCTCAAAAACTACTGGACCGATTTCAAAATTTCTTTTACCATTACTTAGAGGGATTCTTCCGAATCCGTATAGGCTATCCTTTTATCCCGAAAATCACGCGGGAATCGAAATTGCGCGGGTAAAACCGCGCGCAACAGCTAGTCGTATATAAAAGGCAATTTAGCTTACCGGGCACCCCAACTTAGGTCCGTGCATCAAAGCATTGGCGACGCCCTGTTTGACGGCCTGGAGCGTTCGCGGGTGGATGTGGGCGAGGTTGGCAGCGCTGTCTTGAGACTTGTCTATTCTATGGGCACGGATATTAAAAGATTAAGACCGAATACCTGAAAAAATATGCTAAATTGCTAAAGTCACCCGACCAGGACTTGAACCTGGGACCTCTCGTTTGCCCTGGCGACACGCGATCGAAATTACTTAGCATATTCTGTTTTAACGTCATATTGGTAACGTAGCTCCATCTAATAGTATAGCTTTGTTATTAGTTATTTAAGAATAATTGAACATTATGAAATGCAAAAACTTAAAAACGTAATCAAGACCGAACTTCGTAATATGTCAATACTATTAAGAAGGAAAAAAATTCGTAATTGTGATTGCCTGGTGTCTATGATAAGTTTGAGTCGTCTTAAATCACACGCCGGACAGGTAGGCAAAAATTTCTTCATCTTTTAACAATACAACTCAACAGAATACCTAGTGCGAGTTTTTCACATTTTTTATGAACTGCGCAGTGGCGCTGTTTCTATCCTAACTAATGACGAAAATGAGAAACCGAATTTTTGAAAATGTGATTGGTTGGTTTAAAGTATTTTGCTCAATTAACGCGATGGTAAGTCATTCGAATAAAACTATGCAACTCATACTCCGGAAAATAATTCAATGCAGTAAAATGACGACCGGCTGGTGTAGTGGTAATATACATTGCTTTATATGCCAGAGGTCCTGGGTTCGAATCCCGGTGGCGGCGGATATCGGTGTAATGAACACAGATATTAGTCGTCAAGTCATGGATGTTTATATGTTTATTTAAGTTTATTCTAATAAAAAATATGTATTTATTCAATATATATGTTTATATATTTCTTAAGTATATCAGTTATCTAGTATCCATGACACAAGTTCTTTAAGAAACTTAATTTGAGCTAGATAATGTTGTGCGAGTGTCAGAAATATTTATTTATTAAATGACAGTTCCAGTGCGCCCACTTTAGGGATGCAGGGATACAGTTTAAGGGAACGTTTTTTTTTTAATAATATCGTCACGTTGGGAAAAAATATATTTTGACTCACAAAATATGTTATACTTTCACCTTCTAGAGTGGGGATGCTGTCACTTACTTTTTCGTTGTCTTTAAAAAAAGCTACACTACGAAGAATTTAACTGGAATCATTATTTTTCTTTTCGTCATTTCGAACTGTCAATTTACTGAATTGAATTATTTGCCAGGGTGCAGGCTCTCAGTTCCATAGAATATAATTTATTAGTCATCGTCGTGGCGCCGTGGTTACTGTGCATATCAAACGATATCGCAGGTTAAGCGCGCTCGGTGCGGCCGGTATTAGGATGAGTGACCGCCGACCATTCGTTTCTCACGACGACTTCCGTGCTTCGGAGGGCACGTTAAGCAGTCGGTCCCGGGTGCTGTATACTTGTATACAGTAGTCGTTAGGGTTTGTCAGAAGCCATTTCGGCACCCTGAAATATCTGACATCCACCAACCAGCACCGGACGAGCTTGCTGGATTACGGCCTAAACCTCCTCGTCACCCAGAGGAGAGACTCATAGCCCTGCAGTGGGAGTTGTGATGATGATGATGATATATGTATTATTATTCCTAATAAGTACACCTCCTATCAAACAAAAATAATCAATAGAATCTAACCTCAAAACCTTATCCTGGCTGAGCCCTTTAACAGCTTTCGCAGACATAGTGACCTTGACTTGCTGTCTGAGTCCTCCTATCTTCCGGTCCACGCTGAGGGTCTGTTGTGCGGAACCCAGCAGGGTTTCCTTGTAGGCTATCTGTAGGGGCCCGAGTTCCACGTCTATCTTGTACTCGCGGATTATGCGTTCCTTTATGATTTCTAGGTGGAGCTCACCCATGCCTGGAGTTGAAATTTAAAATTAGAAGTTAATTTTGAATTGGTTTTTTAGATTTTATGAAATTTACAGTCGTAAAAAGCAACTCATTTCCGTAAAGTAAACCTCGCTAAGTAGTAGAACTCTCCAGTGTTTTATAAAATCTACCATTAAATAATATGTGTTTCGTCAGTCCCTTGCCTAACCCGTGTCTTGTCATCGTCGACTTGATAATCACTTAATATAGGGTGAAAAATCAAAAGCGGGCTTAGTAACTGATAAAAACTTTATACAGAGTGCTCTGTACAACGTAGAACATACGAAAATGGGGCAGGTGGGGTTAACTCAATAGCCAAAAAGATTTTGAATTTTATCTTCGTTTCATAATTTTGGATTCACTTTTTAAACCTGCCATTTTTTAAGGGCCACATCTATTTACTTTTCTATATTACCATTCAAGCGTTTAGTAGGTCCTTTTATAATTAAAGAATGCAGAGCAGTAAAAAAACCGACTTCACGTCAAAACTTTGGCTGAGTTGAGAATATCATCAACGTAAACATTCTCCGAAATCATACATATTTTTTCAAAAGTTTGAAATTTTCAATGAAGTACTCAACCGATTTCGATGAAATTTCAATGGGACTAACTATGAAGTATCTTCTATTATATGAAACAACAATTTTTAAAATCAATTCATAATTGACCGAAATATCGTGTAACAAAGACACAAAAAAAAACATATTTAAAACATTTGACGACCGGCTGGTGTAGCGGTAACTGGGTTCGAATCCCGGTGGCGGCGGATATTTGTGTGATGAACACAGATATTAGTCGTCAAGTCATTGATGTTTATATTGTTTATGTTTATCCTAATAAAAAATATGTATTTATTCAATAGGTATGTTTATATATCTCTTAAGTATATCAGTTATATAGTATCCATAACACTAGTTCTTTAAGAAACTTAATTTGGGTGTGAGTGTCACAAATATTTATTATTTATTTATACAGACGTATTGAGAACCTCCTCGTTTTTTGGAAGTGGGCTGAAAATTAAAAGTTGTATTGGACAGGTTTAAAAGTACAAAAGCGAAACAATACGAAGAAATATGAAAAAAAACTTGCGCCCAAGGCAAAATCTGAGTTAGTAATTTAACGGACCACCCTACCTGGCCTCTATTTTCATATGCTGATAGTTGCACCGAACACTCTGTATAAGGGTGAAAAACTCCTTAAATAGCAATTACTTATAAAATAGTAACAGTTCGCTAGAATTTACTAAATAAAATCCCCAGGCAATCACACCAACTACATGGCCCTAAAGTAAGTATAGCTTGTGTTATGGGATACCATGAAGCGAACTAGGGGGGAACCTAGAATATAAATACAATAGATAAATACCCCAAACACGGAACATTTTTTTTCTTGTTCCGTGCGGGAATCGAACCCGCAACCACTGGCGTCTAAGGCAGAAGGGTAAGTATAGCTTGTGTTATGGGATACCATGTAGCGAACTAGGGGGGAACCTAGAATATAAATACATAAATAGATAAACACCCCAGACACGAACATTTTTTTTTCTTGTTCCGTGCGGGAATCCAACCCGCAACCACTGGCGTCTGAGGCTGAAGAGTTTACCCCATCGCCAAAGTGGTCGTCAAAAATTAATAAAGAAATAAAGCTGAATGCAGGATATTTGCGAAGTCACTCGAAATACTGTAAACGACTTACTTATTAGGGGCAATAGGGAGTTAGAACGCAGTGGTCTTCGCAGCATCAAGAAGACTGGAGAAGAGACTGGCTCCTTATAAAACATTTCTGTCTTCAATAGAAGACCGCACTCGGGTCTAGAAAGGGACTAGTTTTTCATCAAGGGATAAAATTTAAATGCTGACTATACGACGCGCGCAGTCTAGAAGGGTAATACCACCAAGGACAGGACATGAACAGGATCTAATATATGTATCTAAATTAATACATTTTAGGGAAGGTTTGAGTTGAATAAGACACCAATTGAGCGATCAGAAGGAATGAAGTTATTCGAAAAATAAGCCTCGTTATATATATTTTGCACCATATCTATCTCTTTCACTGAACTACTACTATCTCACTTTATCCGTCAAGCTCTTCCCACAATCGTCATACTCTCTCACTCGCACACTATAAAATAAACGCCTGTCGCGCTGCTCTGCTGCTTTCACGAGTTGTGCCCGCGCGGCGCAAGTTTTTAGTTAAATTAATGCGATTTGGATATATGTTTGTACTGCAGCTACAACATTATATAAATACAACTACGAATCTCCTCTAGTCCCTGCCTTAACTTTAACTGTAAACCTAAGTCAAGAACCCTTTGTGTTCTACAACCCTATCACTCGCATGTGCCGTGATTACAATGCATTGGTTGGTTTCGCTAGTAGTAGTGTACGAGCACGCTCGACATAATTACTTTACGTCAGCACTACAGTTTACCTACAGTGTCTTTATAAGTGAATGTAACATTTAATAAGTAACAGTCCAATAAACATATTACGCGGTGAATGACGGCTACATTATTGAACATCCCGTCCCCCGTACAACATATCTATAATTATCTAAAACCTGAGTTACCTTAACTCAACTACCTGTAAGTGAATACTTCTCTTACATTTCTTCGAGCCGGATTCGGGTGACCTGTGATCTTCAACCAGTCAAGTGTGATTGCGTGATTGTGACTTATCTGCGATAGCGAATCGGTTCGTTTGGCCTCCCAGAAGCGGGTCTCCCCAAGCGAATTGAGACAAGGGCGCACATATCGTAGACTAGCTGCTTCACGTGGATTGCACCATCACAGGTACAACCTCAACCACAACTGTCAACATGGAAAACATGGAGAAAATCTTGATCAGCCAACAAACCATTGCAGAGGGGATCGAGAAGATCTTCACAAACTTTAAAAAGGACGCTGCCACACGGAAAACATCGGAGTATGCTCGGAAGAGACTTGAAGCTCTACAACCTATGTGGGATGAATTCAAGCTCAACCACCAAAATCTTTTAAAGTTTGAAGATAAGTCCAGTGCTTACTACACTAACAATGTCTATGAAGTTTTCAACAAGAAATATGAAACCTTAAAGTCAGAGCTTATGAAACTTATTGAAGCTGGAAGATCAACCGATGCTGGAGGATTTTCTAAAACGGATGAACTCATGACTCAACAAACAACTAACTTTCGTGCCCTTTCCCGGATGATCCGCAACCTGAACCTCCCTTCACTCAACGAGAAGTGGGAAATTGAAGACAAGCTGCATACGTTACAATCTCGGTGGAAGGTCACCGATGAAACTCACTGGCAACTAGATAACTTGCTCATTGGGACTAACTTAGATTATGAAAAGGACTTTTCCGAACATGAAACAGCCTATGAAAACGCAAAACGAGATTTACATCGCAAGTTAAACTCAACATCTCATCAACAACAAGCCTTACCGCCCATTGACATTCCAACATTCTCAGGAACCTATGCTCAATGGCCAACATTCATGGACCTGTACAGCGAAGCGATTCATAACAATACCATGCTCAGTACAACCCAGAAAATGCAACACCTCAAAGGAAGACTGAGAGGTGAAGCAGAACGCATAGTTCAACATTTAACAGTGTCAGCTGAAAATTATGAAACCTGCTGGGAAATACTATTGAACCGGTACAACAACAAGCAGCTGCTGTTCACCAAACAAATACAAGCCTTCCTAAACCAGTCAACCATTCATCAACCATCTTCATTTGAGTTAAAACGGCTATACGATACCAGCTTGGAAACTATCCACGCTATCCATAACTTGGGTATAGACACGACCACGTGGGATCCTATCCTAGTTCACATTCTAACAACTAAACTTGACTCTGAAACCTACAGTTCTTATATGGAAAACAGAAAACAGCCACGAGAACTTCCAACTTATGAAGAATTTATGACATTCTTACAACGAAAATTCATGGCCTTGGAACCCGTAAACAAGAAAAAACAACCGTTTGTCACAACAAAGCCGAATCAACCACCAAGGGAGTTCAATACATCGTCTCTACGGGACTTTCAGCCATGCAACAACAAACCTAGAAAACATTTTAGTAAAAGTTACCATATCACGACTGGAAGAAATTGCCCCTTATGCAAGGATAATCATTATTTGCCTTACTGCAACACATTCAAACAAATGCAACCAGAAACCAAACTAAAAACAATATCGCAGTTAAACTTGTGTAATAATTGCATGTTTTCCCACAATGGGCAAAAGTGCACATCAACAAAACGTTGCCGTGTATGTGAAAAAGCACACCATACATTTTTACATGACGTGATACGTGAGACAGATTCTTCGAAAACAACAAGCAACATGACTCCATGCTTGACGCCGCCGCATACGCTGCCTACAACTTCAAGACTGCAATCACAGCGTAATGCAAACCATGTGAATAATAATTACAACGAAATTTTACTTGCAACTCTTCAACTAAAAATAAGGTCAGCTGATGGAACATATCTTACCATGAGATGTCTACTAGATCAAGGGTCGCAAATAAATTTAATAACCGAATCAGCTGCCCAACGCCTTGGCCTTCAAAGGCAGAAACAAAACGCAACTGTATCGGGGATTGGATTATCAGCTAACCAGAGCAATGGGACCGTTCAACTTGTCATCGAGTCAATAGTCGGTGACTACTCTTTCGTCACGGATGCGTTTGTCATGACGAAAATGCTAAACAATCTTCCTAACTATTCATTCGACAAACAAACTTGGCCCCATTTACAAAACATCAACCTAGCCGATCCAGACTACAATATCTCACGCCCTATCGACATTCTTCTCGATGCCGGGGTGTATGCTGACATTTTAATGACCGGTGTACTCAAGGGACCACCCGACGCGCCCATCGCTCAACAAACTAAGCTTGGATGGGTGTTAATGGGCAACGTGACAACCTTCAACTGCAACGTCATACTTAACAACACAGATGACATTTCACGGTTTTGGGAAATGGAAGAAATTAATGAGTCTTCTCTGGAATCGTCCGACAATAACTACTGCGAAGTTTTATATAAGAAAACAACACAACGCCAGGAGGATGGTCGATACAAGGTCAAAATTCCTATGAAACCTCACTTTGAACAACACTTAGGCACATCCAAACCTCAAGCGGTGGCTCAATTTATACAATTAGAAAAACGTCTAATGAAAAACGCTAAATTTGCCGAACATTACAAGGAATTTATTAACGAATATCAACGCCTCAATCACATGAAGAAGTGCGTCAACCCAAGAGAACCTAGCTGCTTTTTACCTCATCATGGTGTATTAAAGCCAGATTCTACAACAACAAAGCTCCGCACAGTTTTTAACGCCTCAGCCAAAACTACCTCGGGCCATAGCTTAAATGAATTAATGGAATGTGGTCCAAACATACAACTTGACCTTCAAACCATTATTTTGCGTTGGAGATCTTTTCAATACGTATATATTGCTGACATCGAAAAATTTTATAGACAAGTATGGATATGTGAAGAAGATCAACATCTACAAAAAATAATATGGCGTGACTCACAAAACGATCCGATCACCGAATTTCAACTGTGCACTGTAACCTACGGCACCAAGGCCGCGCCATTTCTTGCCATGCGGACGGTAAAACAACTTATAATGGATGATGGAAGTAAATACCCGCTGGCTGCAACTATGTTAGAAAACCAATTATATGTAGATGATCTGCTTGGAGGAAACAATGACCTTGAAACCGCCAAAATAACTCAAGGTCAATTGATTGAGATGATGAAGGGAGGTGGTTTCAACCTACGTAAGTGGTCTAGCAACAACCCTACCTTACTAGAACATTTACCGAACGAACTCGTGCATCAAAACATGTTAAACTTAAAGCATGCCGAAACCAACAAAACACTCGGAATTAACTGGAATCCGTCAACAGATTGTTTTACATACAAACAAGGTGCAGTTGCACTTAACAACGCGGATGACGTCATCACGAAGCGCATATTACTATCCGAAGTATCAAAACTATACGACCCGCTCGGATGGTTATCACCTGTAACTATGAAGGCTAAAATTATTTTTCAAAGAACATGGAAAACCACTACATCTTGGGACGAAGCCCTACCAGATGACACTCAGCGAGAGTGGAGACAATTTCGCCATGACCTACATCAAATAAATAACATTGATATTCCACGATGGATTGGCGATACAAACAAGGCAATCGAATTGCATGGGTTTAGCGACGCTTCCGAGCGTGGTTACGCCTGCGCTATATACTGCAAGTCGAAAGATGAAAACGATCACTACGTCATAAAATTAGTGGCTGCAAAAACCAAGCTCGCGCCCACGAAAAATAACATCTCACTGCCTAAATTGGGATTATGTGGCGCTACGCTTTTATCACGTCTCATGAAAAAGACCATAGAGTCAATAAATGTACAGACAGTCACAGTTCATGGATGGACCGACTCAATGGTCGTTTTAGGTTGGCTGAGCGGTAACCCTAAACGATGGAAGCCGTTTGTAGCCAATCGAGTAGCGAAAATATCGGATAACATGCCAATCTCATGTTGGAACCACGTTAAATCAGAAGATAACCCGGTAGACTGTGCCAGCAGAGGCCTCAAGCCATCTCAACTCGTCATGCATCCCTTGTGGTGGGAAGGCCCGGCATGGCTGAAAACGAATCACACACCCTCTAAAACAACCTATGAAACTCACGAAGAGGAACGAAAAACAAAACAAATTTGTTCGTCACTAACTACAAACCTATTGGTCGAAGAACTTCTAAACCGTTATAGCTCTATAACACGTGTTATACGAATCCTAAGTTGGATACTTCGATTCATTCACAACATAACTGCTGATAATACAGTTAAGCGATTATCATACTTAACAACAACCGAACTGCAACATGCACATAATAAAATCATAAAGGCAACACAGAATATGTATTTTGCCGAAGAAATTGCACGCTTGCAGAAAAGAGACGGAACTTTACGACGAACAAGTAACCTACTCAATTTAAATCCAATTTTGGACAACGAAAACATTCTACGAGTTGGAGGACGGTTAGAACACACTCTTTTACACCAACCTCAAAAACATCCTATCATCTTACCTTACAACAGCAAGTTGACAGAGTTATTGATTGAACAAGCGCACGCAAAAACACTTCATGGAGGCGCCAGACTAACTTTAACCTATTTACGTTACAAATATTGGATAGTCAGCGGTTTGAGAGCAGTGAAGAAACAATTACTCAAATGTGTTCGTTGCCATCGCTTCAAGCAAACAAACAACAATCAACTTATGGCCGACCTCCCTCACCCGCGAGTAACACCATCTCGCCCATTCACACACACCGGCGTGGACTTCACCGGTCATGTGGAAGTCAAGGCTAACAGCGGGAGAGGAATAAGGACCTCTAAGGCTTATGTAGCTGTTTTTATATGCCTGTGTACAAAGGCTGTCCATCTAGAGTTGGTCGGCGATCTAAGCACTGCTGCATTTTTAAACGCCCTTAAACGACTGTGCGCACGCAGGGGAACTCCGAGACACATGTACAGCGACAACGGTACTAACTTTGTTGGTGCTGCGCGTGTGTTACAAACACAACATCGAGAGGCTCTTCGTCATTACATAACGGAGAAGCTACTAACTGATTTAGCCGAGCAAGGCATAGAATGGCATTTCAACGCCCCCTCTTGGCCATCAGCTGGCGGTCTATGGGAGGCCGCTGTCAAGAGCATGAAGCATCACCTCAAACGTGTGCTTGGCGAGCAAAAATTAACATTCGAGGAATTCTCCACGCTGCTCGCTCAGATCGAAGCCTGCCTAAACTCAAGGCCGTTAGTGGTACCAACTGAAAACATCGATGACCTTGCTTGTTTGACTCCCGCACACTTCTTGATTGGAGAGTCATCATTAGCCCCGCCCCTGTCAGACGGAGATGAACATCTTAACTTATCTACTCGTTGGCGGCTCACAGAGAACATTTTCAAAACATTCTGGAAGAAATGGTCAAACGAATATCTGCAAACTCTTCAGACACGTAGTAAATGGCATTATACAACACAAAACCTTGAAGTTAATGATATTGTGCTCGTTAAGGAAGACAACATTCCACCCGCTAAATGGCTGTTGGGGCGAATCCTCGAGACTTATCCAGGGCCCGACGGACTGGTACGAGTGGCCATGCTTAAAACTAAGACTTCCACCATAAAACGACCTGTAACAAAATTAACACGTCTTCCCATCGAGTCAAGGTCACCCAACGACGAGAAGCCCAAAAACATGGAACATCAGGAGACACCCTCCACAACTCAACCAACAAAACGAAATCGGAGAAATACAAGGCAAAATGTTTTTTATAACATTTTTTATACACTTTTGATGACCTTGACATTTTTCGTCGCACCCTCATCTCAACAAAAGGTGAACATATCGACCATACCACACAATCGACCCATCTACTTTGATAAGATAGCCGATATGCAGATAATTCAAGATCAATGGAGAATGGTTATTTACTATAACACAACTACGTATTGGCGCAGCTTGTCCAACATTCAACGCTATGTCACTCATTTAACGGAATTATGCAAATCGCAAGCAGCCTTTTTAACCATAGCAGCACAATTTCAACACGAACTAACCGAAATCCAACATTACAACAATATCCTAATTTCGGAACATGGATCAAATTACCGGTCGCTGCGATCCAAAAGAGGCCTCATTGACGGAATTGGCTATGTTGCGAATACACTCTTTGGCGTGTTAGATGAAAGATTTGCAAAAAGGTACGAAAACGACATTAACATCATTCAAGAAAACGAAAACCACCTGCTAGGACTATACAAAAATCATACTTCGATCATAGAGAGTGAATACAACCTCCTCAAACGGAATGAAGAAGTTATGAACAAGCAATTTTTAATAATAGAAAAACATCTCGCTGAAAGTGAAGAAAGGATACATGTCAGCCACGACAGCGTTTTATACATTACAAGTACCGCGCTAGCCATCGACTTGATGATTTCCAATACGCGTCGAATCCAACAACTACTATTAGACATGCTAACCGACGCCCGAGACGGAAAAATTGATACACATCTCATCAGGCCCGAACAATTCGAACAACAATTAAACATCATTTCCGGTCAACTATCGAGCGAACTGTCACTACCGTGCATTACACATACGCGCGACTGTACGCGTAAGCTGTACAAGTTGGCACGGGTACATGTGCACTTAACAAGCGCACTACTTATATTTGAAGTGAAGCTACCGCTCATTAACAACGAACAGTATGAACTTAACCACATTATACCTATACCTCAAGTCACAGGAAATAGATCAAAAAGGATAAAGCCTACTGCCGAGTACCTCGCCGTCAATTTGAGAAAGGATTTGATAGTCCCTCTAGAAAACAAGGATGTATCAACATGCACTCATTCAAGCGAATCTAAATTGCTTTGTACTATCAACAAACCCATTTACAACATTAAAACAATATCATTATGCGAGGCTCAAATTATAAACAACGGGAGCTTATCGTCTTGCCGAACAGAAGTATCAGATTGCACCGACAGGTGGGAGCGCCTACACAATAAAGGCGCGTGGCTATACTCGTGTTGCGAAGAATGCACTGTGCGCATATTTTGCCAAAATACAATGACAACAAAGAACCTTCGTGGCACAGGAATAGTAACACTTGGTTTTGGATGCATGCTGAAGGGAGATAACCTTATGATCAATGCTCGGAACGACTACCATAGCGAGTTAAGAACAAATCCTGAGCCGACAATATTCAGCGAATCTGGCTTAAACTATGTGATAGCTGATTTCAACTATAGTCTACGATTAATCCCGGAAGACCACAGAGAACTATTTAACAAACTACAAGGCCATATAGATTTAGTTAAACAACAACAAGAGTCGCTAGGAGTCATAACATCTACACACGACACGCACAATTACGTCCTCTACTCTCTATGTGGTATCATCATCATCATATGCATCATCATGTGGGGCACTTTACGGAGAAGAAGAAACAGTCGTTCCTGTGAGGATCTACAAGGAAAACCATCACCAGCTGGGATGCCGATGACGACACGGCGACACTTGGACACCGATAACGTTAGCGAGGTGATCGTAACTGCTGCTAATAAGTTAGACAGAGCTTCATCGCCTTAAGTCCTTCATTTCTTTTATTTTCCTTTCTTTGGCAGCATGTACGAGCACGCTCGACATAATTACTTTACGTCAGCACTACAGTTTACCTACAGTGTCTTTATAAGTGAATGTAACATTTAATAAGTAACAGTCCAATAAACATATTACGCGGTGAATGACGGCTACATTATTGAACATCCCGTCCCCCGTACAACATATCTATAATTATCTAAAACCTGAGTTACCTTAACTCAACTACCTGTAAGTGAATACTTCTCTTACAAGTAGCAGGGACACAACTATTGACTTAGATTTATATAGCTTTAATTTCAAAACCTTTCATAGGAATATTGCTATTTGTATTTGCCCCGTAGTATCTATGCGCGAAGATTCTAACTCAGTCTCATATCCTTTTCTCAAGTGTGAGCGAGACAACGACTCCGACGCAGCGCTGACAGTTTCAGTAGCTGGCAATTGATCAAGAACTCGAATCGAAATCGTTTTGTAGTGGCGAGCACGCGCAGTGAAAATTAATAGATTTGAGTGCTGTTAAATAGTAATATGTTAATAGCGATTTCCCAGGAGAAGAAACCGGTAAGTCTCGATTTAAAATCCCACTCTCTTCTCTTTTTATACTGACTTTCGACGTGCAGAGCTGAAATTTGGAACATACAATCCTTAGAGCTAAGGAAGGAATTCTCGAAATTCCCACGGGAACGGGAATTATTGGACTTTTTATTTTGTATGAAAAATCTTATTCCTTTAGTGCACGGATAATAACATACCAGAAATCCCTAGGAATAAATAAAGAGACCTTACTACACTTTTCCCGACGCGCCGCCTCAGTCAACACGCAGACAGCAGTGTTCCCGCCACACGCACACCACCCCCCGATAATTATCTTACAGAAGCTTACAAAAGTGCAAGTCCACTGACCAGCCAGCACCGTCTGTCCAGTAGCATCGTCCACGGCCACTCTGAGGCTGGCGTCCTCACGCCGCAACTCCGCCAGGGCTGTCTCCAGCGCCGTCTGCTGAGACACGCTGGGCGGCTCCATTGTACACAGGAAGACAGGCTCGGGGACTGTGCTGCCTGGAAAGGTGTTACTGTTAGAAGGATGAAGGAAATATTTAGAGGAGTTGCCCTACCCAGTTTAAGGGTTGCGGGAGGGGTAAGCGGTTGGTTATGGCCAATCATAGCCAAACAGGCGATGGCATTAGTCACCTAGTAGCGAGTAGTAAAAACAGGTTGAAACATTGGTTAAAATTTTCAAATTATCATCAAAAAAGTTCAGCTATACTTTACTAGTTGGCTCTAGTTTTTTTGATGAAATTTCATACGTTCCAAATCTGTAATAAAAAACCGCGGAAAAAAAAGTATTTCTACCTGACGCTAGATAGCGCAGCAATTTTTAATAACAATCTGGAATTTCGGACATAAAAAAAATGGAAAACAAACAATTTGTAACAAAAAAATATGAATGAAAATACCTTCGTGGTTAGTTAATTTTATTTGGATTGTCAATGTAATTCCTTTATAAAAGTAGAGGAAACTTAACTTTAAATCGAGAAACAATGTGTGTTTTAATTTTTTTTAAATATCTACGCGTGTACATTGTGTACATTACTTCACAGAAGTAAGCGTCGAACTGACGCCAGTGCCTCTAGTGCGGAGTAGCTTGAACTATTGAGGCTGTGACGTCACGAAAACCCGAATTGTAGCTGTGCATCTTTGCTTACAGCCGCTCTTCTATACATATCTAATATACATATCTGCTTTTGTGGTTAGAAGAGTTAAAAATATATTAAAAGACAATCTATTTAATTTTGTTTTATCGTATTGTAATAAAAAGAACAATGGGCTCCTTGGAAAAGGTTAATTAGAGCGATGCTTTAATAATCGCCCTAATTAATCTTATAGTGCCGTCGAGCTTTTGAAACCACGCTAAGCAATCGTACCTGTATACAATAGTCGTACGGGTTTGTCAGTGGCCATTTTGGTGCCCCGAAAATTCTGATATTTTCCAATCCGCTTGTTAATTTTTCGATATAATTAAGCAGCAAGCACCCAAAATACAAATTCTTTTATTGCTTAATGTATGTTAAAGAAGGCAACACATCCAGTGTTACAAAACTGTCAAATTTATTCAACTAATTTTTAAATTAATATCGAGGGCATAGAGTTTAAATTCAATTACAATTTTTCGACAGATTTGTAATGCTTGATATGCTGCCTTCTGTGCATTGTGCTCTTAGTTGTGTTGTGTTTGTATTTCATGTGTACTTGCAATTAGAATGTATTGGACAAAAAAGTACTGAATATAACCTACAAAATATTTATTTACATCAAGTCCTCAACCTCACCGATACCAAGCAGCACGTCAGCGACTTCCTCATCACCACAGTCACTCTCCATCGCCAGCACCTTGGCCCGGACGCTGGGCACCATCAACCGTTCACGAAGACCTGGCTGCTTCATCAGCGACACCAGGTTCCTGCGAGCCTTTGAGGCTGCTGATGAAGATGACGTCAGGAGCTCTCCAGGCATGGTGGACTAGGTTACGAAAAAGTTATGATAAAAATAATACAAACTCGAATGTTCAGAAATAGTTCGTAAGGTCTATCGCGTATGAAATGATAACAAGTTCATCACCAAGGAAACCTATGTTTAAGCAAATTTCAACCTACTAGCATTAAGACCAGTGATTCCCAAAGTGGTCTATATACACCCCCAGAGGTCTATTACAACCTGCAGGGGGTCTACATCAACGAAAAAAAAATTGGGGGTCTATGAAATGAAAATGAGGGTCCACATTATTTGGTCTCAACATATTATTAAAGCATTATTGCTTATTTTATTTCATGTTTCGAATATTTTATATGATAACAGGTACAAAATTTTGTTTTGAGTAGTTTTAATTTAAATTCAATCAATAAATGTATAAAACTCAACATGCGCTTTTACATCAAGTTTATAAACATCAACGTGTTTTTACTTTAAGTTTTTAATACAAAACTTCATGACGTTTAAAAATTAACAAAAATAAATAATATCAGGTAAGTCTCAGGGGGTCAAAAACATGGCAAGGGGTCTACGACACAAAAAGTTTGGGAACCTCTGATTTAGACGGTTTGCCAAAATATGCTCGCCGATGCACGTATTGCAGAAAATTAAAATTTTATATCCCACACAGCAGCAAGTGTGGCGTAAAATTAAATGTAGGTTAGGTTAGGATATATTAAGAACGTTTACCAAAAAATCTAACTGAAGGCTTTGTCCATATTAGAGATATAAGACAAAACAAAATTTTAATTTTCGGCGAAAAATCAATCGGCGAATCGAATTCCGGTATTCAGTTGTAGATATGAAATAGTTAGGCACGTTCATAACAACTCTATATAATCTGAGTGAGTCCCGCTTAGTACTATGATCCCTTTAGGGCTCATCTAGATAGTGACCACCCTTCATAGAAAGTCTGCCGTCAAAACAACTATAACATTAAGGGTTACAAATCTGTCAAAAATTTTTACTTGAATCTGAACTCTATGCCCTCGACATTAAGTTAAAATTGTTGGGGAAATTTGACAGGTAATGTAACGATAATGATCTGCTGGCTTCTGTACCTTCCTAATTCCGCGACTCGCACTTACACTAGTGATTCAGGGCTTTCGTGCGTTGGTCCACCACTCTCCGAAACTCAAGAAGCAATAAATGTAATAAACACACACTCAGAGCACTATAACCCGCACCTCAAGCCACCACCGACACGTGTTGCGCTTCAACCAGAAGCATCCTCAGAGTTCGGTGGCGGAATTAACATACTCACTGCAGTACAGGGCAACATTTTATTATTTCTCATTGTGTTTTTAATATTCTAATTATTTTTTTTGTATACTGATTTTTGGACTGTTGCTATTTTTAATTATGTTTGTGTTGTTATTTTCTTAATTTTTCAATTTAATTTTATATAGCATTTTTTTATTTCCATTTTTATACTTTATTTTGTTGATTTTTATGTATTGTCTTGTTTGTTTGTTTGTATGTTGAATAAATGTTTGAATTTGAATTAGCAAGGTAACTTAGTTTCAGTAGTTGTCATGGATTTCCACAAAGTAACGCCAGATTCAATCAATTACCTGCCATCAAATATCAACGCTCAAGTTGTTGTGTTTCGGCAACGCTTTTTATAGAGCCAGTTCTTTCCTCAGAAAGTTTTCTAACCTCTGACTTCTACCATTACCATCAGGTGACATTGAGGTCAAACGCGGACTTAGGAATTGGGCTATTCAAAAAAGATAAGATCGATAGCATACGCTGTTTTTGAGGTCATAATATTTAACAAAGAAGTAGGTTTATTTGAGGGCTATAATTGGTTAGCACTGTCTTATCTCTCCAAATATGTATTACCTAAATACGGTATGAGGACTTGGCAATTCATGTTACCAAATATTATAAATAAATTGCCTACAAATATGCAAAATAACATAGGTGTAATCAAGATAAAAAATTTAAAAATGTCACTAAAAAACTATTTTATTGCGGATGCCGTGGACACTGGATTGCCATGCTGTTCAGTAAGTAATATATAAGTAATTGTATTTTTTTTTTGTTTCTAAAGTTTGATTGTCATGTTGTATTATGATTTTGTTTATTTCTGGATCATCGACGCAGCGACCTGTGCTACGTATAAACCCATAGCGGTTTTTGCAGCATTGTTAACATAGTCATAAGAAAACAATGTAACCTATTGTGAATAAAGATTTAATAATAATAAAGTACCAGTCTTTTTCCGATGAACGTTTGATTGGACAACATTTCTTGCAATATATTTTAAAAATTGTAGTTTCAATAACAGAACGACTGAAAAGACATTGTACGACTTAATTAATTTACCTTCAAGGAGCTGACTACCGCAATGTTTCCGGCTGTGACCGAATCGACAAGTTTGTATTCATCAGCGAGCGCCACATAGAGAGAGCCTGTCTGCGTCAAAAAAAAATAAGTTTAGCTACTAGTGGTACAAATAAACCATTTTCAAACAAAGTATGTCTAACCCTGAAGTAAACGGATAATTTTAATGTACACAAAACTAAAAAAAACATACGCTAAGCCAATAAAAATAAGGTCGCAAACTTTGATAATGGGTACAGGCTGGTGATTTCGGTAAAGGTTTCGAGACCCAGATTTTTCTGAATTGGGTGTATACTACGTTATCCAAAATAGTCTATACAGCAGTTCGTGCACAGAACTTTATCGACTCGTATGGTTACGAGTATTCGTATAGTATGGAGACAGTTTGTTAGCAATAATTAAAATCTATCTATTGCTGCACGGCCAGCTTAAATAAATGTGCGCCTTGTTAATTTTGAATGTTTGTAAACATGATGTACTCTTAAATAACTGTTAAATAAAAAATTACAATGTTACTAAAAACTTGCAACCGACTCCATACTATACGAACATACGTAAACAGACGAGTCGATAAAGTTCTATGCAAACCATGGTCCCTTTAAATTACCATTAAAATAAAGAGGACTACGCGCTACTACAAAACATCTTGTAGTACTACATCATAGTATTATCAAAGAAATGCCGTGTCGTAGTAGCTGTGTTCATCAACAGCGACTATTTGCATAAAAGTTTGTGGTGCCATATCTTTTGAACTGAGCTATACTAAAATAAAAAATAAATATGCAGGTACGTTTATATCGTTTCAAAGAAACTAACATTTAAATTTGGCTGGTGACTAGAAATCAACCCTGTATATTCATAACACAAGATTATTTAAAGACTTTGAGGGTACATGGTTGATTTAACAATTTGGTTAATTGGTTAATTTATCAATTCCATACCTGTTCACTCTTATTCTGACTGATATTATAAACTTTCTGCGCCTTCTTAATTTCCCCGCCGTACAACCTCAGAAACGTCAACACGCCGCGTTGGTCGTCGTGCTGAACTTTAAACGCTCTCGCCACGAAATCTGACTCAAAACATTTGTACATCTCATTCCCTTGTTGAGGATGAGGCAGATAGGATATCACAGCATCCATCAAAGTCTGCACTCCTATATTCTTATAAGAACTACCACACAAAAAAGGGAATCCCTTCATTTGTATCGTACACCTTCTTATCGCATCTTGAATATCTTTAACCCGCAAATTATCTAAAGACTCCTGTTGAATTATTATTTCTGCTAGCTGGTCATCTATAGACGATAGTTTATCTATTAAATCACAGTGGTTTTTGAGGGTAGTTTCAAATTTCTTTCCATCTTCTTTTTCAGTTAGTTTCCGTCTCGTGTAGTTTTGACCGCGGCCGTGAGTCCAAACTATTTCTTCTTTAGTTACTAGGTCTATTAGTCCTGTAAAAGAGTGATTTAAATATTATAAAATAGATCTGTGAATCCATCGTTAATTTAATGTTGCTTGTTATACTCCATTAATATACATACACTTTGGCGATGGGGTAAACCTGTCTGCCTCAGACGCCAGTGGTTGCGGGTTCGATTCTCGCACGGAACAAGAAAAAAAAATGTTCCGTGTCTAGTTAGGCATCCGCCTGACACGCGCCGGCCACCAGAGTGCTGACCGTGCTGCCTACGACCTAGTTTACGATTTGCGTCAATTAGTTTAACGCTGATTTGTAATAAGTTTTTTGTATTATGTTTAATAGAATAAAATTTGTCTTGTAGAATCTTTTTAATTGTAGACATTATATTTAATTTGTAATAAATAAAGTTTTTTTTAATTAATTATCTCCGTTGAATAACTTAACTGGCGCAGTCGGCAGTTCGCGGCACTAAGTTTGAATCAAAATCTCAAACAGTGAACGATATCGCTCGTTATCCTCGCGAAAGAACTTCAATCCCGTGAGAAACCTGGAAAATTGGGTATCTTACTATTCTACAAGGCCCGGCTGGAAATGCAGAGAATATTAGGGTGAGTACTTTTCGTTTACCCAGTTATCCTTGCTCTATTTCCTGTCGTTATTTACTTTACTTGTGTTTTGTGTGTGTTTGTCTATTAGCTCGAATCGCTGTAGGTACCATAAAAACATTTCTTAATATATTAATTACTTTTAAATTAAATTCAAAGTAATTTGTGTGTTTGTTTGTGAGCTAGGATCGCCATAAACTACATACCATTATAATCAAGTAATATTATCGTAAAACAATTATAAAATATAGTAACTAATTAATTTAAATTGAAAATCAAAGTAGATTCCTGTATGTTTGTTTATGAGCTACAATCGCCTTAAACTCCATACTAATTTACTAAATTTACAATTATATTGAAACAATTTTTTTTAATTATCTAATATCGTTTCTAATATTTTTATAACTGAGTAATTTAAATTAAACTAATATTGACTGTGTGTTTGTTTAAGCGCTAGAAACGCCTTAAACTTCGTACTAAAATCTAGGTACAATAATTTTGTATGTTAATTCGTTGTTTTGCCTAAAAATAAACTGATTCTTTTACGTTTCTTAAAGTTATTTTCTATTACTGATTTCTTCTTAGAAGATTGATTTCTATATTCGATATTTTATTAACAATTTAAAGTTGCAAATTTCGTTTCGTCTTTAAAAACATTTCATTTCTTTTATTTTTATTTCAGTTTATTCATACATGTTTTTAGCTTAGGTTTAATTATAGGTACATTTCTATTTCTTTTATATTTTTTTTATTATTATTTTTTGTGTGTGACTTTATTTTGAAGGATCTTATTTTATCTTTTCGCAATTTTATTAATTAATTACCGTATAATTATCAAACGTGTGGTAGATAATACATCCATCGTTACATTTTAGTGACACTTTACCGTAGTTTTTTTTACAATAGGATATTTACGTAATTTCGTTCCTCATATTAATATAATGGCTGTCTCAAACGTAGATATTTCTGCTTTCAAATTTATTAGCGATCTTATACCACGATACGACGGCAACCCTAAAACATTAAATTATTTTATTAGAGAAGTAGAGAATGTTATGCAGTTACTCGATACACAGGCCCAAAGTAGCGCAGCCTTTATTTGCCTCATCAAGAGCAGACTCGGTGGAGCTGCTATTGACGCTATCGCTCACGAGGAGTCCCTTAACTCCTGGGATTCTATTAAGTCCGTTTTAATACGTAGATTAGGTGAAACACGCGATGAACTACAGGTAATGCAAGAGCTCTACCAAGATTACGTTCTTAGCCATCGCCGGAACGCGGAAGCGGTACAAGAGTGCGTTGCGGCTAACATGTCGAAAAACAAAGAACAAATAATATCAAAACGCAATCAGGCAGCCGAGGAGCTAATGTTTAAAGTAGGAGAAACAGTATACAAACAAGTCGCCAAAACAGCTAGGAACGATAAAACCAAACCAGTATTCAAGGGACCCTATAAAATTATACATCTCCACCCAAATAATGTCGCAGAGATCATAGGTAATCACCCTAACGCTAAATCTATAAGGGTTCACTTTAAACTTCTGAAACGACCTCATCTTGTTCCAGGACCATCGTTACAGGAGCCTTCATGCTCTACGCAACAGCCAACTTAATCCTTAGTCCTGTCAATAACGCCAATGGATTACTCTTACTAAAACAAGGTCAAATTTTAAAACAAGTCGATACTTTTAGTTTGGCTTGTGTTTATAACGTTTCCTACCTACACGAGACAGCTATTAAATTAATATCACTATACGTTAACACTAAACCTGCCGAAAAAGATCACGATGCTCATAAATCGTACAAAGACCAAATAGAGCATACGTTAGGCTTAATTAGTAAGAAAATACTATTTTTAACACCACGCCACAGGGTTCGGCGAGGAATTATTAATGGTTTAGGATCCTTGGTTAAGGCCGTTACAGGCAACCTAGACTACGAAGATGCACTTAAATTTGAAACCGACATAAACAACTTAAGGAACTCAATTAGTAAAATCAATAAGTCCCAGAAACAATCCATATTCATAGCAGAAAACGCAATAAACGAGTTTAGTAAGCAAATCAATTTTTTAAACGATAACCAACACAAATTAGCACTCTTTTTAAGTAATAGCACTTCTAGTAATAACATAGTATTAAGTAAAATGCACTAGACTAGACTTATATATACAGATAGAATTTATTCTCGATATACTTTTAAATAAATTACTTATTTTAGAAGATGCAGTGACATTCGCTCAACTAGGCGTGATGCACCCTAGCATTATAACACCTCAGAGCTTATTGCAAGAAATGGAGACCATGTAAAGCTCCCATCAACTAAAACCGGTAGATAGTCTAACTATAACAAATATTCATAACATAGAAAAGTCTATTACAGTAAAAGCTTATAGTACGGAACACACCTTAACATTTGTATTAGAAATCCCATCCGTAGATATAAACCCGTATGACCTTATTCACATATACTCAATCCCGGATGACAACGACCTCACCACTATCCCTAAGTCCAAATTCCTAGCACTGGGTAGCGATGAGTACGCATACCTGGAAGGAGCCTGCAAGGAGATTACGCAAGAAACTCAACTCTGCACATCCTTGAACACACAAGCCATCGAAAACTCAGAAGATTGCGTTATATCACTTATCAAATATCAAAAACCAAACTGTACGAGGGCAAGAATGAACTTCAAGCGCAGTAAGATCGAGAAGATTCAAGGAAACAAATGGATGATCATCCTCAGAGAAGAACAGATTCTACGATCACAATGTGGTACCAAATCAGAATATAAAAAGCTGACTGGGATCCATATCGTTAGCATAACAAGCGACTGTCAAATCAACATACTGAATCGCACCCTGAAGACCAACAGCATCACTATCTCGGCAGATGAAGTCATCCCCTTACCAACCACTCTAGGACTCTACCTAATTCTGGTGTCTGCTGCCTTTTGGAAATTGTACCAGTGGCGTCAACAGCTACAGAAGGACACTCGCACCGAGGACGCTGCGGGAAGCTGCAGGACACGCTTCCAACTTAAGGAGGGAGGAGTTAGGCATCCGCCTGACACGCGCCGGCCACCAGAATGCTGACCGTGCTGCCTATGACCTAGTTTACGATTTGCGTCAATGAGTTTAACGCTGATTTGTAACAAGTTATTTTTATTATGTTTAATAGAATAAAATTAGTCTTGTAGAATCCTTTTAATTGTAGACATTATATTTAATTTGTAATAAATAAAGTTTTTTTTTAATTAATTATCTCCGTTGAATAACTTAACTCGCGCCGAACGTCTTTGGGTATAACGTGACTCTCCCGAACACTGCCAAAGGTTTTAGAAATCATACGGTCGGTAACTATAAGTGGACAAAATTTGATAAAAAAAGGGTAACAATAAGTGATATGTATACACTATAGATAGGCGAAGTCATTATATCCTACTTAGTTATACAACGTGTAACAAAATGGAGAGATAAAACTTAAGGGTTAGCTTCTATACCATGCGTAGAATATACAGTAAAAGAATTAGCATGATCAGTGCTGGTATAGACTTTTATACAAATTTATGTAATCATTTTACAACAAAATATTTTGACGACCCTAGTCAACCTAATAAGCTAAAACAAGACTTGCGCCGCAGTCAGTGACCTTCTGACCTTTCCCGTACCGGCTGAATAGCGAGCGATATGCCGTGGCCGCCCACCGCGCGCGAGTTGCGCGGCTACCAGCGCAGCTGATTTATGAAAAGCTAACAGCTGTTTTTAGGGTTGACACTTAGATATTTTGAACTAAATTTTGAAATTGTTTTTCAGCTGAACCGTAAGGATTACAAATGTATGTTACTATTACTTATAAACTACATCACCAAACATATAATCCCCTTAAGTATTATTTCTTCATTTATTTACATGTTGTATAATTTATATGAAAACCAAACTTCACTGTGTAAACACGTCATAATGAGCGGTTGGTCAATATAAGCGGAGTCATAATAAACGGATTCTACTGTATATGTTACTTCTTACTGATATAATAAATGTGAAAGTTTGGATGGATGGATGGATGTCTGGATGTTTGTTCTTCAATCACGGCAGAGTGGCTCAACGGATTTGGATGTTATTTGGCATAGTGATCGTGGAAGGCTGGAATATGACACAGGCTAAATTTTTGCGCTAAATTGCGCGGGTAAAATCGCGCGACACAGCTAGCGCATTCTTGTAATGCTCACCTATAAGTTTATCTTCATAATACAAAGGATCATGGAGAACCAATGGCACTGCATTCAGTTTGTCCTCCACGGCTCGCTTGCTGGCTGTGGCATCAGCTCCACGCTTGTCCATCTTGTTTGCATAGAGTAGTCGTGGAATGTGGTGGGAGGAACTCTGACGCCATACTGTTAGGGTCTGTGCTTCAACACCTAAAACAACATTCTGAATTTAAATTTAAGGCTGGTGCAGTTTTATTGGTGCCTCTAATATTGTATTCCACCGTGATATTGCTTATGTATTTTGCAAGCAAATCTATCTACAAAAAAGATGCAGATACAAAAATAAAAAAGGAACTCCGAAGTTTTGCACCCAACAGCCAATATTAGTTGAAAATAGGTTTCATAGAAGAAACCTATCTAACGGAACCATCCACCACCTTTAAAAACATGGTTACTAAGCAAAGGTACACAGCATTTGAATATTCAGCAAGCAGAACATTAGCAAAACTTAATATATACTAATTAATGTTGCCACAAACTTAAGTTCAAAGATCAAAAAAAAAACCAGTAGGAAAGTAATATAAGAAATGCAATTTGAATGATTTTGAAAAATATTTAACTAAGTTTGAGTTCAGCACAATGATTTCATGTGCAAAAATAAGGACTTAAATTTCTCGACTTCTAATTCATAACTAAATAAATTTCGCATTTTTGTAAAGAATAAAAACTTCTTGTACGGCGGTGTGAAATTTCGTCAAACTTATGGGTTATAGTATAGTGGATAGTGGAGTCACACTAGTTTTCATGCAATACCAGAACTATTCCTATGGCATGCTGTGTAGCTCAAATAGCTTGAGACAATTCAACATGTTTAAAAACTAATAATGAGCATATCTTGAATGATTAAAAGTTAATCAACTTAAATTTATCTCGTTAATAAAAACACATTTTCATAAAGCAATAATAAATAAGTACACACAAACCTGCAGAAGCATCCAGTACAACCACAGCAGCATCTAACACAGAGAGACTTTGTTCCACTTCCATTGTGAAATCAATATGTCCCGGAGTATCTATGAGGTTGATTGTGCAATCTCGCCAAGGAAATGACACGGCAGCAGCTTGAAGGACAGAATGCAAAAGATAGAAAATAAATTTAATTAAATGGAACTTAACTTGTAATTGACTAGGTTATAATTTTGCTTTGAGCAGAATCATTATGAAGGGTCATCTGGTTGTAGTTACATTTTAAACTCTTTGTTATAATAAATAATACAATGAATAAGAAAACATATAAACAATTACTGGCGCTTACAAGTAATTGTGATTCCTCTTTGTCTTTCCTGTTCCATATAATCTGTAACTGTGTTACCATGGTGAACCTCTCCCATAGACCTGATAGTGCCAGAGTAGAATAGCATACGCTCTGTTGTTGTTGTCTTGCCTGTTGAAACAAATTGGGATTTCTTTTAGGTTATAAAATATTTACTCAGATTACACAATAAACCTTAGTACAAAAAATTAAAGAAGTAGATAACAGTAATGTAAGTAAATTATTATTTTAAATTAAATATATAAGCATATTATTTATAAGCAAGCTTAAAATATACAAACCTGCATCTATGTGCGCTAAAATACCAATATTTCGAATGCTTTGGATTTTACTATCTACATGTTCTAAGCTAGAATATAATCTACGTGGGTGACTGTGTTTCAGCAATTTTCTGTAAAAATTTACAAAGCAAAACTTTCTCATTTTTCTTTCGGGAAAAATCAAAACAAACAGATTTTTTCTTTTGAAGTTTTCCCTATTTCGTTCGATACGATGGTCTTAATCCATGCATCATATTCAGCGGATTTAAGAGTGACTGGATGTGAGTGAACGAAATACAAAGAAAATCTTGAATTTATTGATATACTAGCTGTTTCGCGTGGTTTCACCCGCGCTATTTTGATGCCCTCGGGAATATCGGGATAAAAAATAGCCTATATGCTATTACAGACTGTACACTATCACTATGCACTACCACTTCTATCTAGACTTAACTGAAGAACTTCTGAATAAACTTGAGCGCCTACAAAATCTATGCATAAGGTTTGTATTTGGATTACGCAAATACGATCACATATCTGACTTCCGGACAAATCTCAAGTGGCTTCCTATTCGCCTTCGCCAGAATACTCACATTCTTTCTCTAGTCTACCGTATTCTGTACGATAAAGCGATACCTACGTATCTGAAACATCGTTTAAAGTACCGTTATACCAACAACGACCGTATTGCATTCCTCATCGAATTTACTCCCATAGACGATACAGTTAATATGAGATAGATGGGCAACTTGATTTTATTGGCAAAATAGAATAATACCTTATATCATAGATGGCGCTAGTAACTAAATTTAATTCCAAAAATGACCGCTAGACGGCCTTAGTAGATAAGTCTCCATTATAAAAAAAAAATTTAAGGAAAAATATCTTATCCTGTTTATCACATTTGATGTATTATTTTATAGAATTGTATTATGATAACTGCTTTAAAAAATACAGAACAAGGTATTAATATTAAATATGTGGTCAAAAATAAAAAAAAATAAAACGAAAATCTTTATTTTATAAGGTTATTTATTGTTTCGTGGAATATTCAAAAGCCTCTATCTTCGCTCCATCTTCCTCATCAAATTTTGTCAATTGTCCATTTATTATTCGGTTCACCCCATTACAGCAACTGTGAATCAACATTTTCATTGACATTTTTTTTATGAAATGGACCAAATTAACCTTATGACTTACAGCAAGTCATACTTAAATCACATGCACAATCACTGTATATTTACACAATATATTACACAATTTTTACACTGTTTTCGCTTTCCCGCACTTTAGTCTTTATAAACTTTTGTTGCTGAAGCCTTTTAAGTTGTTAGTAAGTCACACAAGTAACTTCACTGCCCAATTCACAGCGAATTTGTTAAAATAATCTAAGTCTTAAATAAAATGGCGGAGAAAACACAAAACGCAACAGACGCACACGCACACGATCATTCATAGACTATTATAATAGTCTGTTGACTAGTCTGTCAAAGTCAACATCTTTTCCGGTCCCTGACGAGATATTAATAAATCGGCTATCCCAGCGCTACCTAGTTAATAACAGGAGAAATAAACTACCGAAAAGTTGTAGTACGTCATACCCTAGATGGTGCAGAATTCAATTTCATTGACACTAGAGTTGCATAGGCCTGTTTACTCCTGGCGACACCATCGCATACGTCCACATTTTTAGTCCGTCCTTTTTTATTCGAGCGGTGTCGTTATGGAACGAGCTCCCGATTGAGATCCGTTTGGCGCGCACACCGCGCATCTTTAAACGAATGCTTAAACGGCATTACCAGGTGAAACACTGTCCATCTTAACTATCTATATACCTATATTTATATGTGTATTGATATAGAATTTATTTATAAAGTACATAAGTATTTATGTACACGTTTATGTATGTGTATTTAATTATTCGTATGTAGTTTATGTTTACGAGCCGTACACCTCGCCCACATCCTTTTCCATCAATGCCTGGGTTGCCTGGCAGAAATCGCGCTTCGGCGATAAGGCCGCCCTTTGTATGTTAATTGTGATTGTTATTTTAATTTAATCTGCGTAACTATGTTGGTGTACAATAAAGAGTTTTATTATTATTTTGTATGCTTATAACTACTCGCCTTTCGGCGGAAAAGACCCGACAATCGGACCAGTCGGTCGGGGATCAGGGCAAGAGAGACAGAAACCGGCGAACGATTCGGGCAGTCTCGAGCAAAACCGCTCTTTGCATGCGTGCTGGAAGCGAACCGCCGCCGAATCCCAGCCTTTCAAGGTTTCTGGCCAAAGTGGCTGGGGTCAAACCGTTTGCGGATAATACAACCGGGATGATTTCGGTGGACATAACTTCCCACATTTCGGTCACCTCGTGTGCAAGGTCCAAGTACTTGCGTTGCTTTTCGGTCTCGGCCTTCACGAGGTTCTCGTCATGTGGTATAGTTATGTCCACCAAAAACACCTTAGACGACGATCGGTCCATTAACACGATATCAGGTTTATTCGCTAGAATAGTCCTGTCCGTGATAATGGGCCGATCCCAGTAGAGCTTGGCGCTGCCGTTTTCGAGAACTGGCTCCGGCGTGTACTGGTAATAAGGCAGTTTCTGATTTATGAGACCGTATTTCAGAGCGAGCTCTTGGTGGAGAATCTTGGCTGCTTGGTTGTGTCTATGCAGATACTCAGTGTTAGCAAGAACCGAACAACCCGAAACCACATGTCTGAGGGACTCGCCAGGTTGGCGGCACGCCCGACATACGTCCACTGTGCCGTCCCTCATAATGTACTTCCGGTAGTTGTTCGTCTTGATAACCTGATCCTGTATCGCAAAGACAAACCCTTCGGTTTCCCCAAAGAGGTCCCCGAAGCGCAGCCAATGCACGGAGGCTTTACGGTCCACGTGTGGCTCGTGTAGAGCCTTGTAAAACCTTCCGTGCAGCTCTTTCTCTTTCCATACGGTCTCACGATCAGAAATGCTTAGTACCGCCGGTGTCTGCCATGTCTCGAGGCCCAGATTGAGAGGGGTGAGTCCTTTGTCACACGCTACAACCTCTCTATGCATACCCACGTCCGCCTTCGCCATAAAATAGGCTCGGAGGCTATATATCTCCCGATTGTGCAAGGTTTTGGCGCTAAGTAGGCCTCTTCCTCCACACTTCCGGGAGATATACAGCCTCATTACTGACGACCGAGGGTGATGCATTCTATGGAGGGTCATAGTAGTGCGGACCTTCCGATCCAGGGCATCTAATTCGGTCTGAGTCCATCTGAGTACGCCAAAGGTGTACGAAAGAACGGGCATAACCCATCCGTTAAACGCTCGGACTTTGTTGAGGCCTGACAGAGAACTAGCTAGTACCTTTGTCAAGCGCTCAAAAAAGACTTCGCGTGCAGACTGTTTTACGCTCGCTTCTTCGACACCGATGTTCTGTGACATACCCAGATACCGGTATGTTTCATTTTCGGAGAGAGCTCTCAGGTTAACGGTAGGTCCCGTTAACCTGAGAGGTCAACCCTCTGAGAACGAGTAATCCTTCCCCTCTCCACATGAACAACCGCACACTTGTCCACTCCAAACTCCATTTTGATGGAGCTACTAAAATCTGTCACGATTTTTAGTAGTTCCCCCAATCGTGGAGCCGTTGGAGCTAACAGCTTGAGGTCATCCATGTAGAAAAGATGGGATAACCGTATGCCCCCTCTACGAAACTGAAAGCCCGTCTCTGATCCCTCCAGCAATGTGCTAAGAGGATTCAGAGCCAGGCAAAACCAAAGTGGGCTCAGACAATCACCCTGGAATATTCCCCTACTAATCTGGATTCGGTCTTCCGCAGCCGTCATTCGCCTGCCTTGGAGACTGAGCATTGTGCTCCATTGTCTCATACATCGCTCGAGAAATACTCGAACTGTACCGTCGATTTTGTACAGTTCAAGAACTCTCAAGAGCCATGTATGAGGCACGGAGTCAAATGCTTTTTTATAGTCAATCCAGGCTGCGGAGAAATTGTGACGGTTGCGTTTGACCAATTTGCCAACGACAGCGTCCACGAGAAGGAGTTCCTTTGATCCGCGGCTGCCGGCCCTACATCCGTTCTGAGCACCAGATATAACGCGATTAGCATCTAAATGCTGGCGAATCTTGGTGCTCAGAACGGAGGTAAGTGTCTTGTAGGTGGTAGATAGACACGTTATGGGCCGGTATTTCGATGGATCCGCGGTATCGTTGGACTTAGGAACTAAATGAGTGACCCCAGTAGTGAGGAAGTTCGGGAGAGCTCCAGTGTCCAAGGCTTCCTGGAATTGACGGGCCAAAGTTGCATGGCACAGAGAAAATCCCTTGAGCCAATAGTTCTGCAATCCGTCAGGGCCCGGACTTTTCCAGTTCGGGCTCCGGCGGATTGCAGCACTTACGTCCTCCTCTGATATGAGGACTTGACTCATAGGGATCACCTCCGCACACGCTTCCTCAACCCTATCAATCCAAGGACCCTCTCCGTGCTCAACTGGGCGCTCCCACAGGTCGCGCCAGAAGTTAATAGCTTCGGCCTTATCCGGTATGCGGCCAGTCGAGCAGGGTTCGGAACTCTCCAGGGATTTATAGAACTTCCTCTGGTCACTCGAGAAGAGGCGATTTTGGTTGTATCTCTCAACCCTTTGGGAGTACCTCCGAATACGCTTCGCCCATGCAGCGATCTTTTGCTTCAGCTCGTCGATGCGCTCTGTCAGTTTTCGGGTGAAGTCCGGTTTGGTCAAGTTAGTGTCCATTCCGGAAAACTCCCTCCTGACAAAACGCACAATCCTTGGCCTGGTGTTGCCCGAGCTGAAGCAAGTTAGCTTGCCGATGAGGATCCTGGCTTGTTCGATACGACGCTCAATCCTCCTCCTCCAAGCTGGTACAGCGTTACTCCGAGGAGTAGCACGTCCAGCAGTTGGACTTGGAGCAGCCATGGCGCCAGTAAACCGACATACCGCCATAGCCGCTCCAAAAAGGATTGAGTTCGTCTCGACAAGATCAGAGCTGCTCTCCAAATGTTGGGGCAGCATCTGATTAACGGCCTCAACGACTTGCCTATTACGAAAACTGCATGGTAGTCTGGGAAGCTTCGGCCTTCCCACCAGGGGAGTATTACGTACTTCCTCGATCGCCTCCTCTAGTAGTCTTCTCGTGTGCTCTAAATCCTGGGAAGCCATGTCAGTGGCGCCTCCCCCTTCCACCGGGTTATTTTGGTCTGCCTCATCTCCTGCACGCTGCTCTAAAGCAGGCTCTTGCACTGGAGAGGCGACACTCGCAGTGGTTGGGGGTGGCACCACTGAGAAGGCTTCGTGTCTCAGTTGTTCGAGCTCAGTGGGAGCGAAGATGTTGGAACGCATAATCCACCGAGCTCTATCCGCAAGGTTTTGTTCGGCGACGGTTAAATGAGGCTCCAGCAGCATGAAAGCGCGGTGCATGCGTGCTCGATACCCCGTTCTGCCCGTTTCTGTCTCTCTTGCCCCGTAATACGCTCGCATGAGGTTGGCATTTTGTTGTTGCGTCCATCTCATGCGCCGTCCTTCAGGGGCGGGCACCGATTGCGGAGGCTGTTTGCGAATTATTATTATTATTATGCTAAACATCCGTTCTGCCATGATTGAGGAACAAACATCCATCCAAACATTCACATTTATAATGTTAGTAAGAAAATATTCACACAGTAATAGTAGATTATGCATCAAGGGGATAAAGCAGTGTATTATGTCACGGGCATCATATTGAATTCTGAGCGAAACGAAGAATTCTGTAGATAATTCCCGAACGCAGTGAGGGAATTAAGATGTTATTATGGTAAGAATCTTATAATTAATATAATATAATTATGGTAAGAATCCTGAATGTAACGAGGGATTCAAGACTGCCCAAGAATAAGACACTGTTATCCCCGCGGAGCTTACTCTACTTTATACACCACCTTGTAAGATAATTGAGTAATGAAACGCAGGAATCAAATCAAGTACTTAGGTATTTAATAATTGTTTAAAAGGTATTTAATCAGACAACTGTTGAAAATATACTAAAAGCAATGACTCCGAAATAATTTTCACGACTTTTTTAGTTTTCCAAGCAAAGAAATCTTCGTAACATTTCATGTACATATGCTTCGATTTACACGGCAAAATATTATCGACGATACTATTTGCTTCATTTCTAATATCTTCTGGTGTTAAATCGTCACTCGAGCTCGATATATTTTATTTATTTGAATCCTATTGAAATAAAAACTCTCAAAGAATTTTCTTTTCAAAAACCGCGCAATTTTACTACTTATTTGGTTTTTTCAAAAGGCAAACGAAACCGTCGCATACAGCCACCCTTTTTACAGGGGTTTTTAGTTTTGTTTCGGTGTTTCTTGGTAGTCGTTCTAAATGCAAAGGTACACAAACTTATACAGTCAAATTTAAAGTCCATACCTATATGTTTTAATTAGGCAAGCAACTAGTCATACAGCCATGTCCATGTAGGTATTGAAACGCATGGGATCTTTAAGTAACTAATACTTTATTTGTGATTATAACAATATACTTTTATATTTATTACACTTTCATTAAATATACATGGGGCTAACTCTACATGGGAGGCTGATACGTTTATAAAATCGAAGATTATTTTCTTCGAAGAAAAACAATGCACTTCTTTTTCTGAAGGAAGGGACGAGAATGTTCTAACAAAATAAAAGCATCTCTGTCAAAAAGATAATATTCAAATATCAAATAAAACAATGACATACTGTTTGTTCGCACCATAGCCGACTTTATTTATCAATATAAGGCGCGCTCAAGCAGTATAGTAAAGTATTTGTTTATTCTCTGTAAGATACCTTTTTTAATCTTAAGGAATTAATATCTTGTATTAGGTGGAGTTTATCTCATACATAATGCGAATTTTAAACAAAGGTTATTATTTAAGTTATTATTAAAAACTATTATATGGATTAATAATAATTGTTATTATTAATCTATATAATAGTTTGTTTTCTGAATCAAAATGTGGAAAATGTGGACCCCAATATGGACATCCACAAAAGTTTAAATCAAGTATATTCCCAACTTCCGCATGTGTATAAGCTCAGCGAAAGAATGGTACCTATCCGTTTTTTATATAACTTATGACATTGATGAATTTCTTATTTTTTAATATTGTCTTAAGTTTTCGCGATTCATACTATTAAATAAAACACTTTTTAACCGGATTTATCGCGTATATTTACATTTTAAATATACGCGATAAATTGCCATTGACTGCGGCTGTGGGCTTTCCTACATTGGTCAAACCAAAAGAAACGTATCAACCCGCGTAAAAGAACACATAGCTGATATTAAAAATCGAAGAGCTTCAAAGTCTGCAGTTTGTGAGCATTCCATGGACAAGCCCAACCACTACTTAAGGTTTGACTCTGTGAAAATTTTATCTAGAGAGAAGCATTACATTCCTAGAATGATCAGAGAAGCGATTGAAATTAAAAAACACCCTAATTTCAATAGAGAAGATGGTTGGAAACTATCACCGACATGGGACCCTATCCTGAAAAACATTAAATCTAACATCCAGCAAGCTGCACGACCTGTAACTCAAGATACTGTCAGCTAGTTTTGTGTCAACCCCGAACGCTACGCTCGAAGACTGAGAAACAGATGGAGATGATGATGTATAACTTTTTTCAATCTATCAATCCGACGCTTGACACCTCAGTCGCTCGTGACCACGGGGTCTGAAAAGACACCGAAAGGTCGAGTCAAAATTTAAAATGTAAATATACGCGATAAATCCGGTTAAAAAGTGTTCTTATTTTTTATAAAAAATCACTATAAAAATAACTTTAATATGGTATTTGACAGTTGTTATGAGTCATGCGTTATCAGTGCCTCTAGTGGAATAAGTAGGCAGTTTTCTACCCCAAAGTTTATTTAATCTAGGTACGAAGACGATGCCATAACAGTTGATAACAGTGCACAATCTCATCGTGCATAGGGGTTTTTAATACAAAATAAGTGATAATTTGGAATAGATCAATAGAATTATTGTTTTTTTTTTTTAATTGTAAGGATAGGACGTTTGTCTCCCATGCCACCTGATGGAAAGTGCGCTTGAAGACTATGGTGTTACACGTCCATCCACGAGAAACCTATTCACTCGACACTTAAAAGTTCCACGACTGTAGTGGTCAGGAAAAACAGACGCAGGCAGATTGTTCCACTCCTTGGCAATCCGTACCAAAAAGGAACTATCGAAGCGTTTTGTTCGACTTCTTGGTAAATCCACTATATAGGGATGGAAGTTCTATCTGCGTCTGGTAGTCCGGTGGTAAAAAGGGGTGGGTTCAATTAGGTCAAAAAGAGCACTCGCACACTCACCAAAATGTAGCTGATAAAATACTGTCAAACAAGCAACCTTACGACGATGCTCCAGCGTCTGCAAGTTTTTATTTGTAAGGTTGTTGTTATTTATGATTTCACGGGCTCTTCGGTCAACAGAGTCAAGCGCTTCGAGCTGGTATTTGGCAGAACCATCCCAAACGACCTCACTTGGGCTGTGTATAAGTTGAGCAGCCGTTCAGGGCTGAAGTACCGCCGGACCTTCGAGATGATACCCAATTTTTTGGAAGCCGTTTTTGCCATAGACTCAATTTGTTGACCGAAGTTCAATTTGGACGTTATAGTGACGCCCAAAAGCCCTAGTTGGTCGGTGGTGGGTACAGATACATTCTGGAAAGTGGGCGTAAAAGTAAAGGTGCTCTTTTTCGCGGAGAATAGACACGCTTGTGTTTTGGAGGCGTTGAATTTGACCAGGTTAGATTCGCCCCAATCGGACACATTCCGCAAGGTCGAATCAACGCGCTCAATCATAGACCTTCTCAAAACCTGGATTTCATGGGCGCTCGTTCGCGCATTGGATATATATCTCTCAACAACAGTGCTGTCATCAGCATATCAAATAATGCCGGGTGTTAGGAGGTCATTAATGTGCAGCAAGAATAAAGTTGCAGAGGCAACAGATCCCTGAGGTACCCCGGCATTAATTGCCATTTGGTCGGAATTGACCGTTCCCTCAGAAAATCAGATATCCAGTCGCAGAGCCCAATCGGTATGCCATAAGCTGGAAGCTTACTTAAGAGACCATCATGCCAGACCCTGTCAAAGGCCTTGGAAATGTCTAAGGATACAGCTATTGCTTCACCATGACCCTCCAAGGCCTCGCTCCATAAGTGAGTGGCATACACGAGAAGATCGCCGGTCGAGCGCCCGTTGCGGAAACCATATTGGCTATCGCTTAGGAGCTCGTTGGTCTCGAGGTATGCCAGGAGTCGATTGTTCAATACACGTTCCATGACTTTGCAAAGTATGGAGGTGATTGAAATTGGTCGATAGTTGACAGGATCGGCACGGCTTCCCTTCTTTGGTACTGGCTGTACGTTAGCAAGCTTCCAGGACTTGGGAACCTTACCGGATTCCAACGAAAGTCGATAAAGACGCGTCAAAACGGGAGACAACTCAGCTGCGCAGCGTTTCAACACCACTGCAGGAATACCGTCTGGACCACTAGCTTTGTTCTCGTCTAGGTGCAGCAAGCATTTAAGAACCTCCTTTTGGCGAATGTGAACGGTATCCATTGTAGGTCCGAACTGAGGTAATTGGGGTGGGATTATTCCTTGGCAATCTAGGCGAGAATTTTCCGCGAAGATACTAGCAAATAAATCTGCTTTCTCCTTAGCAGTGTGGGCCAGAGAACCATCGGGTTTCCTCAGTGGTGGCAGCGACGGGCGACAAAAGCTCGTTTCGACCGACTTGGCAAGGGACCAGAAAGCTTTACTTCCCCAAAGGGTATGCTGCTATTCTGTCTCCGATACGGCCTATGTGGGCAAAACGAGCTCTTTTGATTACCTTTTTGCAGGACTTGGCGGCAGCATTGTACCTCTTCTTGTGTTCATGCGAATCCACGGCTTTGCTTCTGCGAGCATTAGCCCAGGCTTTGTATGCTTCCCGCTTTCGCTTTTCAGCGGCAAGGCAAGCAGTATTAAACCATGGGCGAGCTTTGGTTTCAAGGGATAGATCAGCGTGGGGAATGAAATACTCCATTGCTTGAACTATCACACTTGAGACAGCATCAGCGCAGCACGATGGATCGGTTGATGTAAAACAAGTTTGCCGCCATGGATAAGATGCGAAGAAATCTCGCATTTCATCCCAATCTGCTGACTTGTAACGCCATACTCGCCTGGAGCCTTTTGGGCGGGTGTCAGGTGGCGAGTACAGCGATACAGATTTCACCATACAGTGATCGGATGTCCCTAAAGGTGCAGTGACGGACACCGAGTATCTGTCAGGATCGGTTGTCAGCAGAAGGTCCAAGCAATACGCAGTGTGGCCAGCAACGTCGGGGATGCGCGTAGGCTCGTTATCAAGCTGTGAGAGACCATAAGTCAGCGATAACTTAAAGGCCTCTCTGCCAGCATGGTCAGTGTCCTGATACGGGTATAACCACTGCCCGTGGTGAGCAATAAAATCCCCCAGAAACACCAACTGCGCCGTGGGAAAACGTTGCTGAATCTTATCTGCTGTATTGCCAAGGTATTCCATAAGCCTCGTTGTCTCCCGATCTCCGCTATGTGAACGATAGATACCGGCGTAAACCACTTGGTCTAGGCCAGTATCTATGTGAACCCACATGACAGAAAGGTCCGGCACTTCCAAGTAACGGAGACGCTGATAACAGATCGCGTCACTGGCATACATGCGCACACCCCGGCGTGCGGGCGGAAAAGAGACTCCAGGATATAGCCTTGGTAACCAAGGTTTGCTGAGTCTGACGGATCGCAGATCTGCGTCTCCGTTAGAAAGAGTAGGTGTGGTCTCTCCGTCTCAAGATGGTGGTGGACATCATTCAGATTGGAGTGCACTCCTCGGATGTTACAGAAGTGCACTTTAAGGGAGAGGAAGTGCAACCGCTGTTGAACCGTACTCTTTTTAGGACCTTTCATTGTGAATTGGTAGTTGAGTGAATAGGGAGGAGAATAGAAGTTGAGTGAAGCGCTGCAAATGGAACCAAGCAACTCGTAGGGAACAACGCACCATTGGGGAACTCGCCTGGAGACTGCGGGGACGCCCGAACCCCCCCCGAGGTCGCCATCGGGTCCTCTCTAACCGGTCGCCGACCGGCACGATGGAGCCTCCCGGGATTTTTCGCGAGGTGGCGGGGCAGCCTTTCGCATGTGGCTGGCATGCTACTTGGCCCCCTACTACCTGCGGTCGGCCAGCGGTGCACCGTGCTTCGGATCCCGCTACCCTCCAAAACGAGTTACCCGGTGAGTCATTATCCTACGAGTTGAAAACTGTTCTCCGATGCAGCACGATTACTCAGACCTATCCTCCTCAATGGCTACACTAGACATCATGCCGGAACGCAACTAGGTTACTTGGCGGCATGGTTTTGTCTAGTGGGTGGTGACAAGCCACGGCCGAAGCCTACCACCAGATTTTACTGCTCGTTTAGCACCACCCAGGGACCACGTACAAGGCATCGAGGGCTAAACCTTGCGGACGCGAGCAGTTTTCAGTCCAACTTGGGTTGTCCTGACGTCACAGCCTTTAGTTCAAGCTATTCCGCGCTAGAGGTGCTGGCGTCAGTTCGTCGCTGACTTCTGTGAAGTATGTACACGAGTAGATATTTAAAAAAATTAAATCCTCCATTGTTTACCGATGTAAAATTTAGTTTTCTATACTTTTATAAAGGAATTACATTGACAATCCAAATAAAATTAACTTACCACGAAGATAATTTCATTCATAATTATTTTTTACAAATTGTTTGTTTTCCAATTATTTATGTCCAAAATTCCAGATTGTTACTTGTTGCCTAGGTGATTTTTATGCCGCGAAAAAATGTTACGCTATCTAGCGTCAAGTAGAAAATACTTTTTCGCGGTTTTTTTCTGACAGATTTTTAACGTATGAAATTTCGTTAAAAAACTATAGCCACCTAGTAAAGTATAGCTGAACTTTTTGGATGATCATGCCTTCAAATGAAAAATCACTGTCAGTATCATCATTACGTACAGAAATTATGAAGGGTTCCAACTCTGTTTCTGATATCCTGTCTCTTTCTTTGTACTTATTTTCGACACTAATAGTGTGATCAGTGCATTTTTTCCAATCACTGGTTGTGACACTATTAAAGCATTCCTCTATAAGATTCTCCATTTCTTTACCAGGAATTCCTAAAGTTTTACTGGCTATTTTTCTTTTAGCCAAACTCCATATCAGTTCAATTGCGTTCAGGTCACAGTGATATGGTGGAAGTTTCAAAACCTCATGGCCATGTTGTTTTGTAAATTCTTCAGCTTCATACATTGGATTTGTTTTTTTATCATTTACAAGGCATATAAGCTCTGCCTTTGTAAAGAATTCTTCATAGTGAATTCTATTTTCAGTCAGCCATTTCTGACACACTTTTTAACCAGATTTTATTTAATTTCACTTGACCTTTTTGTATGAGCTCATACCACTGTTAAACACATTCGGGTTGTCAAAAGTATTTTACATAATAAATTGAGTCATGGAAGAAATCGAACATACTTAAAGTATAATTTTTGATATGTAACTTTAATATTGTATTTTATTCGACCGTCAAAATCACTGAGCTAGCTCAAGTTGAAATGAAAAGTGGGGAGTTTTCTGACAGCTCATTAAAAAAACAAAACTGTACAAAATTGGTACAAAAGGCTTCGATAGATGGCGCTTTACAAAAGGCGAAGGCGAAGAATTTATTCCACACTGCGTTTTTAAAATTAAAATAAATTAATTGATGTCTGTATCAGAAATTGAACGTATAAATAACTTGAGAAATTGATCGTATAATAGATGGTAGATACCACTTACCTACATTATAGTTTACAGACTTAACGCCTTCGGCTTTTTAAAAGTGCCATCTATAGAGGTTTTTTGAACTAATTTTTATGAGCTGTCAGAAAACTCCCCAATTTTCAGAACATAGTGTTTTTATCATGGTTTTTATCCTTAAGTAGTGATTTATGCTTTTTGTCCTAGTGATTGTATGCTTTTTGGTCCTAACGTAGTGATTGTATGCTTTTTGGTCCTAACTAGAACGTAGTGATTGTATGCTTTTTGCACTACGTTCTACGAAAAGCACATTAGTTCATTCATTATTTCATTCACTCAGTACTCACTCCAAAAATGGCATCTGCGACAATTTGTTTGTGTTGAATACGTGACAAAGTTTTCGGTTTTCCATGAAAACAAATTTGAAACAGAAGATATATCTAAAATCCCTATAATGGGAGTACCAGCATTCTTCCGCTGGCTCAGCCGCAAGTACCCTAGTGTTATAGTTGAATGTATTGAACAAAAAGTACGTAATATAACCTACAAACTATTTGTTTATGTTTAATAAATATGATGTAAATAGTCTAACCGTTTTAAATCAATGTATTTTCAGCCAACTGACGTAGATGGTCAACTAATCCATTCCGATGCATCGCTTCCTAACCCAAATGGGGTGGAATTTGACAATTTATACCTGGATATGAATGGTATAATTCATCCTTGTACCCACCCGGAAGATAAACCACCACCAAGAGACGAGGATGAGATGATGGTAGCTATTTTCGAGTGCATTGACAGGCTGTTTCGCATTGTCCGCCCAAGAAAACTACTTTACATGGCTATTGATGGTGTTGTGAGTATATACTTTACGCAATATTTGATAATCTGCATGAGAGTGAAAATAATATTAAACTATGATATATAACAATTACCTTTATAGGCACCTAGGGCTAAAATGAATCAGCAAAGATCCCGCCGCTTCCGAGCTTCAAAAGAGACACAAGAAAAGATTGATGAAGTGGCTCGCATACGGTCTGACTTGATTGCAAAAGGAGCTTACCTACCACCTGAAAGGCCTAAAGAAGCTCATTTTGATTCAAACTGTATCACACCTGGAACTCCCTTCATGGACAGACTCAGCAAGTGCTTACACTACTACATTCATGACAGGTTGTTATTAGTAATTTGACAATAAAATTAGTCAGCAATGAAACCATGAGTATAAAAATTATTTTAATGAATTATAGGTTGAATAATGATCCTGGCTGGAGGGGTATTAAGGTGATTCTCTCCGATGCCAATGTGCCAGGAGAAGGAGAGCACAAGATCATGGACTATATCAGGAGGCAAAGAGGTAAATTTCTATACAATATGTTAAATATTAAATTTCTAGAGACTTGTTAGTACTTCTGAGAACCCTAAATCAATCTATCATTAACCCTAGTAAAACTGTTATTTGTAGTATGTCCTATTTGTAAAATAAAGGTTGCCTGGAAGAGATCGCTCATGAATGATAAGGCCGCCTATAGTGTCATGAATCCAGTTTCCTTTTGTGTATAATATGTTAATATATTTTGATGTACTATATTATTATATTTGCAATGAATCAATATGTACTTGTGAATTTTGAATACTTTTCAAGTATTTTTGTTTCAAATCCTTTCCCCTTTATTTACTTATTAAGATTAAACTAAATTGAATAAAAAAGTTCTAAATCACATGACGTAATTTGTTAGATTTGGAATTTTTTCAATAATTTAATCTAAATATGTGATTCTTTTATATTATAACATACCTCATTTTTGTAAATATCCATTGGTTCTCCTGTGAAATAATGGTGACCACACAGGAAAACTGAAATGTATCCTAGTAAACTATAACAGAAAGGTTTGTTCCTGATAGTCTCTATCCAAACTGCAAAGATCCTTCAAAGATTGATCCTTGGACACTTACTGCTGGAGAGCATCAAATTCCACTTTTGATCAAAATGTATGCAACTTTTCTATTACATAATAGTAAAACTTCATCGTACAATTTCTATTTTGTAATAATGAAACTTTATATTTCACCATTTTCAGCTCAACCGGACCATGATCCCAACACACAGCATGTTCTCTGCGGGGCTGATGCTGATTTGATCATGTTGGGACTGGCGACACATGAGCCTAACTTTACTATAATCCGAGAAGAGTTCAAGCCAAATAAACCTAGGCCCTGTGATGTTTGTGGGCAACTTGGTAAGAGGTTTTTTATTACTTGAAGAATTGATAAAAAATATTGTCTCTGTTGCACACACTGGTAAAACCAAAAAAGTTCCTTCATAAAAAACTGGTAGTTTTTTATGAAGGAACTTTTGGAAAACTCGAGAATAGTAAATAATTTTTACATACATACATAAATAACTTCATGCCTGCACCCCTATGTGTAGGCAGAACACCAGACGTTATAAAATTATCTGATGTCACATTTGACAAATTTGGAGGCATTATAACGATAGAGAGAGACTCTTGCAGTGACAGGGGGTCAGCCTATCGCGAACAAACAAATCTCTAATTAAACCTTGGGTCCCTTCACTGACTTTTACAGTATGCCTGAGAAGAGAAGCAGCTGGCACATTCTATGTTTTTCTTTCGCTCCCAGTCCAGCATGGAAGTAATAGAAATAATTTTTGTGACCAATTAATAAAAAATACAAAAACTTAGATATTTTTGATTAATTTATTTTTTAGATTAATTAAGAAGTAATTTATTCAGGGAATTTAATCATAGTGGTTTCATTTTTAAACTTACTTTGAGTCACTAACTTAATCAGTCTACATTAAGCTTTATAGAGTTCAAATGCAAATTGCATTATCTGTGGTAAAATGTCACAGTTCTTAGAACACTGCATGTTGATCTACTGGTGTTGTTAAAATAAAGAATCATTGATATTCCAGGACATGAAATGAAGGAATGCACGGGCACATCAGAAGATGCATCACAAAATCGGTCAGACCCTGCGTTTGGCAACCAAGACGGTTTTATATTTGTCCGTCTGACAGTTCTTCGAGAATATCTCGAAAAAGAGCTTCAGATGCACAACCTGCCGTTCCCATATGACTTTGAAAGGGCTCTAGATGACTGGGTGTTCATGTGCTTCTTTGTGGGGAATGACTTCTTACCGCACTTGCCTAGTTTGGAAATCCGTGAGGGGGCTGTGGATAGACTTGTCAATCTATACAAGAAGTGTGTGCATAAGACACACGTAAGTAGACATTATTATTATAAATATAAGATATTTTGTGTGCTTCTTTAACCTCGAAAGAGTCAAACTTTAGGCAAAAAAAGGGTTTGTAATCTTGGTGCTAGTACCAACACCTTTTGGTTATCTATCTATACTTCTATACTAATATATAAAGCTGAAGAGTTTGTTTTTTGTTTGTTTTTTCGAACACGCTAATCTCAGAAACTACAAGTGGGAGTTATAGGCTATATTTTATCCAGAATTTCCCACGGGATCAAAAGTTACGCGGGTAAAACCGCGCGCGGTGGCTAGTTTTTTATAAACAAAATTTAAAAAGGATGCATGCAAGGATGTATTTCTATAGCAATATTTTCACAACCTATTTACCAATATCTTCATTTAATAATAATATCTTGTACATATTCAAACGGAGTAAAATATAAATTGTTCTCCTCACAGGGTTGGATCACAGACTCAGGGGATGTAAATCTCGAGAGGGTGCAGGTTATAATGGATGAGTTGGGTCGCGTGGAGGACGAAATATTTCGCAGACGGCACCAGAATGAACTGAACTTCAAGGCCAGGGATAAGAGACAGAAACAACAGAAGGTCAACTTCGGATTGTTAGCAAAGACTCAGTTTGCGCCGCAGGTATCTCATTTTTATTATTTTTATTTGTAAAAGATTCCATTGAAATGATGTTTCTTTGAGAAAACCAGTCGTTAAATATAAACAACCCAACCATAGTTTTCACTATTTAAATTTAAAAAAAGCATGATTGTGAGAAAAGACACAGGCAAATAACATAAAAATCTTACTAATATTATAAATGTGAAAGTTTAGATGGATGAATGTTTAGTATTTTATGGGAATATTTATAAATACTAGTCTATTCTAGTGGCGGTATAAATGAAACATTAAACTCAATATTAAACTGTTACACTTTATTTGACGTAACTGTACAACGGCGCGCGAGTGACTAATCGCTGCCCTCAATAATCTAACACAATATAAAAAATAACAACCTAAGCAACTCCCACAAATATATGGATGTTTGTTCCTCAATCACGGCTGAAAGGTTTAGCGGATTGGGATGAAATTTGGCTAGTTATAGTTTACCGTCTGGAATAGCACATAGTCTATTTTTCATCTCAATATTCCAGTCTATTTTTCATCTCAATATTCCCGCGGGATTCAAAATTACGCAAGTAAACCGCGTAAAACCGTGCGAAACAGCTAGTATAATATAAAAATAAACTAAACATTGTTCAAATATCATTGTAAACACAACTTAAAAAGTTACTAGATAATTAGAAGATACATACATACATAACGTCACGCCTGTATCCCTTATGGGGTAGGCAGAACACCAGAGGTTACAAGACCATCTGATGTCACGTTTGACAAATTTGGAGGTACTATAAAGATGGAGAGAGACTATTGTAGTGTCAGGGGGTCAGCCTATCGCCCACAAAAACGCCTTTAAAACCTCTGTCCCTGAACTGACTTTTACAGTATGTCCGGGAAGAGAAGCAGCTGGCACATTCTATGTTTTCTTTCGCTCCCAGTCTAGCATGAAGACACAGTATTCAGTTAATTCACTGTTAATTAGTTTTAAAGCCGATGGTCCTTTTTTATATACGGCATCCGCGTGCCGTTAAGCACGTACGCAAACGTTTTTCTGTGAAAGTCAGCTGCTAAATCGACACTCTGTTCCAGCCCTTGGGACCCGGGGGATCACAAACTGTGATGAACGCAAGGCAGGAGGCTGCTGAAATACGCATCGCAGGCATGAAGGCTGCGCAGGAGGTAAGTGCAATTTACAATTAATAATAATAATAAAACCCCCAGAAAATCACACCAGCTACATGGCCAAAAACTTAGCAGAGCTTGTGATATGGGATACCATGTAACGAACTAAGGGGGAATCTAGAATATAAATATATATGTGTGTGGAGATAAATAAACGCCCCGACTCTAAACATTTCTATTTCTTGTTCCGTGCGGGAATCAAATCCGCGACCACTGGCTTCTGAGGCAGACAGTGTAACCCCATCGCCAAAGTGATCGTCAAATTATAATATACATTGGCGCCACGTAAGGCCACCGCGTATCATCTTTATAATATTATAATAAATAAAGGTAGTCTACAAAGTAAATATAGCTTAGTCATTTATAACTCTTCTTGCGCAATTTAATCGACGTACAGCGACATCTATCGAATAAAAGCAAATTAAAATTTAGTATATTATAAATGTGAAAGTTTGGATGGATGGACGTATGCATGTCTGGATGTTTATTCCTCTATCACGGCAAAACGGCTTAATGGATTTGGATGAAATTTAGCATAGTGATAGTTTACAGTCTGGAATAGCGAATAGTCTACTTTTTGTATCGATATTCCCGCGTGATTTGAAATAGCGCGGGTAAAACCGCAGGAAACAGCTAGTTAATAAATAAGCGGGATGGACGTGCAGTTTTGACAGCTTATGTCAATGGTGTATCTCTTCACAGACTATGGCACATCTTTTGTCTAGCCCGGCGTTTCCTAACACCTGTATAACTCTTGAGGTCCTGTATAAAGCCACTAATAATGCATTGTCAGTGAGATGTAATCAATCGAACCATGGATTTTATCGCAAAATTTTCATCATCATCAACATCAACAGCCTGTAGACGTCCACTGCTGGACATAGGGTTCCTACAAGGTTTTCCACGTCGCTCGGTCCCGCGCCCCTCTCATCCAGCGTTTACCGGCGACACTGACCCGATCGTCAGTCCACTTTGCGCGGGGCCTACGTATCAGACAGTTTAAATTTGTCCTTATACCTGATCTATACTTAATATATAAAGCTGAAGAGTTTGTTTTTTTGTTTGCTTGTTTGAACGCGCTAATTTCAAAAACTGTAAGTGGGATTTGAAAAATTATTTTTGCATTTGATAGCCTAACTCTTGAGGAAGGTTATAGGCTATATTTCATCCCGAAATTCCCACGGGATCAAAAGTTCCGCGGGTAAAACCGCGCGCGGTGGCTACTATTGTTATAAAGGGTTGATTTTTCGTCACCCGCCAAATTTAAATGTTAGTTTCTTTCATACGATATAAACTTACCTGTATATTTATTTTAGCATCGCTCAGTACAAAAAAGTAGAAATATGGAACCACAAACTTTTTGATAAATAGTTGCTGTTGATGAACATAGCTACTACGACGCGTCATTTCCTTGATAATACTACGACGTAGTACTACAAAATATGTGTAGTAGCTCGTAGTAATCTTTATTTTAATGGTAATTTAGAGTGACCATGCTTTGGTTAATATGATAGCGGATAAATTAATTTCGTTTCTATAATGATACATATTGTGTAAAAAGAATTTGGTCGGTGACAACAAATCAACCCTGTATTACAATATAATCATAAACAAAACTTGTTTTAATAATGTTTTTAAGTTTTTGCATTTATTCATTTATTTAAGAATAATTGAGCATTTTAAATGCAAAAACTTAAAAACATTATTGAAACATTGCAATGCTTTGCTTTAACTGGGATTCACAATGTCTGCAAAGAAATTAGTCTCGGGTGGTCTTAGCTGCAACGCTATACCATAAGATGGAGCTACGTTAGCAATATAACGTAAAAACAAAAATGTGGTAAGTAATTTCGAGGTGTACCGCCAGGCCCCGGTAGCTCAGTGGAAGAGCACTCGTCCGGCAAACGAGAGGTCCCAGGTTCGAATCCTGTTCGGGTAATTTTTATTTATCACATTTTTCATTTATTTAAGAAAACTTGTGTTCCCAGCAAGAAGCAGCGGACCAATCAAACCGGGGCCGCAAGCGGTCCGCAGCCGCCGCTGGTTTGGACGCCGATGACGATGACGCACATGACGAGGTGCGGCTCTGGGAAGAAGGGTTCAAGGAGCGGTATTATGAGAGCAAGTTTGAGGTGGCTAAGGATAATATGGAGTTCAGGTGAGTGGTTGTTGAAGGTTAGATGGACGGCTGTAGGGTTCATTGCCAACTTTTTTTCCTAGAAATAAACTATTTTTGAGTCTGAAAATAATATAGATAGATAGATAAAAACGTTTATTGTTACTAAAATCACACACTTATAAACTTAATACTAAAACAATTCTTAAAAAAATACTTAATCTAAATCAGTGTGTGTTATAGCAGCGCAAAAATCCACAGCCCAGCGTCCGTATTTGCTTAAAAAGCAATACGCTGATATTCTGCTACACCTTAAGGAGGTTATATCAAACAGTATTTTGGAAAAATAAACAGTATTCAATTTGAATTTACTTTAGAAATGGGATATTTACCATGTTTGTTTTTTATTTTTGAGTTCTCGATATTTTGGCACCGTTGCATGCGCCATGTTCGCGATGTTACTGAAGATGCGGGTACGTGTTTTTATTCAAGGGCAAAATAAAAAACAAACATGTTAAATATCCTGTTTATAAAGTAAATTTAAATGTTGAAGAACATGATAGTTTAAAAACATATAGTATTCAATTTATGTAATGTTTTAAACACATATTTTTAGTAAAATTTATTAATTAAAGTCTAGCACATTTACATTGTTTAGATTTTTATGCTGAAAACAGTATTTTGCATAGGTAACTACTTTATTTTCGTTCAACACTAAACCAAGGACTGCAAACCGGTATGAATTTCTGTACATTTTCTTTCTGTATGACGTCATACCGTTAAATTAGGTGTATTTAAAAATAACAGTACAGGAATTCATACTGAAATAATTCGTGTACCTTTTTTATTATTGAAGCATAACTGATTTTTTTCAGTTAACTGAAATTTTCCGGTATTAATATTAATATTGATATTAAAATTTTATTTTTAAATAACTGTAGAATGTTCGATAGTTTAGTTCAAGCCTATGAAGTGTAGGTACATATGCTGACTACATTTCGGTACAGAAATTAAATAGGTTAAAATATTTCTGTACTAAAAACATCTACAGAAATTAATCCGGTATACATTATTTGGGTACTAATTTAGTTAATTTAGATTTTAATAACTTGTACAGTTATTGTGTTTGATGAAGCAGTACACCAAATAAGGGTACTGAAATTTTACTAGTATTGTTTAAAAAAGTTATACCGATATGCAGTCCCTGCAGTAAACAGTATAATACTGTTAAAAACAGTATGTTTGGCAGCCCTAGGTTCATCCTAAGGGAAGCGATGCTCAAGCGGAGTTCGTTCGGATTAGTCACCAATATTCTGAGTGATCATATATTATAAATTTCTGGCTTTATCTCCTGTGGGTCATGCTGAAATAGTCTATATTATTTTAAGAGCAGAGCGCATTGAATTATTTGCCAGGGTAAAGTGCGAGTTTTTTTAACTTTACCATCGCGTTAACAATGACTTCGTTTTGTATGGGAATGGAAAACCGAATTAGATACAACGTGATTGATTGTTTAAGTGGTTTTCTTGATTGACGCGATGTTAAAGTCATTCACTAGGCCCCGCAGGTTAAGAATGACGTGTAAGTTTAATTTACGAAAAAAATATTTATTTTAGTTGTATTTTATTTTTCATAAATGTGTTTTAAAATTATTTGTGCTGTGCAAGATTGTTTTAGTTAGGTAGTTTTTAACTTTTATTTAACTTTTTTTATTTCTTGCTATATATGTATTATTGTAAATTAAAGGTTAAACTTAAAATTTCTTCACTTTAAAGAATTTTACAACTTTAATTTATGAAAAACTTTATTATATAAAATAAATAATAATAATATTTCTGACACTCACACAACATTATCTAGCCTAAATTAAATTTCTTAAAGAACTTGTGTTATGGATACTAGATAACTGATATACTTAAGAAATATATAAACATACATTTTGAATAAATACATATTTTTTATTAGAATAAACTTAAACATATAAACATCCATGACTTGACGACTAATATCTGTGTTCATCACACAAATATCCGCCGCCGCCGGAATTCGAACCCAGGACCTCTGGCGTAGAAGACAATGTATGTATGTTACCGCTACACGAGCCGGTCGTCGTTGTAAATTAAACCCACTTGTCATTCTTAACCTGATCTTAAATATTATACACTGTTTTAGCAGCACCCTGTAGTAGTACATTGCTAGTTGTTAAAATCACTGTATTATGTATATTTAATTTAAACATATTTATTTTTAGATACCGTGTAGCGCTACAATACGTGAGGGGTCTATGTTGGGTGCTTCGCTACTACTACCAGGGCTGCGCTAGTTGGAAGTGGTACTTCCCGTATCACTACGCGCCCTTCGCTTCTGATTTCGTCAACATTTGCGGACTTTCGACTAATTTTGAAAAAGGAACGCAGCCGGTGAGTGTAACATGCTGTCGTTCACTTATTACTGTCAGAGAGCCTGCCGCTATTTTTTATTACAAATATTATTTAAATGCTCCAATAGTCTTATATGCTTGTTTTGTGCTTTAGTTAAAGCACATGTTCACAATACTTTTTATCTGTATTTTTTATTCTTTTTTATTCTGCAGTCGGGTCTGCTATTTTATATTTTTAGTAAATCTTGCAATCAAACATAACCTTACGATAATTCTGTAACCTTACGTAACCTTACGATAAACAGCTACGAAATAATAGCATCGTTGCTGGGCCAACAGAACCAACAATATTTTTTTTGTATCTGATCCATTTTTATTTCTTGAGGTGTACCTGTGATGTACACTAGACATGTGCGCCGATGACAAAATCGTCGGCGACGGCGTCGAACTAAAATCTGATCGGCGGCAGCGTAAATGGCGGCGTGATCGGCGTCGCCTTTCATGGGTTAAATTACTCAATAAAACATTAAAATAATAAAAATTCGTTTACTGTTCAAAGTTTGGTACTTTTTTTACAATTTTCGTGATTGTCGTGTATGAAATTTTTTTGACATGGTTCCAGTTAAGAGGGATCTTCTCGCTGTTATAGTGAGTCAGGCAGCCAAAAAAACTCGTTCACTATGAGTAGGTACTAGTTGCCTGTGTAGGTACTTACTTGAATTCCCAAGGTCGATAAATATGGGAACGATGAGTCGGCCTTTCCAATATTGTAAGATCTTTATATCGTCGCTTGTAAAACAGTCACGTGAATCGCTACAAACAAAGTATTTCAAACACTCGGTCTCGATGGAATCATCGCAGTAGTCTTCAGCAAGTTGTCTACTGGTAGCTCCATATATTAAAAAAAGCTGTAATATTCGAGAGAGTAAAGAATATTCTGTTTGAGCAGAGATTGTTTCTGTTGCGGGAAAAACAGATATATTTTAATGACGCAACTTGTGTAGCTCGCCGGAAATGATACGCGATACTAAACATTTGTCGACTTCACCAAAATCCTGAAATCTGCAGTCTAGTATTCGCGCCGTTCACGCCGATTTTATTGACCGGTCGCCGGCGTGAAGACTAGATCGGCGGCTGCGCGGTGTACACGTCTAATGTACACTCACGCCTAATAATATGTATACGTTTTCATTGGAGTTTGAACCTTATCACAACCGAATAAGTTGCGAAATCTGTACATGTTAATGCACGTGATTGCACATTGTGATTCTGTTATACGTATTGTCTTTTATGTGTATTTCTCTTTTTTATGTTCGATCTACTATGTCCGTCAATAAATGTAGGTACTTTTATTCTATTCTTTTATTCCCTTTTTTGTTGTAGTTCCGTCCCCTGGAACAGTTGATGGGAGTGTTCCCAGCAGCCAGCTCGCAACACGTGCCCCAGCCGTGGGCCAAGCTGATGAGCGACCCAGTAAGTATCTGCAACATTTACTTCATCACACTACAGAATTTACAATAACTATGTATTACGCACTTACCTTACACACAACGAAAGATTAATGTATCTTTTAAATTATGTCACTTTAAATTATCCTTTAATACAACCCAGGGTTGTCTGGATTGTCTGCAGATGATAAGGACGCCTATTGTACACTGTACCTATTATATGTTTAATAAAGTTATGTCTTACTCATTGTGTATAGTGGAGAATAAATTAATACATAATCCTTTTATTCTCAAACGCTTGATAAGTCTATTTCAGTTAAACAACTACTAAAATAGGGTTACTCTCCGAAAAAAGACACTTTAAATAAGTCTTTTAACTTATAATCGTCTTTTAGTACGTGAATTTAATTCTAGGTTGAATGTGAGAACGCCGCTTTGCGGTAAACTAAAGAAATATGTTATGTATTTTTATTTAATTGCCGATAATTTTTAAAGAATGTTTTTGAATCTGATAGCTCAGCTCATGGCGTTAACCAAACGCTGCTTTAAAAAAGGCATCTTTTATTTAAAGTGTAATCAAGAATCAATTGCTGCCATTAAACATTTATGTCCTTTAAATCCACAGTTCTCCCCGATCATCGATTTCTACCCTATCGACTTCAAAATCGACCTGAACGGCAAAAAGTTCGCGTGGCAAGGCGTCGCGTTGCTGCCTTTTGTGGACGAAAACAGACTGTTCAAGGCGCTTGAGCCGTATTATAAGGAATTGACACAAGCTGAGAGTAAGTTGAAAGCATTATCTATGAACATAATATTAGTAAAAACAATTAGTGTAAATATTATGAAATAACACGTTTCATTTTTGTATGAACGTCTGCCCAGCACCTGTGCCAAATAAAATAGTTGTGGAATACCATTATTAAAACACTTAAAATAACTGTTAGTTAAATTGTTTGATACTTTTCGCGTACATTAAGAAAAACTACTTGAATCGACAAAGACCGCCGGTAACTGAGGGCGCCATATTTAAGTCATATTTTCACTGACATTCGTATATTTTTGATTTCTGCCTGGACGTAAAAGATGATATCAATAAAAAACTAGAAAAACAAACTGAATTCATGAAATATTGTATATTTTTGATAGATAAGTAAGTAGTAGTAGTGGTGAAATGTCACTTCCGTACATTATGTTAACCGTTCAGGATCATCCCTCATTGACCGTTTATAACTTTTTGTTTTAAAACTCGTATGCTTCGAAGTAATAATATATTTTAAATCTCCAAAGGTTTGGAACACATTTTATTGATAGATTGAGTACGTACATACAGTAAGTACAAACGGCGCTTTTGTAAAAATGTGGAGATTTGTGGCAATACCGTCATTTTGTTTTTTCATTTGTACACGTAAATTACTGATTCAACTTTCAATTTGGTATTTTTGTTTCATTTGTGAATAATTTCCACGATCCTAAAATTTGGCACACGTTGCGGCCGGGAATGCAACAGAACCTTTTGTTGCACTTTTTCATATAAATAAAAAGGATAGGACGTTTGTTTTCCAAGTAATCTGGTGAAAAGTTCTCATAAGGACATAGTTGTTTTATGTCCTTCGACGAGAAGGCCATTTACTTGACATTTGAAAAATACCGGGACTGATAGTGGCCAGGAAACAGACATGTAGGTAGTACTTCCCACACCATGACGACGACCCAAAAATAAAGTATCAAGGCGCTCTGTCGACCTTTGGTATACTTATCCACTTATGTAAAGACGTAAAAAGGGTGTAGGTTCAATGACGACCACTTTGGCGATGGGATAAACCTATTTGCCTTAGACGCCCGTGGTTGCGGGTTCGATTCCCGCCCGAAACAAGAAAAAAATATTCCGGGTCTGGGTGTTTATCTATACAAGTTGTTCTTTTTGATATCCTATAACTTTGAGGTTTTGTTCCTTACTGAAAAATAATACTTTTAGCCACAGAATATGTAGTTCAAAAGTGCATACTTTCCAAGATATCATCAATCTTAATATAATGAGTTCATAAATTATCACCCTTGTAAAATCTCTTTAACATTCATTGAATAGACGCGTGTCACTGAAGCCATACAATAAACAACAAAAACATTTTAAATTTTAAAGTGACGACCGGCTGGTGTATAGGTAACGTATATTGCCTTCTATGCCAGAGGTCCTGGGTTCGAGTCCCGGTGGCGACGGATATTTGTATTTGTGTGACGAATATCTAGTCGTCAAGTCATGGAGGTTTATATGTTTATTTTCTAATAAAAAATATGTATTTATTCAATATGTATGTTTATATATTTCTTAAGTATATCAGTTATCTAATATCCATAACACAAGTTCTTTAGGAACCTTAATTTGGGCTAGATCATGTTGTGTGAGTGTTAGAAATATTTATTTATTTATTTAAAAGTTGTGAAAAGTTGCATACAATGTACAACGCAAAACGTTGCGAACTGCACCTGTGCATAGCGATGTAAAAAGGTATAGAAGATGATGCCACGTTGTCATACTTCGCATAAAGGTGTTTTACATAAGATGTTTCGAATTAATTGAATTATTTTGACACATTTAACATCTCCCCCCCCCCCCCCCCCCAGTCCAGCGAAACATCCGAGGCCACGATCGTCTCTACGTGTGTACAGAGAACAAAAGCTACAACTATCTGCTGTCGACGTACCAGGCCGCGGGGAGAGAGCTCAAGCCGCTTATTGAGAAGAACCACGCGTACCCGTATGCCAGCGAGGGAGTGAGAGGCGAGATACTGCTCAGCAAGGACTGTGTTATTATTGGCGGGTAGGTGGTGGTACCAACATTGAAAATGGAACGCTTTTTTAGAATTTAGGTAGTTTGTTACAAAACGTATTTATTTATTTATTTAACAATTTATGTACACACAAATGAGATACAATTAAGAGACAATTATTAAAAATAAGTACAAAGGTACAGCTTATCTCTACGAAATTTCTTACAGCAGACCTATGACTGGAGAGTTTGGTTTGAAAAGCAATAATAGTGTGTACTAAATATACATACATATGAATTAATATACATACCAATACATATACTTTATACATATACATACATGTTTTTTTTTATATTAATTATGGATGGGTCATTTGTCTTCCATGCCACCTGTGAACATGAAGACTAAGGTGGTACACGTCCATCCACGAGAAACCTATTCACTCGACGCTTAAAAGTACTAGGACTATACTGGTCAGGGCAAATAGACGCAGGCAGTTCATTCCAAACCTTGGCGACCCGTATCAAAAAGGAACTGTCAAAGCGCTTAGTTCGACTTTTCGGAATATCTACCACATACGGATGGAGGTTCTGTCTGCGTCTAGTAGTCCGATGGTAAAAGGGTGAGGGTTCAATTTGTTCAAACAGAGCACTCGCGCACTCACCAAAATGTATCCTGTAGTACATGGTTAGACACGCAACCTTACGACGATGCTCTAAGGTCTGCAGTTTTTTGGTTGTAAGGTCGACGTCGTTAATTAGTTTACGGGCTCTTCGGTCAACGGAGTCCAGCGCTTCTAGTTGATATTTGGCTGAACCATCCCAAAGATGACTGCAGTACTCCATGCATGATCGCACTTGAGCTGTGTATAAGTTAAGAAGCTGTGCAGGGCCGAAGTACCGCCGTACCTTCGAGATGATTCCCAACTTTTTCGAAGCTACTTGAGCCATGGACACAATTTGTTGACCGAAGTTTAAACTGGATGTTACAGTTACGCCTAAAAGCCCTAGATGGTCAGTGATGGGGACAGATACATTTTGGAAAGTGGGCGTAAATGTGAAGGTGCTCTTTTTAGCGGAGAATAGACACGCCTGAGTTTTGGACGCGTTGAATTTGACCAAATTCGACTCACCCCAATCGGATACTTTTCGTAAGGCCAAATCAACGCGCTCAATCATTGACTTTCTTAAACTCTGGATTTCACGGGGGCTCGCTCGCGCATTGGATACGTATCTCTCTACAACAGTGCTGTCATCAGCATAACCAATAATGCCCGGTTAAAAGGTCATTAATGTGCAGCAAGAATAATGTTGCAGAGAGAACAGATCCCTGAGGTACCCCGGCATTAATTGCCATTTGGTCGGAGGAGTAGCCATCTAAGACTACTCGAATTGACCGTTCCCTCAGAAAATCAGATATCCAGTCGCAGAGCCTAATCGGTATGCCATATGCTGGAAGCTTACTTAAGAGACCATCATGCCAGACCCTGTCAAAGGCCTTGGAAATGTCTAATATATATCTTATATATCATATATCTTATATATATGATATATAAGATATATATATATATGATATATATTTTATATATCTTATATATCATTTAGATAGTAATGTGGGTAACATAGCTTACAGTAGCGAATAGTAGTGATCTTTGACTTTCTTTTTAAAAATAGATATCGTTTTAGACTCACGAATTACATGAGGTAACGAATTCCACAATCTGTATTGTTTGTGGTTCGTAAATGAAACTCCGAATTTGTACTTTAGTGAGGCCGCGTGGCGCAGGAGAGGTGCTCACTGCGTGTCCGGTCACTTTCATACGTTTCTGCATACTAGATTCAAATTTGAGTAAAGCCAACCGAGCGACGACGGTTCGCGGGGTGTGCGCCGCTCCTCAGCCAATCAGCATCCTTTATTAATGAAAATGACCATATATGGTAGCAAAGTGCGGCGACATGCAAGACGCCGGCCGGAAGTCAATTGAATACCTAAATTACACTGTATATTTCTCTTCTTATCTCTGTATGTGTACATAAAGCAACAATTAAATTACTAAACTTATTTATTTAATTAATAAGGTATTTATTTTATTATAAACTTAATATCTACCGTCAACACTCTCCCCCCCAGTGTCGTGATCGCGACACTCATTATCCGTGGGGAGCACTGCAATTCGAGCTGCTGGCCGTCTCATCACACCCGACTTAACGCGCACATCTACTACCCGAATCCTACCGTCGGTACCCGGGTACACCCTATCAATTATGCCTTTCGACCACACGTTCCTTGGCGAGCTAGGATCAACGACTACTACTACATCTCCTACCTTAAGTTGTAAGCCCTCTGTTGACCACTTCGGTCGTGGCAAAAGAGTAGGTAGAACTTCCTTCACCCAGCGCCTCCAAAACATGTCAGCTAGCCGCTGTGCTATCCTCCATTGTTTGCGCAGAAACAAGTCAGTATCATCAAAAACGCCAGCGCAGGGTAGATTCCCTGATGAGCCTATCAGAAAATGGTTAGGTGTTAGAGCCTCGTCCACATGAGGATCTACAGAAACGTGGGTCAACGGCCTACCGTTAACCATATTTTCCACCTCTGCCAGAAGAGTAATTAAGGTTTCTTCCCTGGGCGCGCGTTCTTTAAGTGTCACTCGCAGTGCTGTTTTAACACTTCTCACCAGCCTCTCCCAAGCTCCGCCCATATGTGGGCTAGCTGGACTGATGAACTGCCATTCGATACCTTTAGTTGTCAACAGCGAAGGATCGATCTGCTGCAAAGACCTTTGAAGTTCTGTATCAGCTCCTCTGAAGTTGGTGCCATTATCGGAGTACATCTTACTCGGCCAACCTCTTCGAGCAGCCATGCGGCGCAGTGCCATGATGAATGAGTCGGTAGATAAGGAAGGCACAATCTCCAGGTGAACAGCTCTGACCGTGAGACAGGTAAAAAGCACTCCATATCTCTTTTCTCTCCTGCGACCAACTGTTACTTCCATTGGACCGAATAGATCCACACCACAGTTCGTGAACGCTCGCTGATGATGTGCCAATCTTGCTTCAGGTAAGTCTCCCATACGTGGAGGTTGCGGCTTGGCTTTATTGATGCGACAGTATTGACAGCTCGCGGCAATGCTGCGCACGGTGGGACGTAGCTTCAGTATCCAGTACTTCTGTCGTAACTCGTTCACTACCATCTCAGTCTGGCTATGTGCTGCTTTCTCATGATAGTAGCGGACTATCAGCTTCGCCACTGGATGACGGCCGTCGAGGATTACAGGCTGTCTCACGTCGATACCAATGTCCTGTACAGCGTTTATGCGCCCTCCAACGCACATGAGTCCCTGGTCGCTAATCACAGGTGTCAGTTGTATCAAGCGACTTCGTCGGTCCAAACATTCACCATTTTTCAGCAATTGTAAATCCGTGTCGAAAGAGACAACTTGCGCTTGGCGAATTAGGTAGGTTTCGGCACGTTGCATTAACTCCTGTGTGACATATGATGCACAAGGTAAGTTTTTATTCACCTTACTCTTCCACTTTTCAGTCGCTAGCAGAACAGTAGCCATACTGCGTACTAAACGCAACCACGATGAAAATCGTTTGGGATCAGGTATAGGTAGGTACCTATATTCTTTATTTATGTTAATTAAATTAATTAATTCAGACTTTTTATACTCTAAATTATTAACATCAATTTTATTTTTTATTTCAGGTTGAGTAGGCCACTCATCCGAAATAGCATATAAAAACTCAGGACCGCACAACCACTCACACTCAGAAGTGAGTTCGTAGGTATTAACCTTAGTTGCGATATCTGCCATGTTCAGATTTGTAGGTACGTAGTGCCACTCACTCGAGCTACTCAGCTCGTCAATTTCACCTAACCGGTTGGCTACAAATACTTGGTAGTTTTTATGCGTGTTGTTAATCCAATGCAACACGGTAATAGAGTCTGTCCAGTAGAATGTCTTGTCCGGCGTAATGCGATGTTCCTTTTTAATAGTATCAACTAATCGCACAGCTAGTACTGCTGCCTGTAACTCCAATCGAGGAATAGTTACAGACTTGAGCGGTGCTGCTCTACTCTTACACGCAATGAATGCGACGGATGTATCGGGAGTAGTACTGATATCTCGCTCGCTCAAACGCCAGTAGGCGACGCACGCGTACGCGGTAGGCGATGCATCGCAGAAGACGTGTAGTTGCATCTCCCTTGCGCTCGCGTCGTCGCTTCGCGACTGCATAGCGCTTTCTCGCTCGACGCGTCCCGCGTTATCAGTGTGATAACGAAAATACCAGCGCGGGATTCGAACCCGGTCTATGGTTTGTAGCTGCGACAACCAGGCCTTAAAGTTTAGGTATATACTGTGTGGGATCTCTTGGTCCCAGCCTAAGGCGTTCTTCCAGGTCTCGCGCATCAATATTTTAGCTTTAATTGTGAATGGTGCTAAAAAACCATGAATGTCGTAAAGAGACATAACTATACTTAATAGTTCACGTTTTGTAGGTATACGTTTAAATGTCAAGACGTCTTCCGGTATGCGTCGTAAGGTCACGTCGAACCCGAACACGTCGCTCTGCGGGTACCATAGGAGGCCTAAGGTGCGTTCGGATTGGTCAGAAAACGTTAGGGCTTTAGAGTTGACTAACTCGGTAGGGATATTTTTTAGAACAGCTGAACTGTTACTAAGCCAGTTACGCATTAAGAAACTACCTTGTTTATTTATGTAGGTAATATCTGAAATTAACTTGGATGCTATTAGTTCGGTAGGTACACTGTCAATATAATCGTCTACATATTGGTTCAACTTTATAGCATTTACGGCGTCACTCATCGTTTGTGTAAAAGGTTCGGTATTCTTAATCTGGTTAATATACTGAGCAATAAAGGGAGAACAATTCGCGCCAAAAATGAGAGACGACATAACATATGATCGTACGGGTTCATTGGGCCCATCTCGCCAAAGAAAACGTAAGGCTTGTCTATCATGTTCGTTAATTTTAATTCGTAGGTACATATCTTTAATATCACCGACAATACCTATCGGGTACTCACGAAAACGCATCATTATACCTATTAATGATTTTAATAAATCTGGACCTTGTAGAAGATAGTCATTTAAACACTTATTTTGACTTTTTGCCGCCGCGTCGAAAACTAATCTTAATTTACGTTGTTTTGTACTAAAGTGCGGTAAGTACCAAACATGTTCGCTATTAACTATGTCGGTACACAACGGCTGAGCGTATTTATTACTAAGTAAGTGTTGAATTCTTTCGTTATACTTTTGTGCGTAGGTACTATCTACCGTAAACTTACGTTCAACGGAACGTAACCTATTGAGTGCATTATTATAAGATTCCGGCATCTGAAAGTTATCATGTTTCCACGGTAGGCCAACAGTCCACTGACTGTCACACAATACTGATGTTTTATCTAAAATACCTACGGCTCGTAAGTCATCGGGGTTTTGACGATATTTCGTTGAAATGCCTATGGAATCGAACTCGAAACTTTTGCGAATTAATTCGTACAGCTTATCGTTTGCCCGAGTGTGTATGTTAAATACGTGTGTTTCAGGTGTGATGATGCGATCGGCGCTCGAATGCAAGTTGTTTTTGTGACAAAATAGGATGTTACCATGAACACACCAACCTAGGGGGGTTTGCGTAACATAAGTTTCATTATGTTGCCCCTTAACACACATAAGTGGGGCAATTAAATTATAATTGTCTTGACCGATTAATAACATGGGTTTTACAATAGGGCACTGTGAAGTACTAAATTCTATCTTAGAGTCTTTAACATTAACCACTGGCATAGGTTGACTAGGTAGGTTAAGTTCGTTCACTTTGCGGGCGCGTACATTAAATGATTGATTGTTACTTACAATTTGAAAGTCTATAAGCTCGGCGGTACAGACCAACTCTCCGCTGTCCCAGGCGCTGCGGGCGCGCATGGTGACGCGCTCACCAGCGAGGCCCGCCTGCTCGGCGAGTTCGCGGGACACCAGCGATACGGTGGCTCCGTCGTCTAGCAACGCATACGTGTCCACACTACGCACTGAACTACACACTTGCACTGGCACTACTTTTAACAACACTGTATTGGAGGTGACGTGCGCTATGACTACGTCGTCGCGGCGGCCGCTCGGAGACTCGGCGCTTGATGACTCAGCGGCGCTCAGCGGCGCTGACTCGGTGCTCGGCAGTGGTGTCCCAGGTTCCCGTGAAGGTTTCTTCCAGTGCAGTAGGTTATGATGAGGTAACCCACACTCCTCAACGCTGCAGTTGGGTGCGCTGCATGTGGATTTATCGTGTGTTTGCGTTAAACATTTGTGGCACAATTTATTGGCACGAACATAAATCCATCTATCTTTTCGTAGTGCGCGTTTGAAACGCGTACAGTTAAAAATCTTATGTTCACCAACACGGCAGAATGCACATTTCTTGGTGGTGCGTTCGCTCGTTAGTAGTACTTGGTGGTGATATAGTTTCTTATTTTCTTTAACGTGTAGGTGAGTTAAGCCTACTTCGGCGGCCTTCTTGGCTTCGTCGTGTATGAACTCTGCAAATATCTCGATTTTAGTCAAGCCACAATGTAATCGAGTGTAAGCATAGTCTGCCCATTTTGAAAGCAGATATGGTGGACACTTGGACACTATACTTTTCAACAAGTCGGGGCTTGTTAGGTATTCTTTTTCATTTATAGCTTTAACTGCTGCTACGTAGTTCTTCACTTTAATTGAAAAATTAATTATCTCACTTTGGTACGTCGTAGGTAGCGGTGCCATTTTCTTAATTTCAGAAGTAATTTTGTAGATAATGGCGTCGGGTCGCCCATACTTGAGGGCGAGTGCTTCCAAGATGGTATAAGGTGAAGTATTACCAATTAGTAGCGAGGACACAGTTTCTCTCGCTTCGCCTCGCAGCGACTTTCTTAGTCGCCATAGGTTCTCTCCATCGGAGTAGTTACATAACTGCGTAGATTCGTAGAACGCCACCTTGTATTGCAGCCACTCGAGGGGGTCTCCGGAGAACGTAGGTAGGTCCTTGGAGGTTGCAAGTCTGGTAAGCAATTCTTGGTTGTTGGGTTTACTTGTAGCTATTGACGTTGTAATCGCGTCGCGGATAGCTTCCGCTAACTTGGTGAAATCGGTCGGGGGCGCGGTGTCCTTGACATTGTCGTGACTTCGCTCCAACCACTGTTCCACCTTTTCTTTACTGGACGTCCGTGACGACCTGGACTCCAAGTCGTCGATGTCGGCGGCCAGTTGTGCGTCGATCTTCTGTTTCGCATCAGCGGCGGCGCGCTCCAGCTGGAGTTTGTGCGCCAATCGAGTCGACACTGTTGAGATGCAGTCGTTTTCAGGGTTTCTCACGATTGCAGGTTCCAGTTTGAGCTGCGGATCGGAGCTCGAGCGAGCTAAAACGGCAGCCGCCATTTTGGTTACATCGGCGTCCGCGTGCCCATCGCGTGGTTTAATACGGTGCGTGGGCGGTGACGTAAATAACGACATTATGGTGATCACACAACACTACACTAGTATCCTGATCGAAGGACCAATATTGTTTGTGGTTCGTAAATGAAACTCTGAATTTGTAATTTAGTTAGGCCGCGTGGCGCAGGAGAGGTGCTCACTGCGTGTCCGGTCACTTTCGTACGTTTCTGCATACTAGATTCAAATTTGAGTAAAGCCAACCGAGCGACGACGGTTCGCGGGGTGTGCGCCGCTCCTCAGCCAATCAGCATCCTTTATTAATGAAAATGACCATATATGGTAGCAAAGTGCGGCGACATGCAAGACGCCGGCCGGAAGTCAATTGAATACCTAAATTACACTGTATATTTCTCTTCTTATCTCTGTATGTGTACATAAAGCAACAATTAAATTACTAAACTTATTTATTTAATTAATAAGGTATTTATTTTATTATAAACTTAATATCTACCGTCAACAATCTGACTGCATGGGCAGAGAAAGACTAAGAATAATAATCGGTTTTATACGAAGGCATACGTATCTAAGATCGGTTTATTTTTTTAAGAGCTTTAACGCATTTATTCCGGTTAATTAATCGTGAATAAAATAGTAACATCCAAAATAATCTCATGATAGGTTTCTGTTTTTCTCACGTGATCGTAATGATAGGTCGATGTTGGATTTGACACGGCTTAGTATAGCCCCCTACCTCCCCTGGATAAGCGTCTCAAAGAAGCCCACTTACCTGAGTGACCCCCGTTTGTCCACTCCAGCGGTGATGTATTCTGGCAATATTTTATGAAGAGCTTTATTATTATTTTTTTTAATTTTATTGAGCTTCCTTATCACGTTACTTGCAAGAGCAAAGCGATGTCATGAATTGCGCAAGATTTGCTAAAAAAGAACTAATTCGTATTACGTTACAGCAAAAACAAAGACATAGCAATCCGATAACTGTGCTGCCTCTATCGTACAATCGATGTACTAAAAGTGCATATAATCCCTTTGACTTTCATACTTTTCGTGAGTACTTTTCTGCGAAATTTTTAAAGCAAACAGCGCTAGTATCGTAGCAATAAATGCATTCTGCGATCAACGAACGATTGAACAGCTATCGCTTACATAATACGATGTAAAGCAATGGATCGCGCGTCCATGGCGTGATGACTGCGCCATTATAGCTGATCGCTAATATTTACGTGATAAGGCAGCCGGGTTATTCCTAAACCAATGTGCTTTTGTCTACCTTATCTGCACTTGCCATGAAGTGAGACTGCGGTTTTAAAAACGTCTACTGACAGATTTTGAACGCTTCCTTATTTTTTTAATGGTAGGGGTAGATTCAAGCCACTTATTAAAGATTCAAAATAAAAATACCCACTTACATCCTATACCAAAGGCTGTCCTCACCCCTCCCTTACCTTCACTCCGAACTGACACATTCTCGTGTGCTATTGGAACCTACGCTCGACTACTAATTAATTAAATATCAAACCTAATTTAACCGAAATATACCGCGATCGCGCGCCTTTAACCTGATCGGGCAAGTAAAGACAGCAGGAGACAGCAGCCTAACCAGCGAAGGTGAAGGTAATCCTTTTTTCTTGTTTCCTCTGTTTTTTCTCATCATCTCGGGATCTAGGGATCGGATTTTCTAATTTATGACCGAATATAAAAATATGAAAAAAAAAATGAGTTTCTGTTAACTCGTACAAATACGAGATATTAAGTTAATGGCTGTCATTCGGAGGGGTAAGGTGAGAAATACCATTGTATAGTATTTTATCGATAAAGTTTTAAGTACTATACGTGGATAAATTATCGGAAATCCGATCCATACAACACTGTATACAGTCAAAAAAGTGTACGTTACGTTAATTAAACTCTATTCTTGTCTACAGCCAACTTCCATCTCCAGTGGTCGGTCTCCACGCCACTCTGGACAACCGAGTGGTTTGCGTTCGGTTCTGCGACCCGCAGTACCCAGAAGACTTCATATTCCCGGCGAGACGTCTCAAGATGGCGGTGCAGCCTCCCAGAGTGCTCAAGCCGGGGGATCTGTCGCGAGAGGATAACAGGAACTGGAGGCCGCAGATTGGTATGTCCAGTTTAGATCTCGTATATTTTATCAACCGACTTCCAGAAGGAGGAGTTTTAATATGTGTTTGTTTTTTTTTGTATCTTTTTACTCGATTTTGAATATTCTTGTTATTCTTGATTTAAAAAAAAACTAACACTGTTTTTATTTAGATATCATATGAAGAAAATGCTTTTTTTACATTCTTCAATTTTCTATTTCGAGTCAACTAAGAGTAGAACTGTCTTAGAATTTCAGTGCCAAGGTTTTTCTCTCTGAATTTCGAAACGGAGAAACGGATGAATATTAACCAATAAAACCACGCTCAGCAGCTGAGCAATCCTTTAATGCAATCCTCCTATTGGTTAATATTTCTCCGCATCAATGGACTGGCACTCTTACCATAGTTTAATGCTGAGAGAGACCATTTTCCGATCCTTTTTTGTATATTTAACATAAATAAACATTCCATGCCATTTCCCCGCCAGGTATGGTCCGGTCTAACACAGTGGCCAGCCTCGATGTGGCCGGGAGACGAATGCTGGGCCACCACGTGCCGAGGGAGAGGGAATACGCGCAGATACCCCCGCCGCCACAGCAACATAGTAAGTCTACTTTATGTACTTATAGGGGTTAATTGACTGGACATAATTGGGGTCTTTTCAATTAAAAATCTACCTATGTTTTATACCTTGCTGAATAGCTTAAACAATGAACTGTATAACAGCCCGTTCACACATGGTCCGTTTTACTGGATACGTTTTACCGGATACGTTTTTTTTCATCGATGGCGCATGGAGTTGTATGGGCGACTTCACATATGGCACAGTATTTAGTATACGTATTTACGATACAAAAAAACGTATCCAGTAAAACGGATCATGTGTGAACGGGCTGTTATACAGTACATTGTTTAAGCTTAGTTACTGCATAGTAAATTACTAGGACTTTTTTTACAGGAGACGCGTTCTTAGTGTGATGTTTTGGTTTAACTTAAGAAGAGAATAATGCTTGAAAGACCATAACATGTGCTTCTTTGACGTTATTTAACAATTTTTTTCTTCATCTTATTAAATCATTAATCAGTTACATGATAACGTCGAAAAAAGCAGTTATATAGCAAAGATTTTTTTTATTTCTTACAAAACCTAGTGAAAAATGGGTGTTCACAGTAAAATCCTAAAAAGTGAAATAACTCAAAAACGGTAAATTTTAGGAGGGGTGGTTCCATATTAAAAATGTTTCGTTTTGACCTACTCCATACCCCTCAACAAATGCGGGTCCAATAAAAATTAATCCTGTATATTTACTATTATTTTCAAATCTGACATATTCTTATTACCTACATTGATTGCAGAATTGTAAAAACATTACCAATTAATTCTTTATTTAAAGTTATAACTTAACCTCCTTAAGCTGTAACAGAATATCAGCGTTTTGCTTTTTAAGCAATTACGGACGCCGAGCTATGGCTTTTTGCGCTGCTATAACCACGGAGGAAATATATAGAGGAGCTGCCCTATCCGGTTTTTTCTAGGGACTCAAGTGAAGCTTACGCGCGGGATGCGGGAGGGGTAAGCGGTGGGTTATGGCCAATCATAGCCAAACAGGCGATGGCATTAGTCACCTAGTAGCGAGTAGTAAAAACCGGTTGAAACATAAGGTTAAAATATTCACATGATCATCAAAAAAGTTCAGCTATACTTTGCTAGGTGGCTCTAGTTTTTTAACGAAATTTCATACGTTCCAAATCTGTCAGAAAAAACCGCGAAATAAAAGTATTTCTACTTGACGGCAGATAACGCAACCTTTTTTCGCGGCATAAAAATCACCTAGGCAACAAATAACAATCTGAAATTTTGGACACAAATAATTGGAAAACAAACAATTTGTAAAAAATAATTATGAATGAAATTATCTTCGTGGTAAGTTAATTTTATTTGGATCGTCAATGTAATTCCTTTATAAAAGTATAGAAAACTAAATTTTACACCGAGAAACAAATGGAGGATTTAATTTTTTTTATATCTACGCGTGTACATACTTCACAGAAGTCAGCGACGAACTGACGCCAGTGCCTCTAGCGAGGAATAGCTTGCACTAAAGGCTGTGACGTCAGGACAACCCAAATTGAAGCTGTGCAACTTTGCTTACAGCAGCTCTACTATGTATCTGCTTTGTGGCTATAACACACACTGATTTAGATTAAGTTTATAAGTGTGTGATTTTGGTAACAATAAACGTTGTTATCTATCTTATCTATCTACCTATCAGGTACAAAAGGTGGTCTTATCGCTCTAGAGTGATCGCTTCCAGACAACCTAAGCAACACAATACAAAATTTAGACATATTAAAATTTTAAGAGCAGGCTAAAACACATGTAATTTACGGAAAAAAAATTATAGATTTTTTTTTCTTATTTTAACAAACTTTAATTTAATCTGAAATTTACGGCTAGATAGCAAGAAATAAACAGGTTTCCATCTATTTGTTTTGAGAAATGGATTAAAAATAACTTAGCCAATAATCTTGCGTGGCACGGTATTTAACTGGAGATCTCTTTAGCGTTGTTTTAATTGGAATCGATAAATTGGCCTTTGCCTTTTACATTTTAAAAATAACTTCATGTAAACGTTGTCCGCGTTTCCTTTTCAAATGGTCCATTCGAAAGGTCCAATTTTGCGTCACTTTTTTGAGCATTTCGGCCTTTACTCCACGAACTACGCGTGATATATTATCCTGTAAGGCTTCAATCGTGTTGGGCTTGTCCACATAGACACATACAATAATCAAGAGGCGTTAAAGCGCATGATCTTGGCGACCAACTCACAGGGCCATTTTGAGAGATAATCTGCTCACCAAATTTATCCTTCAACATGTCCATTGTTTCACGAGCTGTGTGGCATGTGTCACCATCTTGATGAAACCACATCTCAACCAAGTATAACTTAGCCATCTGGCTCAATATTGTTCGCCGTTGACGATATCGCGCCATGATACCGAGCCGTTGTCCGCGGCTCCGTTTCCATTTACACGAAGTTATCTTTATAACGTAAATGGCAAAGGACAATTTCTGCAAATTGGAGTGTTTTATTCGATTAAAAAAAACAACGCTAAAAAATCACCCATTCAAATAAGATACGTAAATATAATAAAAAAAAATCGTAAATTAAACCCATACATTATTCTTTACCTACTCTGAAAATATTAAGTAGTTAAAGTAAATATTAAATATTAAAGTAAATATTAAGTAGTATTAGGTACTGTTTTAGCAAGACCCTGTATAAAGTGAATTTCTTTTGATTACCTCCGTGGTGCATTTGTCGAGTCTCCGGGTTCGACGTGAGAGGTCCTGGATTTGAGTACCAGCCGAGCCAGTTTAGGAAACTAAGTTTTCTGAATACCCTTAGGTCTGGGTCTATACTAGGATATCTGTAATTTCGCTGCATGGTCTCCATAACACAAGCGTATATAAAAAAAGCAGACTTTGGGGTCACATTGTGTGTCAGCTTTAGTAATTTATTTAGTAAATGAAAGCTTATAAAATTGATGTGGATCGTGCTAAGAAAATTATAGTGAATGAGCTCATCTTGAAATACAAATGAAATAAATTTTCTGATGTTTAAATGAGAAGTTTTTTCTATACAAATTTAAGTTTTATCATCTACATGAGGTGGCGCGCATATAGATGTTGTATTTTATTTTTTATACTAAGGGGTCTATGGAAGTTAATTTTAAATATTTTTGTAATTGGTAAGTACCTTTATTTGTAATTAATTAATAAAACTGGCGTATTAAGTAAACTTAAATACTTTTATTTTGTAATTTATTTAATGACTTTTTTATAGATATGACAAACGATCAAAATAATTCTAACACTAGTAAACCTCAAAAAATTGAAACAAATTATAACAATTCAATTTTTTTAAAGCCAGTATCTGAAGATGAAGTGTTTAATATTATCAAAGGTTTAAAAAATACAAACTCTGTAGGCTCTGATGAAATATCAACAAAAGTAATAAAATTTTGCGCAAAGGAACTTTTAGCACCACTTACTCATATAATAAATGTATCATTAAGTCAAGGAAAGTTTCCATCGCGACTGAAGCAATCAGTAGTAAAACCACTATATAAAAATGGTGAACGAAAATGTCTTCAAAATTACAGACCAATTACCTTGATACCTGTGCTCTCTAAAATATTTGAGAAAATAATGGCAAGGCAACTGCAAGCCTTCCTGAATAAATTTGAAATTCTCCATCATGAGCAATATGGGTTTAGAAAAAGTAGATCCACCACAATGGCTTGCTTTTCTTTACTTAAAAAGGTTACAGAGTGCCTAAATAAGAAAATATATCCTGCCGCAGCCTTCCTAGACATGAGCAAGGCTTTTGATTTTGTTTCACATGATACTCTATTGTATAAGTTAAGTAATTATGGTATACGAGGTATCGCCCTAGATTGGTTCAGAAGCTATCTTACAAACAGGAGTCAATGTGTTGAAATATCACATATGGAAAAAAAATATAAAGTAAATTGTAGATCTCCATATCGTGAAACTAATGTCGGCGTACCACAAGGAAGCGTCTTAGGACCCCTTCTTTTTATTATATATATTAATGACTTGCCCAAATTTGTTGATAATGACTGCATATTATTTGCTGATGATACGACATTACTTATAACATCATAAAATGTAAATGACCTGAGAAATAAAATTAATTGTGCTATGACGAAGGTAATTCAATGGCTGACTTTAAATAATTTACAAATAAACTTGACTAAAACTAAACTTATACAATTTAAAACAATTAATATGACATTTGAAAAATTAAACATTTACTACAATAACATTCCAATTGACAATGTAGAAGCAACTAAATTCCTAGGAGTAACTATTGACAAGTTGTGTAATTGGAAATCACATGTAAATAATTTAAGGACTAAACTTGACAAATATGTTTATGTTTTAACGCGTATAAGAGAAATTTCGGGAACTAAAGCATCAATGTTGTCCTATCATGGCTATGTTTCCTCGCTGCTACGTTATGGTATTATTTTGTGGGGCAATTCTGTCAACGTTATAAATGTGTTTAGAGCCCAAAAAAAATGTATCCGCTCCATATGTGGAGCTGGCTACCGTGACAGCTGCAAACCTCTATTTAGAAAGCTCAAAATATTACCACTACCATGTATGCATATATATATTTTTGAAATCTGTTTGTTTGTAAAAAATAACTCAGAATATTTCAAAACGAATGAGCAAATGGTATATGGTCGAGGTAGACATGCATCCAAATTATATGCACCCATGCAAAAGCTAGAATTGTATAGACGAAATGTATACTGTATGGCAATACGACTATATAACAAATTACCCAAGACAATAAAAATCCAGACTGTGATAAAATTTAAAAAAGCATTGTATAATTTTTTATTAGATAAGCAGTATTATAATATAAATGATTTTTTAAATGAATGACAATGATTTAATATGAATGACATTTAATAATATAATTAAAAATAAGTAAATAAGTTTGGACATAAGTAATATAATTATTTTGAATTGTTAAATTGAAAAGTGGACAAAAATTTGCACACCGATATTGACGGTTGAATATGCTGTACAATATATTTAGATCTAAGAACTTTTTTCTACCATATTCTGCGAATAAATGACATTCTATTCTAACTGAACTAATTAAACCTGAATTTTATAACATCTAGCAAGATATGAAGAGTGGGTGTCTTTTCCGTATTGAAATTACGTTTAAAGTAAATATAAAAATCAAAAGTAGCTCGCTAATAGGTAGGTAACAATGTCATGATGAAGTACACACACAAGACGTTTTGACAAACAGAACGAAAGTATTACTGCTAACGACAAAAAAAAAATGATTTTACGATAAAGAAAAAATATTGCGATCTATTTACTTGAATAGTTGCAGTGGTTACCTAACGTACAAGTGACTGGAAATTGTTACCAAATAACGAAAAAAGTTTGGTTGGCAAAAACAAACTAATAAAAGTTACTATACCATGGCAAACAGAAAACAGATCGAAATGACAAAAAAAAAATGATACCACTTAAAATCTTCGTAGTGTCAGGTACTGAAAGATAATGATTGAAATTGAAAGGCATAACATGTATTGGTGCGTACAGATTGCTGTAATGGAACTTGTAATGTAACATTCTGCGCACCACACGTACAAATACGCACGCAACGTGCGCAGAATGTTACATTACAAGTTGCATTACTAGCAATCTGTACGCACCATATGATTCTGCCATGACCACCTGACATTGAAGTCGTCGTGGCGCCGTGGTTACTGTGCATATCAAACGATATCGCAGGTTAAGCGGGCTCGGTGCGGCCGGTATTAGGATGGGTGACCGCCGACCATTCATTTCTCACGACGACTTCCGTGCTTCGGAGGGCACGTTAAGCAGTGGGTCCCGGGTGCTGTATACAGTAGTCGTTACGGTTTATCAGAAGCCATTTCGGCACCCTGAAATATCTGACATCCACCAACCAGCACTGGGCCAGCTTGGTGGATTACGGTCTAAACCTCCTCGTCACACAAGGGAGAGACTTGTAGCCCTGAAGTGGGCTCATTACACGGAGTTGTGATGATGATGATGATGACCTGACATTAGATTATTATTTTGTTTGTTATTTTGATTAATTAGATTAAATATAGAAATCCACTTGCAAAAGTAAAATTTAAAAACCGATAAAACCGCGTTAAATAGATAGTATTTAAATATTTGATTATCTGACCTTAGTAGTTATATATTTTTTTACAAACTATTTGTTTGTTACCATATATTTATTTTAAATTACTTTTATTAATCGTAATTTTCACTGACTTCGTTGTCAAAAATCGCGATGACTTGGCTCGTAGATCTTTGTACCGCAATGTTTCATACTACCTAAAGTAACCGTCACGAGTAGCTATAAATTATGTAAACAAACATCTTTTAGTAAGTAAACATTTTATACTGCGAGATAATAATAACTTGAACATATTCAATCGACATGAAATATAGACGGGTTATATGAAAGTAACAACCTATTTAATTTAGTCGAATTTGCATATATCGCGGATCTGGTTGTTATTGTTAATTTTGTTATTGTTTCGTTATCACTTTTTAATTGTTGTAACTTTAATTGTTGCGTTAATTTTATTTGTTATTACGTATAATGGAGCCAGTAGCCAGTACATCTAAGGAAATAAATTCGCCACGAAAAAAACGTCAAAAGGTACGTAATACAATTTATCTAAAATATATACAGGGTCTTTCTTATGAATATCAATATATTTTAGAAGAAGGTTAAGAATGATGTATGGGTTCAATTTATGAAAAAAATAAAAATATACATATAACTATATTTTTTTTTATTGAAATTTTTCAGTTCTTTTAAGTGACCGAATTTAAGTTTAATCTGTTATTTACGACAACCTTGCAAGAAATAAAAAGACCTATCTATTTATTTTAAGAAAATCACTTCACTAAAACAAAGATCTTACGCGGTTAGTACCTACCTATCCACGCGAGCAAAGGTCGTTGCCTCGCGCGCCCGGACGCTGCGTGACCTACTTAGCTTGATGTATGACGTAACAATCAGCTGTTGTAATATCATACTTATTTCGTATAAAAGTTTAGTCTAATTTCCCATCACACTTCAATTGGACTGTCAATTTAACGTTCAACTAATTGTAAATACCGTTTAAGTAATGTTGACTTCTTTGATAATGTTTAAATTAGAAATAAATTTAAAAAAAAGCTTTCGTGCTTGAGCTGTTTGTCTTAACGAATAAATGTATTTTACAATCAATTGAATGTTTAAATGGAATCACCTTATTATCAACTATTATAATTTACAGTTTATGTAAAAATAACTTACATATTGTTTCCTGTCAGTGATGTTAGGTACACAGCACACGAATACACATACACAAGCACCTTATAGTAACTGCTGCACACGACTACCTATTTGCGATACACAAAGTCTTGTTCGTTTAATAACATTGGCAGCACACAACATTGGGGCACGTGGAGTAAATGTGCCATAATCTCGATGGCACTGCACAGCTCCTAGAATTGTTCGGAGGGCGGGACGCCTTCCATGACTCTGCTCGTACGCGTGACGGGCTCGTGACAGGTTCTCACTCGCAGCACTAGCACAAAGCCATTTGAAGATATTCTTGGTTTGTGTACGCGAAATTAGGCATTTTGATAATTGTTAATTTACGCGCGCGTATCATTAGACAGACTTTTACAGACTGGCGAGCGCACGCCGAGCGGTGAGCGGGTCGCGCGCGTTTGACTCAAACAAACTCGCCGCCGCCGCGCCGCGCCGACAAGCCAACAGAGTGTTGTCGGCGCGGGCGCCCGGGCCTTGACTTTCGGTGTCGATAGTGCCGTCAGAGAATACCTACATACCTATGCCTAGTGCGATTTTTCTCTGTGTGTGTGAGTGAGTTTCGCGTAGTATAAGTTATTGTTTGGTTATGTATAACGTATTTCTTAATATAAATAGTTAAATAGAAACACTTTTATTTCTTGCTTTAGTCGTAAATAACAGATTAAACTAAAATGTTGTTAACTTATGAGAATTATAAAATATTTATGAAAGAATTTTTTTTTGTTAAATTGTAATAAAAAAAAAATTCTTTCATAAATTGAATCCATACATCATTCTTAACCTTCTCTTAAAATATATTGATATTCATAAGAAAGACCCTATATAAAGTAAAAAGAAAGAGTTGTTTGTTCAAACGCGATAATCTTTGGAAACTTATATTAGAAGTAGGTTTTAAATTGTGAAGTAATTGGTTAGGTTAATTGGTATACCTGGAGATATAGCTTGAGCTTCGTGTGAAAGAGACTGAACAGGCGATTTTTACAGGTGACGAGCTTTACTTCTAATGAGAAAAATATGGTGATCAACGTATATAAGTACGTGAAAGAAAATTGGCCATCGAATGAATATCCCTACAAAACCGAAATAAATAAAAAAACAGCAACGATTTTGGGAATTGGCATCGCATCTGTGTATAATATATTAAAAGAATATAAATCAGAAAAGGGAATAAAATCACCTATCAAGTCTAAAGACAGGCCTAAATTTTATCAGAAAGTAGACGATTTTGATAAATCCGTAATTAGGAAAAAAATTCACAGTTTCTTTTTAAATGGCCAATTACCAACAATTCCCAAGATTCTTCAGGCAGTAAATGACGATGAAGATTTGCCAAATTTTAGCGAAACAACTCTCAGGCGGCTAATAAAGCATTTAAACTTTAAATACATAAAACGACAGCGAAATAACGCACTGATTGATAGAGATGACATTGTAATATGGCGGCGAAAATATTTAAAATCTATTAAAGACTATAGACGTAAAAATCGCCAGATATTTTACATGGATGAGACATGGGTGAATGCAGGTTAGTGTCTTTTTTTTTTTTTCATTTTAGGGCGAAAAGGAGTTAGCAAGTTAGATTATTTAGCCAACGAAATGTTTAATTGTTTTTACAGGACATACCGTAAATAAAACTTGGGTAGACAAACAAGTTAAAAGTAAGAAGCAGGCTTTCCTAGAAGGACTTAGCATTGGTGCACCTAACCCAACGTCAAAAGGTAAACGATTAATAATTACCCATATCGGCAATGAGAACGGTTTTGTAGAGGGCGGCGAAAATATATTTGAATGCAAGAAGACGGGAGATTACCATGAATCAATGGATGCAACACATTTTGAACAATGGTTTGAAAACGTTCTCCCAAAACTTGGAGAAAATGCAGTAGTGGTAATGGACAATGCACCATACCACTCAAGGCGTCTTGAAAGAATTCCTACTACTGCCTGGAAAAAAAATGATATACAAAATTGGCTTGTAAGTAAGAATATTTCTTACGACGACAATGAAATTAAGACTGAATTACTGCTAAAAGTAAAAAATGTTAAAGACCATTTTAAAACTTATGTAGTGGACGAGCTCGCAAAAAAATATAAGGTGGAAGTATTGAGACTCCCGCCATATCATTGTGAGCTTAATCCAATTGAGCTAATTTGGGCCAACGTAAAAGGATATGTTGCTCGCAAAAATACAAATTTTAAATTTGACGAGGTAAAACAATTATTACAAGAGGGACTGCAGCAGATTACTTCGGAAAATTGGAAGCGTTGTGTGGAGCATGTTATCAAGGAAGAAGATAACTTTTATTCCAAAATCGATGAGATGATTGATAAAACTGTAGACAGCTTCGTGATACATGTCACTGATTCTGACACAGAAATGGAAACATCTGAATCTGACGAATAATTATTCTGAAATAATATATGTTAATTAATAAATTATTAAATCTTAAACAAATTCTTTTTTTTTATTGGTCCAAATGTTGTGAACTCCTGAACACTTGTTTACAAAATTTATAGCCTCTCGTGACGGGGACTTTATACAGTCAGTCAGCCTTGAAAACGCAACCTTTAGAATGGTGCAAATCACATCAAAGTCTGTCTAGTAATTCTGAAGATCATGCTCATTATAAGTTGTAGAGATACAGGCTAAAATGACCCACTGACTACATGACCCCATACAGCTTGTTATATGGCATACCACGTAGCAAACAAGGGGGGAACGTAGAATATAAATACATAAATAGATAAACCGGTACATTTTTTTTTTTTTTTCAAAAAAGAGTGTTTGGAGTTTTTTTCCGCCGGCTTTTTCTGTCTCTTGGTCTACTGTAATATCTTATTCAATAACTATCAACACCTTGTTAAAGCCGAAGTACAAAATTGTGACGTCATTAAGCGGCCATTCGATGGTCTTATGATGAATAAAAATTTTCATTTCAAAACAAGTGTTTTGTGAAAAGGACTACTATAAGATACCCGGATGCAAGAAGATGGGATTCCCTGGCTGTAAACTGTTATTGTTTATTTTTAAAAGATGATTGCTGTTGAGATTCTTGCCAATTCTTCTCAACAGATCGACTTTTCGAAGTTGTAGTAGATTCAGTTCAATTTGTAAATAATTTGAGTTTATTTCAAGTGTATTTAAGTAAAGTCAGCTACAAAAGTTGATTAACACATTGTCAAAGACGCTTTTCAGCATATTGTGCCTCAATAACGGATAATATTGATTAAATTCTATGTTTTATTGTTATAAATATACGTAGAAATTAATCAATATAGATCGTTATTTAGGTACAATATGTTGAAAAACGACTTTGAAAATTTCAATTTTTTAATCAACTTTTTTTGTTGCTTACTGTACTTACCTACGAAATAAAGATTTTTTGTTTTTTTTTTCACCAACTACATGGCTCCAAAGTAAGCATAGCTTGTGTTATGGGATACCATGTAGCGAACCAAGGGGGAACCTGGAATATGAATACATAAATAGATGAACACCCTGGCACGGAACATTTTTTTTCTTGTTCCGCGCGGGTATCGAACCCGCAACCACTGGCGTCTGAAGCAGACAGGTTAACCCCATCGCCAAAGTAGTCGTCAATTGACTTTCTTGTTCCGTGTCAGAATCGAACCCTCACGATTTGCGTCTGCAAGACCACTGCGCCACGGCGGCGGTGTCTAATAATGTAGGGGGACTTGAACCTGTAGCTCTGAACTCTCAACCCACCACTCGCCCATTGAGCCACGGAGGCCGTTTGTTAATTTAATGATTGCAAATAAATGATTTGTCCGCCACGTGCCCAATTATAATCCACTGGGGGCGCTCAATCGCGACCTACGCTGATTTGTTTTTCATTTGAATTTGACAGTTGCACGTCACAAACGTCATACGGATTTGCGTAGGCAATTAAGGGTTTTTGGCGGGAATTTGTCGTGAAAAAATATCCGTGCTTATCGTACATTGACCGACAATTGAGTTTATTGGTCTTATTATTCGTGTGCTGCTGAAAAACCTTGTTTTGGGTTTCAATTAATTAAGGAATATCAGTTTCTTTTTTATGTTTTATTCCAGACTTTGATCTACGTGAGTGTGAAGTTTAAATTAAATCATTTTAGTAGTTGCAGCGTAATAGAGTAACAATCATCCACGCCCTAAAAAAACACTTTTTTTTTAGTACAATAGAAGGATAATGAATAATAAATAAATAAATATTTCTGACTCTCGCACAAAATTATCTAGCCCAAATTAAGTTTCTTAAAGAACTTGTGTTATGGATACTAGATAACTGATATACTTAAGAAATATATAAACATACAAATATAGAATGAATACATATTTTTTATAAGAATAAACTTAAATAAACATATAAACATCCATGACTTGACGACTAATATCTGTGTTCATTACACAAATATCCGCCGCCGCCGGGATTCGAACCCAGGACCTCTGGCATAGAAGGCAATGTATGTTACTACATTGGTCGAAAAGTTCGCGGCCTGGCCATTAAAAAAAAAACTTGTTATTTTTTCTGCCGTCATTTTGAACTGTCATTATTCAATTGTCAGCCCGCGAATTTTCAATTTGATATCTTGTTTAAATAAAATTTTACGAACAATATAAATACGTGTGTAGAACAAATTTTCACTAATGGAGAAATTTGAACAACGTGCTGTGATTAAATATTTGTTTAAAAAAAGATTAACACCAAAGGAGATCCATGATGACATGCAAACAACATTAGGGGAATCTGCCCCGTCTTATACCACTGTGAAAAAATGGGTTGCAGAATTTAAACGTGGACGAGAGAACATCGAAGATGACCCTCGCTCCGGCAGGCCAATGACGTCTACGACCGAAGAAAACATCAATAAAGTGTGTGATCTCATATTGAAAGACCGTAGATTGACATTGACATTGGCTCTCACAATTAGCTGTCTTGTGTTTGTTTTTTTTTCATGTCACGGTCAATTTGTACTGTACCTATTTGTATTAATTTGATAAATCTGACTGAAAAAGAGTGCCAAGAGTTTTTTTCTGCCGGCTTTTTTTGTCTCTTGGTCTACTGTAATATCTTATTTAACAACTATCAACAACTAGTTAAAGCCGAAGTATGTGATGACTGACTTCATCAAGTGTTTTGTGAAATTCCTAAGATGAATAAAACTTTTTGAATTTTGAATTTTTTGACTTTCAGAGAAATTGAAGACACCATAGGCATCTCATATGAACGAACGCAAAACATCATTGTCCATGAACTCGGCTTTTCTAAGGTTTCGGCTAAGTGGGTCCCCAGATTGCTTTCAGTAGAGCAAAAGTGAATTCGACTCACGATTTCTCGCGACTGTTTGGAGATGTTCGAGGCTGATCCACAAGGTTTTCTTGACAGATTTGTGACAATGGATGAAACCTGGGTTCACCACTATACCCCAGAATCAAAACAACAATCCAAACAATGGAAAAAATCAGGTGAACCAACTCCGAAAAAAGCAAAGGCAATTCTGTCGGCTGGCAAGGTGATGGCATCGGTTTTTTGGGATGCTAAGGGTGTCATTATGGTGGACTACCTTCCAAAAGGCGAAACAATAAACTCTGCGTACTATAGCACCCTTCTGCGCCGTTTACGTGAAGAAATTAAACAGAAACGCCCAGGATTACTGAGAAAGAAAGTGTTGTTTCACCAGGACAACGCCCGAGTCCACACGTCTGTCGAGTCTATGGCTAAAATTCGTGATTGTGGTTTCGAATTGTTGCCACATCCAGCTTATTCTCCTGATTTGGCACCTTCGGACTTTCATCTGTTTCCAAACCTGAAAAAACACTTCGGTGGGCAGAAATTTTTAACGAATGAAGAGGTCGAAGCCGCTGTTAATCTGTATTTTGAAGACCTTGAGGAATCTTTTTTTAAAACAGGTATGGAAGCTCTGGAAAGCAGATGGAAGAAGTGCATAGAGCTAAATGGAGATTACGTCGAAAAATAAAAATATTTTTGTATGTACTTTATTCTGTTTTCTTGACTAGGCCGCGAACTTTTCAATCCACCCTCGTACCTCTACACCAGCCGGTCGTCAAATTATTGAACTTTATAGTACCCAGAAGCGATCACTTATTTATTATTAACAGTTAGTCTTTCATGCTGGACTGGGAGCGAAAGAAAAACGTAGAATGTGCCAGCTGCTTCTCTTCCCGGGCATACTGTAAAAGTCAGTAAAGGGACAGAGGTTTTAAAGGCGTTTTTGTGGGCGATAGGCTGACCCCCTGTCACTACAATAGTCTCTTTCCATCTTTATAATACCTCCAAATTTGTCAAACGTGACATCAGATGGTCTTGCAACCTCTGGTGTTCTGCCTACCCCATAAGGGATACAGGCGTGACGTATGTATGTATGTATGTAGACGCACTATTGTGGTATCCGTAAGTTACATACTAAGCTCCTGTCAATAATTTTACACACATTTTCACATGCCTCCATTCTTTACTATTACTTTCCATTTGTCTCAAAGTGCCACTTGAGAGCAAAGGCTAAATAATTTGTTATTATTTAACGCACCCCGTTCCTCTATCAACCTTATAACACAACTATTAAAGCTGAAATTGCGTCCGCGTGTTCTATTATTGTATTTGAATTGGTCCTTTGTTTCAACCCTGTTCCGTTGTGTAGCTAGGGCTGCGTTAATTAGTGTCGGGCGAGAGTGCCTCAATTGTCGGACGATTCCGCTTTTTTGTCGTTAATTGCGAGTAGTGACAACCCTGGTATAGAATGGGGAAGTTTGCGTTATGTGAGAAATGAAGCGAGTGGCTTACACTCTGGAAAATAATTCAATGCAGTAAACTGACAGTTCGAAACGCCAAATACAAAAATAATTAGACCAGTTAAAAACTTCGTAGTGTAAGTGCTGAATGAGAATGATTGAAAACGAACGAGTTTTGACATTCGTTTTACATAAAAGTTTAAAGTTACTTTAATGAAAATAATTAATTACCAAATATACCTAGTGTTTTAAAACGGTTAAAGTTGCAGTTAAATCGGCTTGATAACTTCTTTATTTTTAAACTCGTTTCGTCGTAAAAAATTAAATTTCAAGAATAGTTTCCCTTTGCTAACAGCACCACAAAAAAAAATCTTGTCACACATTACAATATTTTTATTTAAAAAATAATGACATTCATTCACTTAAACCGTATCACTATTTTTTTTCTTCCCTAAAGTTGGCACACTGGAACATTCATTTTACTGCATTGAATTATTTACCAGAGTACATTAGAACTTAGTTACAGGTGCATTGTTGTTTAGTTGAAGCTAGTTTCCTCATCTATGAAGAGAGATTTAATAATGTTGGTGGCCGTAAATATAGCAATAATAAATTTGAACGAATTAGGAAGCGTTTAAAACTGTCTAAAACTAGATTTAAATCACCATCACGTATTTTTTTCTTTACTCGAATTTAATATTGTAATTGAATGCTCTAAATAATTGTTATGATAGTCATATCGGAACATATTCACCTAACCACACCCTATACACTTGACGAAAGAAACACTGGCTTTAAAAAGGAGTCGCATGTATTTTTTCAATATAAAAGTACATAGTCTAATGTGTATAAATTATACAGATTTAAGCACATTGATCGTGTAATTTAACTTTTTTGTAATGATTATAAATAAACAGGGTGTCCCGCCTACTCTATATAATACCTTCTCGGAGGTATTCTATTACCCATAAGGATAATATGAAAAAAAGAAAAATTCGAAATTTATTTTTCAATTTTTATATGTCAGCATAAATTTCGACATTTTTTTTCATACAAAAACTGTTTTTTTTTTTTTATTTTTTTTTTTTTCTGTTATCCTTATGGGTACCTACCTACTAGAATACCTCCGAGAAGGATATAGAATATAGGGTAAGCGGGACACCCTGAATAGTGAGTATTAAAGAGTTATTATTCATAGCAGACCTGTCAGATTTTTGACAACTCATGAAATGTATTAAAACAGCATATAGTGCAAATAATGGCTCATGTTCGGTAATAAAAAGTAGTTTGACAGGTCAGAGACTATGGATCATAAACATTACTCTTTACACGAGATATTAAAGGTATTTTTTAGGTTTAACTTTTAACGATAATTGAGTGTATAAGGCCGTCTGGTAGAGATCGGTCTAAAGCGATAAGACCGCCTTTTGTACCTTTTGTTCCATGTGTTTTTTCCCATTTATGTTATTTTACAATAAAGAGCAAGTATTTTAATCTAGTTCTATTGATAAAGGTGTAAATTGTAAATTTTGTTGACTTGGAACAGGACTCTTGCAATAATTAAATCAAATTGATAAAACACTGCAAAATCTCGATAAATGCTAAAAACGAATTTGACGACCGGCTGGTGTAGCAGTAACATACATTGCCTTCTATGCCAGAGGTCCTGGGTTCGAATGCCGGCCGCGGCGGATATTTGTGTGATGAACACAGATATTAGTCGTCAAGTCATGGACGTTTATATGTTTATTTAAGTTTATTCTTATAAAAAATATGTTTTATTCAATATGCATGTTTATATATTTCTTAAGTATATCAGATATCTAGTATCCATAACACAAGTTCTTTAAGAAACTTAATTTGGGCAAGATAATGTTGTTTGAGTGTCAGAAATATTTATTTATTTAACGATAAATTTTTAAACGCACTCTTTTTGACGAAAAATCAAATCCTTATAATTAAAGTACTCTGTGCTTTGTATTTGTAATCGTTCGAGGAAATAGTTTAAAGTTCCTACTCGCTTAATTTTCAAGTTCTTAACTCTTGTTGATTTTCTAAATTGAACCCCATGAGCGGAATATTTTCTTTGAAAAGAATTTTACTTCCGTATTCCGTACCGCTGTTTTTAACAAAGTTATTCAATCTTTAAAACTATTCTTACAATCTTTTCTGCACTAAAGCATAGTGTTGTACAAGCCTTCTGTTCCCACTGCAAAATATTGTGTGACCGTATTTCTTTACCATTCTACAATTAAATTTAAAAAGGTTGTATTTTAAAGCTTTCAACATATATTCAATGCACTGAAAGACTTGGACAATAGGTTAAACTTGGTCACTTTGATAGAAAACGTATTTGCGACAATGTCAACGTCGCACGCTCTATTACCTACTACTTTCAACATGTCAGATTATAAAGAAAACAAAATTACAGCCAACTCAATGGATCTATTCGTTGCTAATTCGAAATTCAAATTGGCCTATCGTCCCGCGATGCATTGACGTGTAATAGCGCGCGAAAGCAAACAGGAAGTGGAAGGGCCGCCATTGTCCGTCGCAGTGTCGCCAACTACGAAAATAATAATTATAGAGGGTTACCAGCACAAAAGGGGCGACTTTTTTTTTAAATAACGGGTCGATCGGCTCAAGTGGTTCCTATTATCCGCCGGGGCAGGATTAAGCTACAATGTCGGAAGCTTTTTTTATTGATTTTATGCCCGCCCTCTGTCCAGGTGGCTTCAGAGGTGTTTTAATGCGTATTTTAGTAACTTTTTCAGATAATCCGATGATGGTATCTCTTGAACTTCAATCTTTATAAATGTTTTTATTGCACTTTAGCTTTTTTTTCAAGAATCTACTTGCTTACTCAGGGCTGTATTTTGAGTTGAAATGCGTTGATAAAGGTGTTTTTTAAATATAACCGAAAGTTAAAAAGGAATATATCTTGCAAGTGGAAAAAAAATCGCTTAAAAAGAAATGTTTTTCTTAACCGATATAGAATTGTGCTTAGATGCTGATCATAAATACTGATCTTAAGATTTTACCTAAGCAAACTTTGTGTAATTGTTAATAGCAGTGGCGAAATGAATTAAGTACTCGCCTGTAGGTTTTTTTTTATTCTTCCGCAGGCCCGATTAAAGTTTGTTTTGGGGACATATATTTTATAGATGGGCAGTTTAAATTAATATGCAGATACCTATTATTATTTGTAGTTATGAATGAAGTGTTTTTAAAGTAGTAAAGGAAGGTTGTTAGCCGCGGGGACATTTGTTCCTTAAATGTCCCCCAATGTTCTCCGATGTACCGTATTCTAAGACAATTCTACTTGACTAACACTAGAAAGATCAGCAAACGGGTTAATCCAGCCAGACCAACTACACAACATCCGAATCAAATTAATTAATTAATTAAAATATTCCCGAAAATATAATAATGACGGGTGAAACGTCAACCAGTCATCAAGCGGGGGTTGTAAGTCGAATCGAATAGTTAAACAAACCGAGTCGTTGCCGGTCGACGGCGGCCGGCGCGTGCCGCAATCACTCGCCACCCGGAGTCACCGGCAGTTTTTAATTGAATACGCTTATTTGACTGCGTGATTGACGTGTTTATCATTATTGGGTTTTTAGTTATTAATATAGAGACGGATAGGTTATTGTGGTGGGAAGTGTTGAGACCTATAACAGGCCGTTTTAGACAATGGGTCTTAATGGCTTTATTTGAAGTTAAATCGTGTCGGATAGTGGTGGATGCTGCAGGAAGTTGATAATGCACTGAATTTAAGGGAACAGGTAACTTTGCCACACTTAGACCAAAAGCTAAGAGGGTAAAATTAAGGTAGAACTCTTATTGGATAAATGTGTAAATCAGGTACAAAAGCTGTAATGAAACAAACCAACTATTGTAACGAAACAGTCTGCTGTATATTGATTGATTAATGTAAGGTCAATATAATTTAGAAGAAAAAATAAAAGTTTACAAAAATTAGGTAAAACAAAAACTACACACAAACAGCGAACAAAACTTTATAATGATATCTGACCGAGTGAAAACCTGAAAAAGCCCCTGGCCGTCGCCCACGACAATCCCGACCAACCTTAATTACTCTGGATCCCTAAAAACTGCGAATTTTCCCCAACTCGGCTTAGACACTTGAGCACGCGCCGCCGGCCGTCCCGCCTCTAATTATTGCGACAGAATCGCTCGTGTCTTGTCTGCTTGTGGCACGCTCGAGTGCTTGCCGTGTCGTTCTAATATTATATTTCCTTTCCTTTTTTATATTTAAAAAAAAACAGGCGACATACAAAGAAAGGTCGTCTCATTAGGCTGTGGAGAAGTCACGAGATGTCATTGATTTTTGGTGCGAGCTTCGTGATTGCGCTGCGTACAGTACATGATATATTTTATATGGCATTATATTTTGCTGATGACAGTATGACTATTTTATACCATTCTTGTTTATATACTCTGGTCCGATGTGTCATGTTCGTGTTGTGCATCCATAGCTCAATGCATCTACTATGTGAGCAATTTGGTCATGGCATGACATTGGCTCTCACAATTAGCTGCGTTGTGTTTTTTTTTATGTCTTGGTCATTTTCTACTGCACCAATTTGTATTAATTATATGTATAATTTCTGTCTGAAAAAGAGCGCCGAGAGATTTTTCCGCCGGCTTTTTTTGTCTACTGTAATATCTTATTCAGCAACTAGAAGCCGAAGTATATTTTGACGTAATTAATTGATGTCTTACAGATGAAATCCTATGATGAAAACTTTTTTGAATATTTGAATTTTTGAAATTTCAATCTGCGTTTTACAAAGTTTTACAATATACCTAGTTTGCTGTTCAATTGGTTTTTAATATCACAAGGTCTACTCATTTGTTGAAAATCTAAGATATATTTTTCATTTTTCATGAGTCTCCCCTGGGTAATGAGGAGGTATAGGCCATATTCCATCGAGCTGGCCCAGTGCTGGGTGGTGGAAGATATATTTTTAGTTTGATTTAATTGAAGCGTGTTTTTTAAGTATTTTCAACGTAAATCATCCGAACCGACACACCCACTTTTTGGCTCCAAAAAATCCTATTTTACTTGAGATTGTATTACCACAACATAGCGGAGTAAGGAGCAACTACCCAAATTCAGAAAAGTTAGTTTTTAACCTAAACTGACCTGGCCGGGTCTCGAAAACTGGACCTCTTACATCGAAAGGCCGGCGAAAATTTACAGTTTTAAACAACGAAATACAACTTCGCAATTTGACCGAAAAAGAATCCGCTGAAGTTTTGGAGTTTTCACGTCCAAAGATCGTAGTGAACGATCCAGAAATTCAGTTTACAGCTACGTACAATCATCAAATTGACATTAGGTGTTTGAGTTTGAACTTACTTGCTTCGGTAACTATAGCCATTTTGGAGGGTAATTTTACGTTGCCGTTTCGAACGAATTTCAAGGAAAAAATTATATCACGATTTAGCCGAAATAAGTCGAAGCCGAAAGGTCAAATTTTGCAATTGTCGAAGCATAAAGGAGTAATAAGGGTTTGAACATGGCCGCGCGGTTGAAAAGCGGAGAACGGCATGGCCATGGAGATCTAGACTTCTATAAGGTCTAGGTACCCAATTTTTTTTATGGCTTGGTTGCAATTGTCGATAAATGTCGAAAAAAGAAAACTCGGTCTAGCTCCGATACTTCCCAAGATATTGACCCTCGAGTCCCGCGGCCGCGTCGTTCTCCAATGGGGAGTTTTCTGACAGCTCATTAAAAAAACAAAACTGTACAAAATTGGTACAAAAGGCTTCGATAGATGGCGCTTTACAAAAGGCGAAGGCGAAGAATTTATTCCACACTGCGTTTTTAAAAGTAAAATAAATTAATTGATATCTGTATCAGAAATTTAACGTATAAATAACCATAGATGGTAGATACCACTTACCTACATTATAGTTTACAGACTTAACGCCTTCGGCTTTTTAAAAGTGCCATCTATAGAGGTGTTTTGAATTAATTTTATGAGCTGTCAGAAAACTCCCCATTCCAAATTCTTTGATTTGAATTATTTTCATAGTCCAACACCCAAAACAGCCGGTATTAGTGTCCAGGGCTTGGCCTTTATTTGTCGAAGGTCATGAAAGTACCCATGGTTTATCATCAGGCCAACACAACTGATGAAAAACGAATGTTATATGGCCGCGCCGTTGAAACGCTTTATGAAAGGCTGATATCGCATGAACCAAACAAGACTGGGATATTAATCATGTATTGAATTCTTCGTCATTTCGGCCTCTTTCAGATTCATCCACACGAAACTTCGAAAACCTGCTTCACGACGAGATATTCTTAAAAAACGTAACTTCCCAAATGCATGGGTAGGTTAACCATGTGTTGTGTTGAAAAGTTTGAATTACGTAAAAAATATTTATAGTTTACCGAGAACTTGTCTTTATACCTCTATAAAATAAACTTAAATTTACGATTGAAATGAATATAGTTTGTTAATGGATTATTTTTGAAGATTGCTTCTGTTAACTGCCGTCCTTCAGTCTTTTCTATCGGTGAATTTTATTTATTAAATGTAAGGAAAGCTTTTCTTTGTACCTACATAATATATTAAACTCAACTTTGGCTGTTGCAACCATAAAATAATAGTAAACAATGGTTTTGCGGGCAAGTTTGAAGTTCTCCGGTTTGAGGCAAGACTTCAAAGTCTTTTGTTTCGAAAATACTTATCCTTTTCAAGAATAGATAAGAAGATAATAGATTCAGAAGGATTTGTATATTGTATAATGTAAAATAATTAGAAACTATTCAGTCGGCATCGCTGAGTGTCTTTTATCTCTTAGTTACTAAATTTCAGTTTATGATATGCAGGTGTGGCGTAGACCTCTAGAATTTCAGAACAAAGGATATGTGGTAAATTTCCGCCATTTTTAAAATCTTTGCAGAACACATAGTCCAACTAAAATTTAGTCTCGATTTGATCGTTGGCTATACTAGACTCGCTCTCAGCATATCTTTCTGGCGTAATTTTAGTTTTTTCTCCTGTTGAAAATTTGGCATTACCACGGAATGCTAAACCACCAGTGAACGAAAGGCGTTTGTTATTATTCTTGTTGTGTTATTATTATAAGTACTTTTGTGTGGTATTACGAAATTTAGCATTACCACGGACAGTGATTTAACAGTGTTTGTTTAGAATTATGTATCTATACTTCGAGAAGTTAAGTGTGATTTTAAATCATGCCGAATCAGGTTAGTTAAATCAACAATTTAATTACAGACGTAGTCAGTGTACATAGATTTTCGAAATTTAATGATATCGTTCGCCCATTAAGTATATAGTTTCTAGCTCACCTTACATAACTGTCTGGGGATTTCAGTATCATTTGTTTATTATTACTGTGACACTGATAGAGACTGTTACTATGATAGAGTGCCCGTCCGGAATGCGGGAAATCTAGGTTCATCTAGAATCTAGGTCTCAGCTGGAATATTTTTTTTTTGTATTTATAGGTATCTTAGCATTTATAAAATGCAAAAAAAACTTAAGTAATTCACCTTCTACAAGCTAAACAACTACTCTAGAGAATAACAGCCGCTTTCATATGATTATCATATAGGCAATATTTTAGTATCATTAGTAAACTATTCTTTATACAAACATGCAAAGCATTTATTTCATTTTTTCATTATTTCATTTTCTAAAATGTGTCCATTTTTCTATTAATTTACCTACTTAACAATAATAAATAAACTTTGTAATAATTATAGTTTAGAATTTGAAATTCGCATAAAACCGATTGTAATGGAGCAGCGTTGAAAACGTTGCACTTTATATTTTTTATCGTTATTTTAGCTTTAATAAGCTTTAGAGCTTTAGAGGTTACGATAAGTTGTAGTTTAAAGTTTAAAACTGAATCCTAAATTATTATTTATTGATGGGAAATCATAAAAAATATCATGCTTTGCTTTTGGCACTTCAAAAAATACTTAGTTGTTATATTAAAGTGAGTTTATTAAAGACAGAAATTATCGTTTTTATTTTTTACTTTTTAGTCCAATTTTGAAGTCGGTTTTATTTTTTCAGAATATTTTTATTGTTGTGTAGCCTCATAAAGATACACAAAATGTCTGGTTTCATTTAATGCCTCTCACTTGTATAAACATTGTGAAACGCATAGGCTTTTTAAAAACACTTACATATGTTGTAAAAGCAATCGACTTGTATGTCAGAACTTCAGTAGTTTTCAAAATACAAAAAGTTAAGTGTAGTGTACGTTGAACTATTTTAATTAAACATTACAAATGTATGTTAAGATTATTTTTGAGTTGTTTCATTTGGAAAGTTGTATTCAATTCGATAGCAAATTTACGTTTATTTTATAGAGGTATAAAGACAAGTTCTCGGTTAAGTATAAATATTTTTTACGTAATTCAAACTTTTCAACACAACGCATGGTCACCCTACCCATACATTTTGGGAAGTTAGGTTTTTTTTATGCATATCTCGTCGTGAAGAAGGTTTTAAAAGTTTCGTGTGGATGAATCTGAAAGAGGCCGAAATGACGAAGAATTCAATACATGATGCATATCCCAGTCTTGTTTGGTTCATGCAATATCAGCTTTTCCAAAAGTGTTTCAACGGCTCGGCCATATAAAGTTGTTAAAATATGGCCATATAAACATTTGTTTTTCATCAGTTGTGTTGGACTGAATGATAAGCCATGGGTTGCGGGTACTTTCATGACCTTCGACAAATGAAGGCCAAGCCCTAAACACTAATACCGGCTATTTTGGTTGTTGGACTATGAAAATAATGCAAATCAAAGAATTTGGAATTGGAGAACGACGCGGCCGCGGTACTCGAGGGCCAATATCTTGGGAAATATTGGAGCTAGACTGAATTTTCTTTTTTCGACATTTATCGACAATTGCAACCCAGCCAAGAAAAAGAAATACGTTTCTAGACCTTATAGAAGTCTAGATCTCCATGGCCGCGCCGTTCTCCGCGATTCAACCGCGCGGCCATGTTCACACCCTTGTAACTCCTTTATTTATGCTTCGACAATTGCAAAATTTGACCTTTCGGCTTCGACTTATTACGGCTAAATCGTGATATAATTTTTTCCTTAAAATTCGCACGGGGCCTCGCGGGCGAAACGGCAACATTTATACCAGTACAGGTTTAAATAATTTCAATGTACAATAATTAATCTGCTTTGTAAATTAATGGCGGCTTCTGTGTTCTGTGAATTGTACACTCGCCTGCGATTTCATACTGATTGATTTACTAGGTCTTGTATTTTTTTTGTAAAGACTTAGGTTTTATGTGATACAGTACATTTGCGATAATATCATATATACATGCATTTCTTAATACACCTTCATTTGTTGTCATAAGGTTTAAATTCCAATGAAAATGCATACATATTATTCGACGTGACTGTACTTAATTGTGTTAAATAAAAACTTAGATGTAGATGTCTCTATTTTTCGCCAATCTCAATTTCTTATACTCGACTCCTTTGTCGAAGCTTAACAGCTTATAAAGTTGTTGTACCTACTTGCAATAATGAAACTTGGGCGCGAAAACTTAGCATTCAATAGTTCTTTTGAAAAAAAATCTTCTCTTTCATCATACATAATTCATCGTACTTGAACTAGGCTTTGTCGCCTGTATAGAGCGCCGCGCGCCGCGTTCATTCGACTTACTAGATTATTCGTAGCTCTGTGTACATCTCAGCTGTAAATTATGAAATACATTTTTCTCTGCAAATGCACGCTACTGATACCTGAAGTAGATACTTAAAATCTCGTCTGCGTTATTTCAGCTCGTAATTTTGGCGCCCAACTGTGGGGCCCGCTTTGCTCTTATTTGCAACTCTTTCAAGGGATGAATGTGTCGCACCGGCGTCCATTAGATGCCTATTATGTCTGCGGGTTTCGCTTTCGACACATACAGTTTTATATAGTTTTTTTCTTGTTTTTTACCTTTGCATTCAACGGGCTTTGACGTGTAAAGAAAGTGAGGAAAATTCTTGCACGCTTTGTGAATATATTGTGGTTTTCGGAGAATTTCGAGAATTCGGGATCATATTTTAGCCGTTTGGTTTTAATTGGTTTTCAGTTTGAGTGCGAACCATGTTTCGATTGAGGTGGAGCGATGTCGAGTAATAGTGACGAGCAAATAGTAACAAAATTATTTTTATTGAGTATTTTCAATACTTCTAAATTTTAGACTATATAAATAAATAAATAAATAAATAAAATCCCCAGACAATCACACAAACTACATGGCCCCAAAGTAAGCATAGCTTGTGTTATGGGATACCATATAGCGAACTAGGGGGGAACCTAGAATATAAATGTAGTGATAGAGGAATCTCGCAATAAAGACAAAACTGGATTTTGACAAACACTTATTTATTTACTGATTTTATCTATACTCTAAACACCTTATTTAACAAATCGCACGCGCACCGTCGTCTCTCCGCTCAGCTCTGTCATTCTCTCGAACATCCGTCCTAGCTCCCTCTCATCCTTCGTTCTCAATCATTCTCTCTACACTCACTCTTACGTTCCGTTCCTACATTCGGCCATCCTGCTTTCATGACTGTCCTCAGTCATCCTTCGCTTTAACACTTTGACATACACTCATAACAATAGTTTTACAAACAGTTTAATCACTCATACAGTACTGATATAGGTATACAACCAAAAGTTATTACAATTATTTGTGTTTACATCTTTATACTTTTACAATCCAAGGTTTTTTTTTTAAATTTATCTTACATTTAAGTATGTAGTTTACAAAGCAACTTCTTAACTTATTAGAATACAGAACAATTCTCAACTTATTTATTAACACATAGTACATCAAATATTTTAATTTCATAACATACAAAAAATACAAAAAAACTAGCATACTTCAAATTCACTCTCACCTATAATAGAATTTGCTAAAATAAATAAATTTTAGTCCACACTTACTCTGATAGGTTCTCTTCAACCCATTTTTTCATTTGATCTGCGGAGCTGGAGGTTCTATTAGGCCCCTCAGTAGAATTGCTGACTTTCTCTAAGTCATACCTATCATTCCGCTTGACTTTTATCACCTTATAAGGTCCTAAATATTTAGCTTTCAGTTTTAAACCACTTCCAAACTGCGTTCTCTTAATGACTACTAAGTCATTTTCTTTATATATAGAACTTGGTTTTCTATGCTTATTGAAAGTCATTTTATTTTCTTCTTGAACCTTTAAAATTTGCTCCTTAGCTTGTTTTCTAAGATTTTCTCTATTTTTTTTTTTTTTTATAAGTGACTAAACCCGCGTTTGACCTCAATCTCACCTGATGGTAAGTGACGATGAGGTCAAAGATGAAACACACGGGTTTAGGAAGGAACTGGCTCTTTATACAATATTGCCGGAACACATTACCGCCGGAGCGGTAACATTTGGCGGCAGACTTTATATAAAGGGTGGTCGCTAGCCAGGCGGACCCAGAAGGGATCCTACCACCAAGCAAATTGTCTCTATTTTCACAGTACTGGTCTATTGTTTCCTGCTGTATTAAATTAATTAATTCTAGGTCTTCTTTATTCCTCATCTTTGAACCAGTTAATAACTCATATGGAGCCATTCCAATGCTTCTCTGAAAAGTACTGTTCAGTGCTCGCTGGACTCTGCTAACATGCTTAAACCATAAAGAATCATTTTCCAGACATAACTTAGTCAAAGCTGGGATAATTATTCTATGGATCCTCTCTACCTGTCCGTTGCCTCTGGGCACGCCTGTAGTGATCAGAATGTGTTGTATACATTCCTCTTTACAATAATCTTCAAATTCGTGACTTGTAAAAGCTGTGCCTCGATCTGTTATTACCCTTCTTGGATTTCCAAAAGTTTGCTGGTGAATACGCAACTTATTTAAGGTTTCTATACTACTTGTAGTTTTAGTGGGGAATAACCACACAAATTTCGTAAATGCATCTACCATAGTGAGGATATAGTTGTATTGTTTCTTCGTTGCCATCAATGGTCCCACGTGATCAAGATGTATAGTATCAAGAGGAATATTCTCCTTTTGTATGGGATTTAGGAAACCTTCCTGTTTTCCTTCCTTTCTTGTGGCCAATAAACAAGGAATGCAACCCACTATAAAGTCTTCAATCTTTCTATCAACATCTTTGATATAATAATCTCTAAGAATTAACTCTTTCATCTTTCTTTTAGAAAAGTGACCAATGTGGTGAGTTTTTCTAATTATTTCCTTCTCAAAAGATCTTGGAATAACTAGCCGTTTTTGTTCACCTTTGTACAAAATTTCATTCTCAACCCAATAGTCTTTATATGATTTCTCCTTTAATATTTCTTTGATTGCCTTTGTACCTTCATCATGGTCTTGGGCCATTTTAATTTGTTCAATAAATGTTGTAACAACTGCTGCAACATAAGGATTTCTGCTTAACGCATCAACATGTCTTAATTTTGACCCAGATCGGTGTTCCACTGTATAGTCATACTCATCAAGTAATAGTACCCACCTAGCAACTTTAGCAGTTAAGTCTTTTTTCCTTAAAGTCATCTCAAAAGCTTTGCAGTCTGTAACTATCTTGAACTTTATTCCAAATAGATAATGCCTGAATTTTCTTACACCTTCCACAACAGCTAGCGCTTCTAATTCATAACTAGAGTACTTACTCTGAGCTTTGCTTGTCTTGCTACTCATATAGTGCACGGGGTGCAAGCCTGAATCTGGATAATACTGTAATAAAATAGCTGCATAGGCTACACAAGAGGCATCAGTATGTAGCTCAGTCTTAAGTTTAGGATCAAAAATCTTTAACACTGGCTTGCTGGCCAAGATTTGCTTTAATTTTTTAAAGGAAAGCAGCTGCTCTTCACTAAATACAAAGTTAATGTTTTTCTTTAACAAATCAGACAATGGTCTTGCTATTTCTGCATAGTTCTCAATATATTTTCGGAAATATGAAGTCAATCCTAAAAAGCTTTGTAGCTGCTTCACAGTTTTTGGCTCTGGATATTTAACTACAGCTTCAGTTTTTTCTACTGATGGTCGTATTTCTCCATCTTTGATAACGTGTCCCAAATACTCTATTTCTCTACAAATCAACTTTGCTTTTTTCCAATTTATCTGGAGACCATATTGAGATGCAACCTGTAACACTCGTTTTAATTTCTCAACAGCTTCGTTCTCATCTTGAGCTGGAATCAAAATATCATCGATGAAAATAACTATAACACCTTCAGCAATTAACTTTCTAAATATAATTGATACAAATCTCATAAAATACTTGGGGCAGACTGATAGCCCAAATGGTGCACGTAAAAATTCAAATTGCCCATGGTGTGTCACAAAAGAAGTGTAGCGTACAGAATCTTCACTGATTTTTAAATGAAAAAATCCATCTTTTAAATCAAGCACGCTAAAAACTTTAGCATATCTAAGTTTATCAATCAAATCTTCAATTACTGGCAATGGGAATTCATCTCTGACTATTTTCTTATTGATTAACCTGTAGTCAACGCATACTCGAACAGAACCATCCTTTTTTTTCACCAGGACTAGAGGACTAGAATATTCAGAGTAACTTACCCTTATAATACCTTTAGATAACCATTCATCAACTTGCCTCTCAACAATTTGTTGCTCTGCTAATGATAGCCTTCGTGGTCTCTGTGCTATTGGCATTTCATCTTTAAGAATGAGTTTAAGTTCAATAGGAGCCTCCTTGGTCTGTATTGGTTTGTAATTTTCAATACATTGCAACACATCTTTTTTCACAGCAGTTGTACCTATAAAGACATCAAAACACATTGAACTAAAACAATTCATACATCTCATCCACTCATCATCTTTATCCGACAACAAACACACAGAACCCTCAATCATAATCATTTTCACACATCTTAAAAATTCTTGACCAATTATCACTTTAAATGGAATAAAGTCTCTAGGTATCACATGAAATGTCACACTTGTATACTGCTGTCCATCTATTTCAATGTTAGTAGTAAACTTTCCCAATGATTTCACATCTAATTTTCCTAGGCCGCTAAATGTAACACTGTCGTTCGTGGTTGTCACACACATATCTTCGTAAATCTCATCCGATATCAAATTTGCATCACTGCCGGAGTCAATCAGGGCTTCTATTGTTTTTCCACACATACTCACATTCTTCATAGGTTTTTGTGAAGATGTTTTTTCGAAACATTCAGAAGATAGCTCTTTGTTTACATCAAACATAACCTCTTTCTTTGTTGATGTCAACACATAGTCCAACTCGTTCACTTGTTCATTCGGAACGCTAACTTCGTTCTCATTGGCTATTGTCGAGTTCGCCATCTTGATGAAATCTTGATCCGTTCGTACTGAAGTTAACATCACCTGTTTACTGGAATGTGATTGGCCCGAATTGTTGAATCTCGCCGCTGATTGGTTCTTGCCTTCAAACTCACGACGATAGGTCAAATCAGGAGCGTTTGATTTACTGCTACTAGCGCCGCCAGCTCCATTACATTGCGAACCAATATGGCCGAACAGGTTACAGCGAAAACATTTCACACCTTTTGAGCATGATCCCGCTTTATGACCCATTTCTCCACAATTATAGCAGCGTTGCTTACCGCCTGCTTTTACAGCTTGTTTTTCGTATCCATTTTGCAATAATCGCGCCGATCCAACCTTACTTTTAATCCGTTCGTATATTGATAATTTTTCTTTTAGCGCCGCGTAAGTTGTTGCTCCATATAAAACTGCTTTATTCATCTCATGATCCTGAATGCCATCTATTATGTACTGTATGGCTACGTAGTCAGGGAATTTAGCACGTTTTCCAAGCTCTTTCATAGTTAACATGTATTGAAAATAAGTTTCATCTTTTAACTTCCTTCGTTTTGCCATTATTTCATGCATTTCCTTGACGTTGAGCGCATCCGGAAATTCCTTTTGCAGTGCCGTTTTTAGCTCTTCATAAGTTTTGAATACCTTTTCTGATCTTAGCCACAGTTCAGCTGTGCCGGACAAAGAACGTCGAGCCACAATTAGTTTTTGTTGCGCCGTCCAATTAAAAATTTCTGCATGATCTTCGATGTCTTGAGCCCATTTGCTCGATGGATAGGTTCTATCGTCCCCGTTGAACACCGAGATGCCGAATCCGTCGAGATTAGGAGTAGCCACGCCACCAGTAACCGCCATTGCTGCCACGAATGATGTTTCACCGTCGAACATTTAGCCTTACAAATCGTCGTAATTGTAGCTACTTAATGTTCTATTCGTCGTACCGTCGTTGATTTTTCCCGTAGAACAGCAATCGTCTTTCACCTTTCGTCTTTTCCGTTGCGTGCGATTGTGGTATGATGAGCTCCGCCAGCCACGTGGATGTCGTTGGTTAAGCCTTTGTTTTGCGAGATCCCGGACGAGCCCCCAAAATTTGTAGTGATAGAGGAATCTCGCAATAAAGACAAAACTGGATTTTGACAAACACTTATTTATTTACTGATTTTATCTATACTCTAAACACCTTATTTAACAAATCGCACGCGCACCGTCGTCTCTCCGCTCAGCTCTGTCATTCTCTCGAACATCCGTCCTAGCTCCCTCTCATCCTTCGTTCTCAATCATTCTCTCTACACTCACTCTTACGTTCCGTTCCTACATAAATACATAAATAGATATATTAAAGTATAGAAAAAGAAAGACATAAATAGAATGTGCTAGCTGCTTTTCTTCCCGGGCATACTGTAAAAGTCAGTTAAGGGATAGAGATTTTTTTGGGAGGTTTTTTGTGGCCGATAGGCTAACTCCCTCTCACTGCAATAGTCTCTCTCCATCATTATAATGCCTCCAAATTTGTCAAACGTGACATCAGATGGTTTTATAACCTCTGGTGTTCTGCATATCCCATAAGGAATACAGGCGTGAAGTTTTGTATGTATGTATTAAAGTGAGCTTTGCTCTCCTAACAGGTCCCAACAAAATCGTTTTATATGCAAATAGTTAATATTTGAGCAACATCAACCAAATCTTAATTAGGATGAGTGCCCGTTGATTATTGATGTTTAAATTATTGCAGATATCAATTAACACTGCAGGATTTTAGAAATTTTAAACTTAAAAAAATAAACAAATAGATACGTCAAAAAGTATTCATAATATAATTTTGTTACTTCAGATTTTCTTACATTGAATTGAACCATTATTTTCGCCATTCTAGCCACTTCTTTCTGTTTTTCAATTGGATGAAGTTGTACTCAAATTAAAAGGTAATCCTACTTTATCCAGTATTGTCATTTAGCGGTGGTATACTCCAATAGCTACAAAAAATTTAAAAAAAGAAACCTTACCTTCCTAAACAATGACGCAAAGAAGAACACACCTCACAAACAATACGAGACGTTATTCAACACGAAACAGCGTGAATGGGAACAGCCTCCGTAGTCCCACGTCGGGCGCCAACAATGCCAACTAATAGCGGCGCCTCGTTACGCTCTCGACGACGACACAAGTGCAGTAATGTTGTAAATGATTGTAGTCGGTGCGGTGGCGTGGTGGTTGACGTGGTTGTGTGACGTGCCATGATGATGGATTACTCATTAGAAATACAGTTTTATAGCTTAAGGGTATGATTATTGGATGCGGTGTTACAATAGACCCTGAATGTACAGCTAATGTCATTAGTCAAGTGTAGTTGTAAAATCTCAATTATCAAATTGGTGTAATTTAGATCAGTTTCAGAAGTTTTCTTTACCTACTTGTTTTGTTGATACGTACGAACACCACCAGAGAAAAGCATTTGTCATGCAGCGAAAGTCGAAGCCATATAGTTTATCTATAGTTTTCCAGACGCCTGAGTACTGAGTAGTGTTTATTAAAAACAATATTTTGGAGTCGCATATTTGGTTTTACCAGACTTTGGATTCAAAACTATTGTAATCGTTAATTTGTTTTGAATACTTTGTAAAATGGTTTATTTCATTGTTTATTTAATTGTCTAAACTAACGGTACTCGTTCGTTACAACCATTTTTTTTTTCTTTTTACTAACTCGTATGTAGATATATATGTCAGTTACGTCGCGTCGTCTTAAATTTTTCACGTCAATAAACGAAGGCTTGATCAAACACGATCTTGTCACCTTCTAAGGAAACTCACAATCAAATCCTTAAATTAAAAATACGACCGAATAAATAATGCCTTATTTTTTATTTTTATTTATGAAGCCCCGATGAAGCTAATTTATAAACCAATAAGGCATGTCAAAGTCAAAATTTTATTTATTTCAGAGTTGCTTTTATATACACTTGAAATAAGCCACATGATTCACAAATTGAAATAAACCTAGCACCACTTCACAAGGTGAAACTGTTGTGAGGAAAACGAAGAAAAAATAAAACTTTTTCCACTTAATATAACTCCTAAAATACAACCAACTGTGATAAGACAAAAGGCGATAGAACCGCAGGAAGTTTTTCAGTTACACTACTCAAAACTCATATCTCTTTCAACTTAAGAATATGATATAAATCGACTCAAAGCCACAGGTCTTTACACCCTCCTCAAATATAGCGCTTTACTTTAAGATTCCTAATACGCTATTAAAAGATTTGGAATCTATATCGATAGTATAAAAAATCAAGTGGGTATTCCAGTATTTGCGGTAGTGCTGATACAAAATACAAATCGGGGAGCCCGAGTGGCGTCGATCGGAATCGTTTTACCCGCAAAGCTTTACGCACAGCGACCCGCGGCTCAAAAGTCGAAAACAAGGATAAATCTAGGTGCGTTTCAAGGCATAGAATATATGGAAGTGACCATTTTATATGAAGTTAAGTAGGTGTCGGAAAAAATAGGATGGTTTCGCACATTCAACGATTTTATAACATAGATTTGATATAAACCAATATTTTTATGAGCATGTATGTATATAATTCTAACTCCTTCTTTTAAATACTTCTGAATCTGAACAGATTCGGACGAACTTTGTGTATTCTTAATTCACTATATGTATAAACTGCTTTGATAATTTCGGGATGTCATGGAGGCGAAGGAAGAAATTGGTTTGTAATGTAAACGCATTGTGTAAAGCACCAATTAATTCTTTATAGTTAACCCGTACTGACTCCGTTGATCTCTGAGGAATAAATAGGCTTTTGTTTATTGAAAAATATATTTTTGCTAGTAATTCCATTAGTAAAAGCTCTATTCATGGTACGATTTGTTCCTAAGGGTTCAAAATTTGCACAAAACCTATTTAAGGGTCAGATAGAAACTCAACAAGGACCTATGGGCTATAGTCTACATCTACGTCTCGAACCCCACGTCAGTCTTTACCAATGGTGGGTTGAAAACGAGATGAGTAGAGCTCTATCTTTGGGACCCTAGACGCATCACAAGATTAAAACTGTGTGAGTGCGAACTAGTTTCAATTTGCGGAATCTTCAGTAACCAGACGATATTTTGGATAGGTTAGTTAGAGGAAATGTACATGTTAATAATACGCCTAAAAAGACAATGGGTAACGTCAACATGTTAACAATTAGCCAAAAGTCGACGTTAAGATAGACAGATACTAATATGTCACAACACTTTTATTTACAAAAAAATATTTTTAATCTCTTAAAGTGCGCTTTACTCAATAAAGCCTTTTCGTTTCCTTCCGTCATACATCCGCGTCAGAGCACTTAAAGTCAGCTACAAAGTGTGCGATTAAACACTCGGCTTAGCGACGCCCCGCCCCCGCCCCGCGCCCGCCCCGCTACCCGGCACGTCGTAAACTAGATGAAAGACTTGCCATACATTCCCTTTACGACAGAAATCATGATTTCAGTATGAGACTTTGATATGCTGTGTTTTGCGATGCTAAAATTATCGATAGGTGTATTTTTTATGTAAATTATTATAGACTGCGTTTAGGTAGCGTTAGGGGTTTTAAAATTTCCACCTCGAGAAAAACAGCTTGGTTGATCGAGCTGACAGGTTTAGAAAACAAGTAAGGCCACGCATGGAACAACACATACTTCTTCTCCTTATTCTCTTCCCAAGAAATATGAATATAGGGACCTGTTAATTCACCTGTGCTTTGCGAAGTTAAATATCAAAGGTAGACTAACATTTCTCCGGCTGGAAAAAATATTTTGGCACACACATTATTCTATCTAACACTCTCTCAAGTTCTATATTTTATCCATAACGTCTGAACAACAACTGTACAGTGTCAACTCCAATTTCTTTTCATATTAAACTAAGCAACACGATTGAAGTGAAAATTCGTCTCTTTCTCCACAGATCGTTCCCATTCATACGGTCCTCAGCGCAGCGGGTACGTACCGTATCAAAGTACCCAGCAAGGCTACACTCAGGGCCAGAACAGATCCGGCTACAATCAGTCCGGAGCGGATCGCTTCGGTCAACAACGTAACAACGGAAACCAGCAGTCGTACGGACAGCAGAATAGGTACGGTCAAAATCAAGGCTATAACCAGCAAGGGTACGGACAGCAACAGCAGCAGTCTGGGTACAATAATGGTCAGCAAGGGGGATACCAGGGCAACAGGGATAGACATGGCAGCCAGGGAAACCAAACCAGGCAGGGTTACCAATCTAGTTCTTCTAGTAATAACAGGTATCAAGGACAAGGGCGACAGAACCAATCCCAAGGCGGAGGGACCTGGCGTTGATTAGATAAATAATATTATTAACTAAGTGCAAATATTATAATAAAATTTCGGTACGTATGCTACCATTTACGACCTTACATATGTCTTTAGTGACATGCATAATAATGATTTGAATTGTCAATCGTTACGATTGATTTTAGTAGTGTAGGACTTATTTTGATTGATGGCAATATTTTTTTATGTTTATTTTTGCACTTAATTTACACATGGCATAATGAATTACAATTATTTTGAGTGCCAACGAGTTTGTTTATATCACAATTGTTTAACTTATTAAGACAAAGGTAAAATACGAAGAAAAAGCCGTAGTTTAAGTTACAATGAGACTTCGTAGATGATAAGATTGAATTCATTAGAAAATAATTGAATTTATTGTATACTGATTAAACTCCATTATAATAACTTATCTACCGCTGTCGATTCACAATGTCTCCGTCATTGAAAGATTAAGGAATATTTAAAAAGTAACAAATATTCAATTAAATGATAATTAAACAATAATTGTAATAATAGAAAGAAGCAAAAACACTATAAAAATAAATAACTCGTGTAATGTCTAAAAATTTTACATTTATGTTGGTATGTATCAAAATGAACTTTATGTCAAAAACTGTTTTAAAAATGATTCCAAAATAAAAAAATACTGAAATAAAACTGTGTCTTATTCCAAATTCCACCCCAAAAATTACGCTAAATAGAAAAAAAACTGTTCAATTTGGTTGAATATGTCTATTTTCAAATGTTTATTAAATTCGTAGACACATGTAACCGCCTGTCAAATTAAACGTTTTCCAATATGGCGGACAAAGCAAATCTGAAGTGGCGCGTTTGTGCGCAATCAATAGTTTTTATGTATTTTTTACAATCGAAGGTTCCGAACAAAAATTGTTCAACATGAAAAGAAATTAGGGGCACTGCAAACTGGCTGGAAGCCACTCGAGAAATGAATGAGGTACTAACCTAACGGAGATTTTTAAGGTTTTTTTGTCCAGGTAAGGGATTTAATGGGCTGTTAATAATTCATTGAGTTGGCTACTGATTCTGGCAGATGTAAGTGCAGCTTGTGTGTCTTGTGGCAGACTTGAAAAGGATGTCTAGCCCGCCTACATCAAAGACGCTGAACTTTCGTGAACTTACAGACTATATAAACTTGGATTAGATTGAATATCTTAAATTTCTCTTCAATATAAAAAAATAGTTTCCTAGTAGAGTAGACTCTGAGTAAATTTATCTTAAAAAGGAGCCCAAGTTTCTGCTTTCCCTAAATAAAGTTATCTCTGTTTTTGCATCATGCAACATAGTCTGGTAGTAGATTGTTTAATGTAAAACTCTGAATTTTTGTTAATTAACAAAAAAAATGTCCTATTAATCCTAGGATGAGAGAATGGTTGCTATAGGAACTAAGATCAAATATAAATATAATTTAAATGTTTCTAAATAGGAATTCGCTAAATGGCCATTACATTTTTTTGTCTATTTTGTCCATTTATATTAAATCTCGTTTTTGTGGGCGATAGGCTGACCCCCTGTCACTGTAATAGTCTCTCTCCATCTTTATAATACCTCGAAATTTGTCAATCGTGACATCAGATGGTCTTGTAACCTCTGGTGTTCTGCCTACCCCATAAGGGAAACAGGCGTGACGTTATGTATGTATGTATTAAATCTCGATCTTAGATTTAAAACACAACAATTCTATTTTCTATGAAATCATCTCGCATTGAAGACTATAAATCTTTCTGCTTTCTCTATAAAAAGGTTCCAAAGTGTAAATAGGATGTATTAAATCTGAACTCATCCAGTCATTACTGGTCAGCATGGACTAACAGGACTAAACTTCGCCAATGTATTCAATCTCGATCTTAGATTTAAAACACAACAATTCTATTTTCTATGAAATCATCTCGTATTGAAGACTATAAATCATTCTGCTTTCCCTATAAAAAGGTTCCAAAGTGTAAATAGGATGTATTAAATCTGAACTCATCCAGTCATTACTGGTCAGCATGGACTAACAGGACTAAACTTCGCCACCGCGCCAGAGTATTGCATACAGGTGAACCTTGAAAGGGCTCTTGCTGGGATTTGCTGCCTTTTAGGAGACGCAAATCCAGGGCAGTTAGGGCTATTCATAACCAATCCTAAAGAGCCATAAGAGACAATAAAAAAAGCGGTTCTCTGTGTTAACCTCATGGTGCTTTCAATTTAAAGATCAAGAAAGAAGCTATCTCGTCTCGGACACGGTGCGAAAAGGGTGGGTGTAGATAGAGGCTTGACACTTGTATCATACGTACAATTCGAATTGATAGAAATTATTTTAAAAGCATATCAACTTCTCGGTTAAATTATCCAAAACATTTACATCCAAGATTAGAACCGCTTCAAAAGTTAAAATAGCGTAGTAATTTTACAGCATAGCACAGCGGCATTTACCAATTGACACTGCATTTCCAAAGCGTGAGTTTCTACAATCAATGTTATAAAAATAATTTATAATAAATAATAAAATTGTTTATTCAGATAACAGAGATCCACATTTGCTAGTAACAATTACTTATTAATTAAATGCCGGTTTAAGTCAAATTAATAATCAAAATTGAATTAAAAAAATACAATAAAATATAAAACTGTACTTAAATTTTAATTTAAAATCAATGTCAAAATTAAAACTATAATTAATTAGATTAAAATCAGAACTTAATTTTATTAAATTGACAGCTTAAATTGTATATGTTTAAAAAGTGCTATCATTTCTGTTCAAAATCAAAATCAAAAATCAAGCATTCTCGCCCAATGTCGCCACATGAGACAGTCGTATCTCCTTGCAATGTTCATCAGGATAGAGTTGGAGCTGCCCTGCACTCTACGGATGAGCGAAGCAGTGCTTTTTCGCATAATTGCATAAAAATTGTCCGCCTGAGCCAGTGCGAACATGCCCGACGCGCTATTAAAACGGGGCATCCCCAACAACATCCTAAATCCAAGAAATGAAAATGAAAAAATATTTATTTGCCTGAAACATAATACACAAAAACACTTAAAATCTAGCAATTGCTTCACTAGGCCATAGCCTGTATCAAAGCAACCATTTTCAGTATTTTTTTTATTTCTCCCTTTGTATTTAGTACGATATACAATGTTTATATAAAAGTTCAACAATTTATTTATTTGATACTTTATCTAGTGGTTTTTGAAAGGTCAATTATCAATTTCTACTAATCTACTTATATTATTAACTATAGGTACAAACACCTATACTTATAGTAATAAGTAGTTTGAAGTAGCAAACTGGTGCTTTATATATTATCACCCGATTTGCAAATAAATACAAGAATATGTTCCGTTTATTTTATGGTTTCATATATTATTAAACTTACTAGGTCCTCAGCAGTTAAATCTAATTTACTTGACATATTTCATTATCAGCATGAACCCCCCCCCCAACATTGTAGGTACCAGCGTCCGCTATCATGTCTATCTTGAATTTTCATGCTTCCCTTTCTTTCGTAGAAGATATTAAATGTAAAATTAATTTGCAATCAAAATGTTACGTATATTAAAATTTCAAATTCGAATGAAAGCACTTTACCTAATAGATAATTACATGATTGAGGTTTTTGAACTAGCATTGTTTGTTGGTATAAGTTACGTCATCAGTAATTTTTAACCGATTCCGGTTTTTTTTACTGCCAGTGTACTAAAACCCCTCTTCTACATAAATAAGTCAAAGTCGTGGAAAAAAGCATAAGCTCTAAACTGCATCAGAATTTGCTATTTTACACCAAAAGTGATCCAAATAACGAAATGCAACCTTGACCTTCATTTGAAGCTTTTCAATCATTAGTGTCACAATTTTTGCCCTGCATCAAAGCTAATATTTAGCGAACTATCTTATTTTAGTTCTTGTGGACTGATTAGGAACTGCTGATTAATAAGAAGTAGGTAGGTACACCTATACGATTAAATAAAACACTTTTTAACAGGATTCATCGCATATATTTACATTTTTCATCATATTTTACTCAGTCGCTCGTGACCACGGGGTCTGCAAAGACACCGAAACGTCGAGTTAAAATTTAAAATGTAAATATACGCGATAAATCCGGTTAAAAAGTGTTTTATTTAATAGTATGAATCGCGAAAACTTAAGACAATATTATACCTATACGGTTGCTGATGATATCTTTAATGGCATGTGATGGTGTATCCAAAGTTCCAAACCGTAAAAAATAAAGAGAAACGCATTGTCAATATTTTTTTAAATATTTCTGTATTTTATAAAATTAGGACTCCTAAGACCTACAAGTTGCTGACCAACAGTCCTTACAATATCAAAATATAGAATCAAAATCTAATAACACCCCTCTCGTTTTGCGTCGGGGGTTAAAAACAACTACCTAAATTAACAAAAACTACGAATTTGCACACAAAGTTCCCACACCGTCCGGCCGCACTTACACAAAACAGCCTTTCGAGCGTAAGGAGACAATTCGGAAATGTCGCGAAAGGTGCGCCTGCCCACTTCCCATGAACGCACCTCAAGACCAGGATGTTCACTTTACCATGAACTCATGTGTCAAAGGTAGCTTTACTAATGATTTGATAAGGGCGGCGCGAGCCAGCGTGGCGCCGGCCCCGCGCTGCGTTCGCGTGACTCCCAATAGCCCCACGCTGCGTCCGCGCACCGATCAATCCCATTTGACAGATGGATTTGACTTCTGTACAACTGTAGTGTTCTTGAGAACGTGTAAGTACCGTTTGACTGGACGCATCCGAGTGTGAATGCGCGATTTTAGATGTGATGGGAAAATTTACGATTGTTTAATTGTGTCTGGGAATTTGCTGGATTCTGTTTTTGGTGGCGTTTCTGCGGTTTTTTTGCAAGTTAATTTGCTTGAATGGAATTGAATTGAAATTGATGAAGCGCTCAAATATGCTCCTAGCGTGATTTTTATGTAATTTATTTTGTGTAGGTTTCTACTAGTCGTAAACATTTTAATTTACTAGAAACGAACAAAAAACTTTTTTTATTTACGCATTAATACCAACGACGTTATTAATTTTCTTCACATTCGGTTCTCTTACGCTACATTTTCCTCATTTTTAATAGAGAAGTTCGTTAGTTATTATTTTCTTAGCCAGTAAGTATAAAATAAATAATGAAGCCGCTTTTTATTAGGTACATAAGATTTCAATCAATTCATACACAAACTGGAAATAAGCAGATTTTTTCATCGAAAAAGAAAAAAAATTACGCTTACGAAACGAAAATATGAACGCTAATTTTTTTTTAACAAATAACCAAAATTCAAAATTTCCGCAGGTTGCATTTTTATTGTTCGTAGGTAAGTAATCTTACAAATCCTTAAATTTATAAAGAACAAAATCAGAACTATCTATTCAAAACTATTTCATCAGTAACTTTGGTATTTTAGTCAAATCAAAATATGGATAAGAGCGTCCAATAAGCGACCAATAATGCTCATACGTCGTCGTATGAGCATTTCGCGGCCTTTGATAAAATGAATTGTTGCCGAAATTACTAGAATCTTATAAGTTTGTAGATAAAAGCAGTGCTCGAAGCAGAGGAGAAAAGACAGGTAGGTGAGGCGTTAAACAAAACGGAATGCATTATCTATTTCAACCGACTTCAAAAATAAGAAACTATGCGCCTGTGTGTATATTTTTTTTAAAAGAAGAGGTTCTCAAGTCGTGTATATGTTTTTTGTATTATTGTTACGTGATTGTTTGGATAATTATGAATCGATTTTTAATATTGTTTATTAATATGATAGAGGATACTTCAGAGCTGGTACCGTATGAATTTCATCAATTGATTGAGTACCGTACTTTTTGAAATATTTTAAATTTTCTTAAAAATATGTATGAAAACAGAGAATATTTACGTTGATGTCCTTTATAGGTACCTACTTAATTAATTTAGCCAAAGTTTTAACAAGGATTTAAAAATGGTAGTGAACGTTTTTTAATGCTCTGCATTCGTTGATTATTTATGTTTATTAGGTACCTATACCTACTTGATAATTTATACCAATTTTTAATAGATTCTATTAATACTTTTTTTTATAATACTGTTTCTTTTGATGTAGGTATAATTCGTTAAAGCCTAAGTAGGTGTATAAATTTCGTGAAAATCAATTCAGGACCTTTCGAAAACAAAAAACACTTTTTGAAACGAAAAATTAACTGTTTTTCCCATTAAGCAAAAATATTGATAAGGACTTGAAAAAGGTGGGTGAAATCAGTTGATCTTTAGCATTGGCATTAGTTTGTTATTAAATACTATATAAAACATCAAACATGCGAAACTAGTACCTACCTTATGTACCCAGATCGCAGTCATAAAAAATTTCGAAGGCAGGTAACGGGTATAGGTACTTTGCTAGATGGTGGTCAAACGGGGGTTTATTCAACGATGAAAAAAGGACTATTTCAGTGATTCGGCCCACCACATCATCACACTGAATTCAAAAAAAATATGATTTCTTGTTCTGCGATTCGTCCCATTGAATTTATTCTAGTAAATAATTAGATCAAGTACAGTCAGCAAGCAAACCAATAAAAGACAAAATATCGATTTGTAATCCATATTTTTGTCCCTTTGGGACGATGATGTGGTGGGACGAATCACTGAAGTAGTCAAAAAAAGACTGCAATTTACTTCCTAAGAGAATTAGGTACTTACCTTTGCAAAACCTGGTAGGTACTGAAATAAAAATCCCTTTTTTATCAAAATGACCTTTAAACTAATTAAATAGAACTTGGTTTATTACGGTTATTAGAATAAAAGATTTATTCTTTAATTGAATGGCTTTTATCAGTTCGATAATTCACGTTAAACAGAGCGTTTGGTGCGTAATGTTCAGTGATAGGAATAAAATCGCGTTGTTATTCAATGTCATAATGCTAAAAACAGTTTAAAATAAGTAAGTACTGCTAATTACGCAAAAAATCCATTAATTCCATTAATTGGACCTTGTTCTATCGATACAAATGGCCCCAGTTAAGATAATATATCGAACTTAAATTAAAATAAAATCCGAAAAGACAAAGATTTCATTTGAAACAGCATAGGTAGGTAATCTACCTACTTAGGACTTAAAATACAAAATGTTTTTTTTTACCATTTTTACACAGTAGAAATACTTACCTATTTACCTTCATTTAGTTAGTAAGTATAAAGGTTGATTTAAACATAATATATTTTTGGGAAAAATTCAGTAATAAAAAACAAATAATAGGTAACCTATTACCTAGTTACCGAAACAATATCCATAATACTTTTTTTTGTTTCTCGTGAATATGTGCAATTGATCATCCTTTTATTTGGAATATAAGGAACCTACACAATTCTATTCAGCTGTCCTTGAAATCGCTTTTTCAAAGTCTCGTAAAGTGGCAAAAGTCAAATCGTTCGTTCGAATTTTTTTTTGGTGGTTTTACCTAATGGTTGGCTGAATGTTAAATTACATAGGTTTAAAACTATTAGGTACTTAAATATGATTTTTACGCTTCAAAACGAACTTATGAAATGTATCGTATCAAATTAAAAGATCTAAAGAATATCAAGCCCTCTAATCCTTAATCTTTAACAAAAGTTTCTTATATCTCCCGTCCTTCATCACAACTATAATTCCAATCACGTGCATCCCAAATGAAAATTAGTTGTCGAATTTACACAAGCGTAAAACTACAAAATGTTCCAGTTTTCCCCCAAATTCTGTATTCGAAACACGCAAGCAACTAACGCTGATTGGTCGTCGCTTCAACGTCCTGATTGGCTCACAATTTGACAGTAATGGCGTTAACTCTACCATGCTTACGATGGAATCATTGCACAATATTTGTGTGTATTGAATTTTGAATTCTATGTCGTTTAGCATAAAGACATTTTTCAACTGGGGAAAATTGCTTAAATGACATTTCGACATTGTTATTGTTCCCTCAGACAGATGTTGCTACACTTTTGTAACAATTTCGCCCACAACTCGTTTTGAAATACTATTGTGTAACTTTTTTATTATTTTGACTAATTCTTTTGTCGTGTGGTTGGTTAGATTTTATCGTTTAGGGAGGGCATTGGATGCGTTTAAGTTTATCATATCAATCATTGTGTCTACTGGTTATTTGTTGTTTTAGTGGCTTTATAAAACAAGGATATCATGATATTATTAGTGTTTTCACAGGTTTTAAAGAACTTTTGGGTACTTAATATTTTTAAATACTTTGAAGATATAGTTATTCATTTTTTTTTGTGACGTCAGCTTTAGTAGTTTTGTCATTTGCATAAAATTAAAGAAGGTGGTTGGTACGGCCTCGGTGGCGGGTCGACGTTTTGCCTGCGACACCATAGGTTTTCAGTTAGTTGCTGTGTCAGCATATATTTTTTAACTGTAGGTAGGTATACCTCCTGTCAGACAAATATGTTTTTTTTTTTAATTATAAAAAATCAGTTACAAAAACTTTGAACAGTAGGCCAAAAATTCGACAGCAAACTAATTTAAGAAAGTATGTTTTTTTTTATCAAATGCAAATGCAATATATAAATAAATAAAGTACCTATACCTAGTACTTGATAAATAATAATACCATATTAAATATCTACCAAATTTGAATAACAATATCTTAACATATTTTTATTGAACATAATATTCCCTTTTACTAATTCATACCATTAGCGAGGAACTAATCCGCAACGTAATATTTTCGCGCCATCGCCCTCTGCTGACTGCTGACTGAAGCTCTTTTTTATTTTATACTTTTTAATAATTCTCGCGGCATGGCCGCATGGGTAGCGGTCCACGGAGCGCCACTTGAGCACGGACCGAAAAAAAAAACTGAAAATTCAGCCATGTGTCGTTGTCATTCTGCCAAATAATGATGAGTGGGTCCGTACACAGATTATTAAAAGTTTAAATGATAAAAATGTGTTTTAGTTAAATTGTGTTTTATTTCGTTAAATACCAGTCGTGTTTAATAGAATTTTATCACGTTTAATTCTATTTTACATTTCGATTGACAAAGGTACATAAAATAATTCAAAGTTTAGTGAAGTAACTAGGTACCTACTTTGTGTTTATAATAGGTATTGCAAAACAAGCAATGACAAATGACGTCGTCGTTAACTTTAAGATAGCGTTCATGGGAAAAGTTTACTCTACATCCTTACATACTCGCGCGGTTTGACCTAGGAGTCGTTGGTACCTTCTAATTATGAATGAATTGATTAAATCCGATTTGTGATTTTTAGGCCTTGTTATTAGGTACCTACTTTATTGTTCGATATTATAAATTAAATTGCATTTTTTTGACTTAATTTGATAAGTAGAGATTTGTCAATCAAAGCCAAGTCCAAACCACACGCCACAAGACACAGGATTTCAAAGATCATAAATATCTTTGAGTAGGTATGGATAGAGTTCTATGAAGAATATTACAAATCTGTCAAAAAAAATACTTAAATCTTAACTCTATATCCTCGACATAGGTACGAATTTGACAGGTAATGTAACTCTTGATTTGCTGCCTTCTGTACCTCCTACTAAAAAGGATAAAATTTATAATATCTAATAATTGGTTATATTTAATCTGTAGGTATGTGTAGGCAGATGCTTTCGTTGGGCTTGCGCTGCGTTGTTCCAAACTAGAAACTGTTTTAACCAATTAAATTATTTATTTTAACGTTTTTTATAAGATATACTAAGCTGTTTATTTCTTGACCAAAATAAATGAACAAAAATAAATCTTTCATGCTGGGCTGGGAGCAATGGAAAAACGTAGAATGTACCAGCTGCTTCTCTTCCCGGGCATACTGTAAAAGTCAATTAAGGGACAGAGGTTTTACTGCAGATTTCTTTTTGTGGGCAATAGGCCATATTCTCTTTCGTTAGAATATTCTAAAGAGAGTAGGTACCTACCTACCTAAAGCAAATAAATTACTTCTTGATCGAGTCACCAAATTACGATACCTATAATGGATTATGACTATGCCAATAATAAGTTCTGAGTAATATGCATAAGTGAAGGTAGGTAAGTGGCAAAAACAAATCCATCAGTTTTAAAATATTTTCTCCTATAAATGAGAACCTTTCACCTCGGATCTCTAATACTGTCAAACCGCAGCATTTGACGTCGCATTATTATGTATTTCGGAAAAATGTATTGTTTAATAATCCCCCGGCACTTGAGTCGAGTGGACCATTGAATGCTGTGAATTTCTATGTGAACTGCAATTAATAATAATGTATGTACTTAGTCGCATGCGCAGAAAGGTGCCAACAGTCCTGTATTATGTGTTTATGTAATGACCCTGAATAAAACCCTTTTGTTAGGCTTTTGAAAGGGTGTAACGGTTGCCGTAGGCATTAGGTAGATACGCAATGGCAGAATATTATGACTGATTTTAATATTTATTTTATTTTACAAACCAACGACTGTTTGAATTATTTGACAGAACTGTTATCTTCCTACATATTTGCTTGATAGAATTTGCTAAAAGAAATAAAGACTCCACTGCTTTAGAATCCTATAAAAGCTAGGATTATTCGTAAATAATCCAGATTTGTTTTTTTATGAAAAAATCTTGGATTGAAATTAAGATTCGATAGGTATAGAAATCCACTAATAGCCATGCAATACAAACTGTTGCTGATGCCCTCGTCAATCGTGGGGATTATGCGGCAGCTCTACCCCATGTTCAGCTGCGAATGTATTTCACCACGTTTGGTGATGATTATGGAGATAATAGATTGAGATGGAATATAGAGTAAAACAATCTATTTTTAGATTTTAATTTGAGTTTCCATTAAGTAACAAATCACTTCATGACCATAACTTAAATCGGAGTTAATATTATGTATTTAGGTATACCTCTCTAGATTCTACTTGAGACATGACTTACCAACGTACTATGTTGTGGAGTTTTAACCTCAAATATAGCACTTACAACAATCACATCAAACGGAAAATCGCTTTGTATCCAAAGATTTACTTCGCCATTGTTTAGCGAAATGCACCATTAGTGGGCAACAGTCGCTCAAAAGCCCGCCAAAGCGCTTAATTGTCAAATCGCGCGCCATTTCCACTCGAGAGGATGAAAGTCGATGTGCCTTTGCCTTTCTCATATAAAAGTAATCCTTTGAAGTCGATTTGTGATCGTACCTTTTTACCGGGAAACTCCATTGTTTTATAAATTTCCGATTTCAATATTCCTCTCAAGGATCAAAGCGAAAGGTTATTCCTCGAAATATTTAGGTATAAATAGCATTTATTGATTTGAATCGAAATGTAGTACTCCAACGCAGAGTTAAACAGAAATTAGTATCGTTGAAAAGTTCGATCGTTAAAAGAAACAAAACAAAAAACTATGGAGAAATAATTTAGAGTCACCTGTCATCACTTGTCAAAATAACACAAAGCTGGCATTGAAATAAAAGGCAGTTTGTTAGACATGGACTTGTCGAGTCATTTCGGTAAGTGTGCCACACTCGCTGGTTGGGGATCAGCGTGGAAATTGAGCAATTAAAACCATTAATAGTCTCTAAAGATACAAAATTAGGTGTGTTGCGTACTACTTACTTGTAAATGCTCAGTACGAAATACTATTATCCTACTCTCAGATAAGTTGCCATGTTATTCGGTTTTAATTGTAGACCTTTAATAAGAAAGAAATAAAAAACGTTTATTTGATATTTACAATCACAACTTAATTACATATTTTTATATTATTAAGTAATTACATTAATAAATATCAAAAAAGTCTTCGCTCAGCTTTTTGCCGTGGCAAGAACCACGATGCTGGTTTTCTGGGGATACCCACATAATAAGTAAATAAATATAAAAAGGATGAAAAATAAAATAAACAAACAACACATGAGCCCATTAGACGAGTTGCGACAATCTTATCTGTTTATACTATATAGCCTAATACTACTAATGAATGAATAAAATATATACATTTATTTAAAAGAAAACAACCTAACGAAAATCATGACATTGATATTCAGTAATCTTTGACCTATTTTTACCCATTAATAAAGTTATCCATATTATTATTATTAACACAAAACTAAACAAATAAAATACACATTCACAAACTACCTTTAATAATATAAGCTTCATAACCCTACCTTAATTATAAAAAATTTAAAAAAAACATATTTTAAGTATACCAACTTAATTTTATCTATGCACTCACGAAAAAAGAAATTGTCACTATGGAAACTTCATACATATTTAGATGAAATAAAATGATAAGTAATTGAATAGTAGGTACACCTTTGCCACAAACGTTTACACTCATAAGTAGTTGTTTACAATTTAATTACTTACACATTTAAATGGCTTTGAGTTATTTCTGAAGTTTTCTAGCCAATATTTGCTTTATGACTTGTATAAAACAAAACTGCCTCGCAAACTTTTAAACTCTCGCCATAAATCTTAAAAAAAAGAGCTACGGAACCTTTAAGAATAAAATAGTACTCCTTGGGTGTAGGTGGTCGGGTCCCAACCGACAGCAAATCGTTGAAATAATATTTTCGTAACCTCCACGCGAACGTGAGAAACCATAATGATCGTATTATTTTAATAATGTATAGTCCTTGGAATTTCGTAATTTCGCATAGGTAGGAAACCTGACGTGCCTTTTTGAGGAACTTTATATTTTAAGATCTTCTGTTCTACATCAAGTATATGTTGGAAAGTTGTTTCCTAATCCGATAAAACTAAAAAGTAAGAAAAAATTGTGTTCTCTGTAAATGACATCGATTATAATCAACGAATGCAGAACATTAAAAAAAACCGACTTCACGTCAAAACTTTGGCTGAAGTATAATGTCATCAACGTAAAAATTCTCTGAAATCATAAATATTTTTTCAAAAATTTTAAATTTCAATAAGTACTCAACCGATTTATACTCGAAGTATCCTCTATCATATGAAACAAAATCGATTCATAGTTGTCCGAAATGTCGTGTAAGAAAGACACAAAAAATACGGACGAATTGAGAACCTCCTCCTTTTTTGGAAGTCGGTTGAAAAGTCATGAGAAAATTAAAGAAGTTAAACGTCTGTCCGCGAGGTAATTGGGTTATACAGATTTTGCGAGAGTTGCGCGATTTTCCAGACCAATATATATGTGCCTATAAAAATAAATGTATAATGTACTTACTCAAAAGATAATTATTTGAATAATTAAGAAAAAATATTAAAAAAAAAACATTTTAATACCTGTAGGTACAAATTCTAAGGAAGATCGAGAATATTTTGGTAGTTCATATGCCATCAAATGTCATTTTGAACCTAATTTAAATTGAAAAATGGACAACATGTTGCACACCGATATTGACGGCTGATTATGCTTCACAATATCCTCGATAAAAGGAGCTTTTACTCCCTTACTCTATGATTAAATTATATTCTAATCTCGGAGGCAAAATAAATATAATCTTCGGCATGGAAAAATTGTAAATGCTCAAGATTATATTCAATACCTATAACACATAATAATTACAGAAGGCAACACATCAAGCGCTACAAATCTGTAAATTTTTTTTATTTGGAACTGAACTCTATGCCTTCGACATTAAGTTAAAATTGGTTCGGGGAATTTGACAGGTAATGTAACGCTTGATGTGTTGCCTTCATACCTACTATTCAGTTTGAAAATTCCAAGTTTAATTACATAATGGTATTAAGTTATGAGATTAACAAAATAATAAAGCATTTATTTTAATAATAAGTAGATATGATAATGCACAGATTAACACAATTAAATATTAACTTTAAGTTCCTATTAATCATTATTAATGTTACAGTTAAAACCCGTTTTTAGGAAAAACTCGTTTTCCTTAGTTAAAACTTCGTAGCAAACCTGAAGTCATAAACTCTATTTGCGGTTCTTTTAAAAACATTGCTATTGAGAATAAGCTGCTCTGAAATTTATCCTAGGCGGAACTGTGTTAACCGACACGTTTCGGAAATACGCGTTTTACCTAGTCAGAACTAGTTTTAACTGAAATTCTATTGTGAGCATTAATTGTTATTTATAGTTTTAACAAAATAGCCTATTCAAATTAGCAAAATCAGGGGAAATAATTCGTATAGTTTTGAAAATTGTCACAGTTATACGCGTCCAGATTAACATACTAAAAGTCCTCAAGGGTGGGGGGTGTGCTGAGGGCGTGGGGGGTAAAAGATCCCTATTTTCAGGTTTTTGGCCATATCTCGAAAATCTAAACGCATAGCATTATTATGGCCTCTGAGCAAAGATTCAGCATAAAATTTCCCACTGATTTGGTCATATTCATTTTTACTCTACGACTGATTCTTTAGGAGCTACAGGGTGTGAAATTTGTGATGTGTGAGGTTACGGTGAGTTCTAAACATATCACTAACTGGTTGAACTCATCTCTCATAGCAGGCATCTCCAATCCCCCCCCCTCTGCCCTGCCTCTTGCTGGCGCACCCTCAATCAAAGCCATTTGCTTATAGCCACAAAAGGACTTTTCTAAGATGGGATAGAGGTGTTAGCTAAAACAGAGCTTAAGTGATTTCCATCAATTAGTGCTGAAAATAATTGCTGGAGAAGATACTCCTTATCCATAGTGTTAAAGTGGGTGTGAGAACAGAAGATAGAATTGCTTGAACCCTAATTTTTCGATTGTAAAAGTTTATTAAGCGATTTTTAATATTATAATACTGTAATTAATAATAAATTCCTATGATACTGCGATGATTAACTTCAAAATAGTATATTTCATTACGAGTGCGGAAAGCCTGTCATTGCAAAGAGTTCCGACAAATGTCTACACGAGCTGAGGCCATGTAGTTGCAATGACGGTTCCGCACGTGTACTGAACGACTATTTTTAATACAGGTGCGAAAAAATTAAGCAATTTTATAAAATATACAAAATGGCGCCAGCCGTGAAAGATTATAAACAGAGATTTTTTTTTTGGTTACCCATTCTGGGTAGGCAAAGGGAACTATGCCCATACAGCCAAGTCTTTAGTAGATATTTTTTTGTTTTGACATGAAATGAAAATTAATTAAATGAGATAAAATGAAATGAAACCTAACCTAACTCATTGCATCAAATCATTATATCTGATATTGAAACAAATTAGTAGCTTCTTTTCAGAAAAATTTTTGCATGAATCGTAAAAACTTCTATGAATTTTTTTTTAGTAAAAACTTCGTGGTTGATTTTTTCTTTTTAATAGACATTATTTTGACATTTGGGAAAGAGAACGCACGAGTGCGGAAAAGGTAAAGAAAAAGCACAACTGTGTATAGTTCGGCCGTTCAGAGAATGCGTTCCTGACACCTATCAGTTAGTCACGACTAGTGATGGGCACAACATAACACTGAGTTCGTTACCGTTCCTCCAAAATGAAACGCCGCGTTATTTTTAAGATTATTTTCGTTTTAAATTGGCGGAATCATTTAAAATTTATATTTTAGTAATTTAAGTGGAAACCAAAAAAAGGTAATATAAATATAATAAAATTGTTTTATTTATTTTTTGTTACAAAGTTACAATCTGTATTTCTATGCAATAAAGTACATTGAATTGAATGTGCGTACAGAATATTAACCAGACTCCGATTCGCTTGAGGAGGTAGTGTCTTCATCATCATCTTCGCCTACATGTATAATTATTTTATTATCAATAACAGAATCAATCCTGATATCTCGGTCAAAATGTTAAATGTAATCAGGTTTTTAGTCTTTCAACAACCCTTGCCCAGTCATCTCTAGTGACTTCCCCGTAGGCTTCTTTGAATAGGGTCATCATCTTTTTCGTGCTGAATGGCGGGGAAGTATAGTGGCGGGCGGCGTAACCTTTTATTTGAGCCCAGATTAGCTCCATCGCGTTATATTGGCAATGATACGATGGAATTCTTAGAACGCGATGACCGTACTCCAGAGCCAGTTCATCGATTTCGTATCGCACATTTGCCACTTTATTTTCTTTAACTAATTTAATTAGCTCTGCTTTTAGCATCTGCATATTCGCGTCAATGCCTTTTGCTTGTAACCAACTTTTTTTCGAGCATTCGGTTTGGTCATAGTTTAATTTTTAATTTAATAAAAGTTACCTTATAGTCCATTATTTTCAAATTCTTAAAAAGAAAAACAAAACGTATTATTTCATAAAGTATACCTGTTTAAGAACAGATTACGATACTGTTATAGCCTGTTATTGTTAGCACAGCACTACAAATATAAAGCTTTGACATAACCTTGTAATAGCGCAGTATAGATTTTGAAAAATATTGTTTACCAAGTTATTTGACACTCAGTTTGGCACAAAATTATAACATTCATTGATTATTGATATAATAATGTTGTTTTAATGCTCATCAATTGTTAAAACGGTAAACAGCCAGCAAAAATATTTTTGATCGTAACTGCAACGCCATTACAAAGTTACGTCGTCAGTTCAATCGCGATGTGTCAGGAACGCATTCTCTGAACGGCCGAACTATAATAGCCCACATCCCGAACGCTAAACGTCCCTGCAATACGCCACTTTTTGAGCAACTGTATCAAAAAGTATTATTAAGGAGATGTAAATATAATGGTTCCACCTATTTGTTAGTTACTCAAACAAAACTAACTGAAACCCCCTGCTGGACATAGGCCTGCCCTTAGGTTTTCCAGGTCGCACGGTCATCAAAAGATGTTTTTATACATCTTTCAAAGACCTACAGCTTCAGCATAGCCCCCACCGTCGAGGAATTTTACTAAAATGATTTAGACTTCATAAGGTTTAACTATGCATATTTTCGAGACTAAACACATTATGGCTGCATCGTGAGGACACCATTCTCGTATTCACCCCCGCCCACACCGACAGGACACCCATGTCTTTTGATAAACCATATACCTTCTACATTGTACTAAGGTACCAATGGATTCACCTGAAAGTCGTGATAAACTGAGCTAAGCGTCGCATAACATCGAACGATTCGGTCAAGAGCTACGCTGCTACTATTACTATTACTGCTGCTATTAACTACCGAATGAAAATTCAGTTATTTAGAAATCACTATTTTATTGTATCGACTTAAAATGATCACTCATACTACATTATCGGATGTTTATTTAAAAAGCATGGCGGAGGGGCGTAGCAGGATCTCGGAATCCTTCTACCACTTTCTGAAGAAAAACAATTTTGTAGAATGGAAATATTATCTGACGGACAACCTGCGTCATTCTTTTATTATTTTACTTTTAATCTTTCAAATGTAATTCTTACATCTACCGTAAGGTTGGTTTGCGCTTATAAACTCTTTTATTTACAAAATGCAAGTCGTACACAAACCTTACGGTACATAATGAAAAAATGAAAAAAAAATATAATGTCATCCTATGAAAGATGAAAGCACATCTTTTATAGGATGACATTATATTTAATAACATTTTTAATTTTTATCATTTACATATAATGCTCAATAATTCTTATATACGCCTCGAAATTACGGTACAAATACGGTACGCCTCGAAATTACTTACCACATTTTTGTTCTTACGTTATATTGCTAACGTAGCTCCATCTTATGGTATAGCTTTGCTTTACGAGAGGTCCCAGGTTCGTGTCCTGGTCGGGTAATTTTCATTTATCACATCTTTTCAGTTAATTTTTGACATTATATTTTTTATTTAAAATGCCTTTCAAAGATTTTGTAAGTGATCATTTTGTACCACTTTTTACGTAATTCTCAAAATACTCTACCTTAAATTTTAGGGAGTAACTCAGGAATTTTCGTGTATGGGTAACTTCTATTATCCCACCGACACTTAAAGCCACCCCTCTTACAACGTTGGCTAAAAATTATATCTACATTTTAGCATCGAGGTGAGTTGACCTATCCCTATAGTTAGATAGGTAATAAAACAGAAATTTAAAACTAGGAACAATGAAATATGCTGATACTGAACTTTATGTTCTTAGATTTAAAGTACAGTTTTGACTGGTCGAAGAATTCATTGTAAAGTTTTTTATAGGGACGATTCCCGCGCTTTGTCTTTGCTGACTCAATGTGGAGGGCACTCGAGTTTCCGCGTTTTTTTGTTCTAATTAGTCAGCGGCCATCATCAGCCCCTCCGCTGCGAAGCTAAATGAGGATACCTAAAGTAAGCTGGAGAAACGTGCCTTTGTTTCATTTGAGATAACACTGTAATGTATTATAAAAAGCTTACACTGTTGAAGTTCCTGCCTACGATTCACGAAATGGATCTCTTCCAACTATAAAATTACAAACATTCAGATTTTTCAAAAGTTATGTTGATTAAACTGAACTTATGAAAGGTATTGTGATTGTTGAACAGGAAATTATCAGTTATTAAGGAAAAGGAATAGATAAGGATCATCGTGAATTAGTCGTAGTCACGTATTCGTAATCCTAATAAAATGTTTAAAAAATGACGCTGTAGACTTTTAAACTTTAAAATAAGAACAAAAGGTATAATGTGCAAGCAAACGATGGCCTTACCACAAGAAAAGACTACAAAAGGTGGGAATGTACGTATTTATAGATTTTTGTTTATTTGAATGAAAATTAAGAAAATTGTTTCAGATTTTAGGTATCAACCGGAACCGTACAAACCAGTTAAATCCAGTATAATCATATTTGTAAACGGCTTGTAAATCTAATGCTGCCTACGCACGCTGCTCACTCCACGGCGCCCCTCGCAAACAAAGCCAGTTCAGGTAATTTATTCAAACTTTTCGCTGAAACTCAAATTTCGCATGCATTGAAATCTTAAGACGTTGTTCTTCTATAAATGGAATATTTAAAGTCGTCCCTAATGGCTCACCCCTTCCGAGGGCTGTATTCATGATACCAGCCCCCTATAACTGGAATAATATTCACAAATTTGTTTACAGATCGAGTGAGCGGGTATCCGGGCTTCAGCGAGGGGCCGGGAAATGTCAACCGTCGAATTCAGTCCTGAACTGTCAATCACTGAAATCTAATTTTGAAATAAATTGCTTGTTTGAATTTTGTTGCTGTTTTCATTTTTAAATTGAAGAAGTTTGTGTTTATTATCAAACTTAAATAAAAAAATATGTAGATAGTTTCTTTTCTAATGAGAAAAAATCACATAACTTTTTTCAGGTAGAGGTACAGGTTGAGGTTCGAGATTAGATTTAAATAAGTAGGTAAATTAAAATAAATTATCCAAATTGACACACCAACAATGAGGCCCAAAAGAAAGCTCATATAAACTTGAGATAAAGGGCACACAATGGAACTAGGGGGTATCCTAGGGCAGACCCAAGCCAGTTTAGAAAATAAATCCCTTACGATAAATCCCTTAAGATGACATAGCAGGCGCTCACTCTTCTAATGCCCATAGAGAGCGTCAAAATATAAGGATATGTTATGATAAATTATACCTACTCTATAGATCTATGTTAAAAGCTTTATCGTTCGTTTCTGTCGTCTGGATATAAACTTTAGTACCTATACAGTTCGACAATTATACCGCCATAACATAAAATGAAAATTGGAAAACTTCAATTTGATTTCAACTTTTAACCCCGTAAAGCACTTCAACATGTCAATAAATTGATAGAGTATGCGGAATACTTTTCACCATTTTTAATATCAATAGATATTTGATATTTCCTTCCATGCTGTACTGGGAGCGAAAGAAAAACATAGAATGTGCCAGCTGCTTCTCTTCCCGGGCAAACTGTAAAAGTCAGTTAAGGGACGGAGGTTTTATTGACGTTTTTGTGGGCGATAGGCTGACCCCCTATCACTGCAAGTCTCTCTCCATCATTATAATACCCCCAAATTTGCCTACCCCATTAGGGATACAGGCGTGAAGTTATGTATGTATGTATGTAGATATTTGTTTGAGCATACCTATATGCAATCATGGCTTACGTTATTTATTGTGCACCTGCATTTTAAGCATTATAGGTATTATCACAATCTGGAAGTGCAAATCTCAAAACAACCTAAAAACATAAAACTTACTTTCGCGATATTTTACCTTCAAAACGTAAATAAACTAAATAAGATAATAAATTTACTACCTAATTAATATTAATAAAATTATTTAAGTGTTTTAATGTTTTTGAGTTTTTTGCATTTAAAATGCTCAATTATTCTTATATAAATGAAAAATGTGATAAATAAAAATTACCCGACCCGGATTCGAACCTGGGACCTCTCGTTTGCCGGACGAGTGCTCTTCCACTGAGCTACCGGGGCCTGGCGGTACGCCTCGAAATTACTTAACACATTTTCGTTTTTATGTTATATTGCTAAAGTAGCTTCATCTTATGGTATAGCTTTGCAGCTTAGACCACCCGAGACCAATTTCTTTACAGAAATTGTGAATCCCAGTTAAAGTGAAGCATTGCAATGTTTTAATGTTTTTAAGTTTTTTGCATTTAAGATGCTCAATTATTCTTATATAAATGAAAATTATTTGAGTGTTTTGTGTAGGTACTCATATGTGTTTAAACTGATAATAAAAGAACAACGTCATTATACACACAAAGGTCTCGAGATCTCGAGGGTATAATGACGAAGATTTTTCGAATTCTTTCACTGATGTCGTTACTAAAAAAGTACTTTATTTACATACTAGAGAGTGCATCGTTCTTCGATTCAAACAGTCTCTACCTGTTAACAGAGTGATTCATAAAGATGATGAACTCAGGTATAACTCACTAGCCACCGCACGCGGTTTTACCCGCGTAACTTTTGACCCCGTGGGAATTTCGGGATAAAATATAGCCTATAACCTTCCTCAAGAGTCAAATGCAAAAAGAATTTTTCAAATCCCACTTCTAGTTTCTGAGATTAGCGCGTTCAAACAAACAAACAAAAAAAAACAAACTTCAGCTTTATATATAAGTTTTATTTTTTGTGTAGGTAAATTAGCTGAATTATAACGATATTTTTTGAAGGTGTCAGAATGAATTTCAGGTTGTTAGCTTTGTAACTGTCAAACCAAAACTTACAGCTTACTAGTGGGAACTCACTATTTTTCTTTGCCTGGAACGAATGTATACCACGTAGCTACCTATCTATTCGTATCGGTATTTAAACGCCTCACAGAACCGAAAATGCAAATGTAAGTTTAGGAGCTATAAAAATATAGAGACCTAAACAGAGATAATGTCTGTAAATAAATATTTAACTTACCTATGCAATCTAACACACCAACTTTTTAGTCTCTTGACAAAAGTTGACCTCTTTTATTTTCTACATATTAAGGCGAGTATTTTCGAGCGCAGTAGGCATTAACGCTATATGGGACTGCGTGGCGGGCAGTCGCGTAAATGAACACGTCAGCGCACAGAATTGTCACAGTATAATTAATAGTAGTAATATAGTAGTACTATACCTATAGTGGGGCTTATTATACGAAATTCGTTTCTACGTAATGGCCATTTTATAGATGAAATCTTTTTAAATTTATATCCTTACTGAATTCTGTTGTGAAAATCGTGCTATTTTGACTTGAAAGTATATCGTGACGTTAATTTATAACTTTCATAAATTATTTGTTCCAAAATTCATTAAAATCAGATAAGTAGGTAGTTGAGATCTTTTACATAAACTTTTATGTCTCATTTCAATCCTATAGGGGCTGGTGTTTGAAAAAAGTAGGGTTTGGGAGCTATTTTCATTACTAATTTTCTACAAAACGGTCGGATGGTTTGGCTGAAATAAAGGAACAGAAAGATAAACTTTCGCATTTATTATTTAGTATGGATCCGTTACTTAGTCACTCAACAACACGAGTTAATTTGAGCTAAATAATGTAGTGTGAATGTTACAAATAAGTCATTTTTTTTTTAATGAAATTCAATCCACCCCTTCGTAATATAGTTTTTAATATCTACAAAATAATTATGTATGATTATATTCTTAAATGTCTATATGTGTCGTCATAATCTATTAGCCGTCTAATCTATAAAGCCGAAGGGTTTGTCTAGAACTAGATTATTCGTGAAAGAACTGATCAGATATAATTTAATGTTATTAAAGTTGATGTATAAAACAAAACACTATATTTTTGAAAACAAAGCATATAAAAGTTTTACCACAAAATACATAAAACGTGACCAATTTAAACTAACTTTTAACACTGTGAAATTATAACTATCTGGAAGCATAATTTTAACACACAGGAAAATTGGTGATAGATCCCATCTATATTCCCTTTCAAGAACGAAGTAAGTACTTTTTATTTATTAATAACTAGGTACATCAAAAGAATTGTAGGTGGCAGCATTACTCAAAAACATATTTCTTGAAATTATAAAGATACGAAACTAATTTGATATCTGGAACTTTTGAAATAGAGTCTATTTTACTCGTGACGAAAATAAATACAAGGTATTTTAACGGACAGACATTTTCAATCCATTATTTTATTGGACGTTTAAGTACAGGCAAAGCAATATTATTTGAACGTAATCCATTCAAACAAATTAACTAACAAATTAAATGATATTCGTTTCGATATTAATAACTAATACCCATCAGCACCTCACCATCAGTGCTAATGTCTTATCAGCACCCATCAGTACCTATCAATACCCATTAGTACTTATCAGTAGTTACCCATCTGCACCCATAAACACCTATGAGAAGCCATCAGCACCTATCAGTACCCATCGGAACCCAATAGCATCTCTCAGCATCCTTCATTACCCATCAGCACCTATCAGCACATCTGAGCACCCAACCTATCAGTACCCAACAGCATCTATCAGCAACCATCATTACCCATCAGCACCTGTCAGCATCCATCAGTTACAATCGTCACCTATCAGTAACTATCAGCACCCATCAGCATCTATCAGCACACATCAAAAAGAACACCTCTATAATATACAACTTTGCATAGGTGTTCTTTAATACTTATATAATATATATCCCATACCTTACCATATAAAAAAAAACGGTTGTACTCTGTGCTATGTAAACATTAGCTCCGTAAAAAATATTGTTGTAAATAAGTTTTAAGCTTTATAAACATCGAATTTAGTAAAAATAAACACAAGTTAAGTTATTCTAGCCCTGTGATATCGTTTTCAAAGTTAATAATTACAAAATAAGTGAAAAAGTGACTTAACAGTTTTCTATAACATTGTACCTTAAGTTTAAACTCTCGATAGTTATTTTATTAGGTAATATTATTATTGTTGTATAATAAAGTGTATACATCCACCTCACTGTTTGTACATTACCAATATTATGACAAGTTTTTGTAAGTATAAGTTTGATATTCTCTTAGAATATCGGAAAATCATTTAAAATTTTCATCTTTTTCGTAATTTTTTATGATCGAGTAAAGTTTTTGGTATCGTGTTTTGATCCAGATATTTATAAAATATATGAAACAAACTTCAACATATATTTTTATCCGATCCAGACAAACAATATTGGCCGGTTGTAATGAGTTTGAAAACGCATAGATTTCGCGAATGGGGCCCTTAAAGATGTAGTACAGCTGTAATTATATTAAACATTTATGAACTTAATCACAACTTATTTCCATTCTCCACATTACATTCGATAAGACTCAAAAAATTACAGACAATTCAAAATATTTTTCATAATTCCAAACAAAGCAATCGTGTTTCATACGTGATTTGAATTCTAATGGGTACATCTTTTGATTCCACCCTTGCTGTTGATAATGCAGTGTCAGACAATAGTTCCCGAAGACCACACGTGTTGTATCTATCGATCGCTGCTCCGTGGCCACAGTGCTCGCGGAACCAACCGCCATCTTGTGACGTCATGCCACTCAGGGTTGCCCTGCTACGGCTTCCGGGAATTTTGACCTTTTCTTTTTACAATTCGAATGTTTTCATCATAAGTGTCAGACAGTTTTAAGGTTTATCAGACGAGAGTACTGGCTAATTATAAAACTCTGCATGAAAAAATTGCGAATATGATGTTATTTGACTACTTAAATATTTACGGAGAATCGTTGGAAACTAGCAGTTGGATATACTAGAGGGTAGATACCACTGGTATATTGAATAATTGAATTCCAAGTTTAGACTATAACAGTGTGATAAAAAATTGGGTAGCTTCTATCGTTTCAGTCATAACCTTCTGTTCATCTGGAAGATAGCCTATTATTTTTGCAGTAAAAATACTGGCCATAGTTGATATTATGCGTTAACTCTTTGCGTAAAAAACTATGTAAGCATGAGTCTGGTATAACCATTTGTCAAATCAAAGCAACCCCTTAAGCCACTGCGCCTACGTATCATCGATCTGCCCAAAAATGTTTCCTTTTGGAGACAGGACTTTATACACGACCAACATTTATACAAAGCGTTACTGATTGTCTATCATCCCTTTGACGAAATCAAGCCAGTTTATTTTAATACCCATGTTCTCTGTTTTAAACCTCGATAATCAGATGAGATTCACATCACATTAATCCATGCAAAAGGAACAAAGTATTTACTTCGAATGTGTTTAAGGAACCCTATTGTTTTATGCAGATTATTTCCGTACCCACCCTCATCAATGCCTCTATGACGAAGTCGTCATTAAGGATGACTTTTGTTTAAAAAGTACCTATCAAAAAGCTCGACATTACCCAACTCTTCCGAGTTCTCTCTTTAATCTTGCAGTCGTTTTATTGTTTGCTCTTATTTCGTAATCCGTACAAATATTTTTCATTTGTCTGACATAAATCCGCTGGCAACCTGAGAATCAAACGATACATTGTGACGTGAAGAGGCCAATAGTTTTCAATTTCGCCGCCCCCTCACCTGTGCCTCTGAGCTAATCCACAATTTTATTAGCGTGCCCTCGTAATACGGAGCACGTGCAGTTTCCCTGTCTTTGTTCTATCAAAATTATCTTTCCAATCTAAAAGGATACACCTTATCTTTCAGTTGCACACAAAAACCACCCTTCATAGTTACTATTAAAGTATAAAATGGATATGCGTGTCTTAAAAGATAGGTTATGTTATTCCGCGCGCGCCATGTTATTATTTCGATTTGGCGGGTCGTGACTGACGTTTAACAAAGTCGAATGTTGCCATGCGGAATAAACTGTGTACGCGTTATGAGAGATTACAGGGTAATCTGGGAATATTGAAGACAATAAAATGAGCTTACTTCGAGAGCTTGGGGAGGAAACTGAGGTAAATGTAACAAATATTTTACCCGAGTACTGGTGTAGTATGCTAAAGGGAAAGTATATTTAATGTTTTATGATATTGTTGATTTTCTAGATGAATTATTTTGTCAAACACAGTGTCGTTCTTTTGAGTTACACACTAACTATTTATCTATATCTTCTATATACTGATAATAAATCTGTAGAAGTAAAAATTCTGTACATTGAAAATATCAAAAAAATAATGGCATCGTTAAAATAATCTGTCTGTCTGTTTGTTCAGGCATCACGCAAAAACTACCGGTTCGATTACGATCAAACTTGGTATAATTATTCCTATAATTATAATTATCCTGGGTACTTTTTATCTCGGAAACGTATATACAATAAAAACAAACTTAACTTTGCGGTTCGATCCATAGGCCCGATTATTGTACCAACTGCAAATAATTAGTTTGTCGAAGTTTACGTCACACGCACTTCACTTAGTTCTAAGCTATGCTGTAAATCTAGTGCTGAAGGCTGAATTTGGTTTGCCCCGTTCGCAGCACACGTGTGGTATAGATAAGTAAAAGTACGGTTTTTTGAAATTTTATTTGAACGTGTCAAATGGCGAGCGTTTGTTCTTATTAACATTCTATAAATTGTATTTTAGCTTCTTACTAATTCTAAACTGTACTTTTCAGTGTGACCTTTTTATTCCTTTTAGTTTTTACTAATTTATGTACTTTTATTTCTATAAGTCGTAGGTATAGATTTTAATTTTAAAGTACATATAGGTAGGATATGTGATATTGTACGTAGTGACCGTAGATTATTTTATTATACTGTTAGGTCGGATTAGTCATTCGTATAGATATTAGTTTTTAGGGATTTTGCTCATTTATTAAGTTTAGATTAGTTATCATCGGAAATAGGTTTATTTAGTTAGGTACCTAGGTATTTTATTTTCTGTTATTGAGTTGTTTTTTAAATTAGGTAGATACTTAGGAACTATTATAAGGTGTAGATCGTATAGATTTTATATTTGAGCTTAGCCATAAATGAGTGTTGATTGCTATTCGAACTTATTAATAGGGAGTACGCTGCAGAAACTAACTATACTTAATCATGCAGAACTATCAGAAACTTTGGAAAACAGAGTTTCAAATGACATCCGAGCAAAAATTGTTATTTGACCGTATCTGCCTTAGGGCTAATAATACTTTGGAAGAAATTCTATTAGGAATACTTACTAGGAATAGCAGCGACATTTTTACCAGGAGAAAAAATAGCCCATACTATGTTTAAAATACCTCGCGATCTTGATCGCACAGAAAAACGCGTATCTAGCGCAGATTATTCGTGAGTGTTCACATAATTAAGGCAGAAATTTTATCCGGTTTTGGTGCCGGGGAAAGTGTTTTGATTCCTAAAATTCATTTGATTCCGAACAATTTCCCATTTCAGGTTAAGATAATAGTTACAGTTTCCAGTATCGTTATTTTACGCTATGACAATAAAGAAGGCAAAAGTCAGACTCTAGGCACAGTACAGATATTATACATTAATTCAACTCGGCCGCATCTTTGAAATAGATGCCTACAGCGCCGCGGTCCGTTCACATGTGATAGGGCTGCCCGCCTTCAGCGCTTAAATTACATGTGCCTACTTCGTGTTTACTTCCATTTAGTTTTGTGAGTGCAAATATATTTTCTTTATAAGAAAAAATAAAATTTTGTAAATTGAATGGGAAGTGTTCAACAAAAATACGTTTTGTGTCAAAAAACCATGTTTTCGTTTGAATAACAAATCGGTCTTATAAATTAGCGACCGAAACATACTTTCGCCTCGACTGAGACGCCCGAAAAGATGTATTATTAATATTAAAGTATAAGTAAACAATACGAATATTAACGTAAAGCTCAATCAACTATTGTTTCGGTATGCAGACACTCGCGACTGGCCGCATGCCGAGCGCATGCCGAAAACGAGCCGCGTAGGTATAGCTCGCGTTTCGTCCGTTTGTATGAACTTGAATTACTGTAGGTATCTGAACTACAGTACACTCTAGGCGTTTCTGGCGTCGATCTTAGCGTGGGTCGTTTTTCACATGGTCAGCTTTAGCGTGAGTAGTCCAAGGAACCTTTATGTTCATAGTCCGGCCGGACGGGCTCACTGATAATGTCGTGTATGCTTAAGTTCTCAATTGATGTCGTACGGTGACTATCTAACTTTACCATTATCTTTGTGAGCATTCGTCGCAATGAACGTCAGCTTCGCTATCGGTTATCCTGCTAAACAGGTAACAAAGTAAAATTCTACTACAAAAACTTACAGAACGTGAGCGATGTCGCGAGCGAAGGTATCATATAGGTACCCTCTTAAGCACCACTAATGAGACACAATTGGCTTTCTATTGTAATAAGCTATAAAGGGCTCGCGCCGGGACTGAATTGTTTATACCGGTATGCTCGATAAATTACGTTTTAAACAAAAAACTGATAAGTTTCGTCGTCCACGCGAACGAAGTCGCGGGCACAGCTACTTTTTAATATAACTATATGGTTCGGAGAAATAGTGGGAGAAATTTCTGCCGAAATTAAAAGCAGTTCCTATAGATATATTAGCAGGAAGGTAGGTATGGAGTAGGTATAGACGTTCATACGCTGTTATAATTATATTTTAATAAATATGTAGGGGGCGCCCTTTTTCTTCATTACTTAGTGCTGCAATAATTAAATCAAAAATATTACTGAGGTAAATTAAATAAGAAAATTATTCATGTTTTCCACGGGTTGGCTTTTTTTTTTTTTTTTTTATGTGTGACTAAACCCGCGTTTGACCTCAATCTCACCTGATGGTAAGTGACGATGAGGTCGAAGATGAAAGCACACGGGTTTAGGAAGGAACTGGTTCTTTATACAATATTGCCGGAACACATTACCGCCGGAGCGGTAACATTTGGCGGCAGACTTTATATAAAGGGTGGTCGCTAGCCAGGCGGACCCAGAAGGGATCCTACCACCAAGCGAAATGGCAGCATGAAACCGCACCGGACAGCCAGCAACTTGTAAATTTGTCGTTTCATTATAAAAGCGTTGAACTCGGCGTTTACGGTGAATATGGTTCCCTTATGAAATCTACAATTTTTGAGCAATTTTTAGATTATGTACCGTGAAAATTTAGGACAATACTTATAGGATAATTTAAATAAAGTACCTATGATTTAACTAACTTACTACCTGTTTCGTGCGGTATCAGCCGCGCAATTTCTAATTCTACGGGAATTTCGCGATGAAAAGTGCTTATCTGCTATCCCTGTCTGTATTCTATCACTATTTCTTCTGCTGTGATTGAGTAACAAACATCTATACATCCATTCAAACTACCACATTTATAATATTATTATCTAAGATTATAGTTTATACGGTTACCTGCTGCAAGTTGTGCCTCTTACATTACTATCTATATTCAGCATCATCAGAAGTGTAACGCACACTGCTGGATAAAGGTCTCCTTAAGGTAAGTACTCCACGTCACTCACATCTTACCAGCAACCTTGACCAGATCATCTCCCAGTACGTGGAAACTTTCTGCCCCGGCGAGTATTCGTGCTGCGAGCGATGTACCCTGCCCATTAGGTACCACTTCAACTTTGCAATATTTTGGATCCTATTTATTAAGGATTGTTAGGTTATTTGTTTTTTAAGATACCTACTTTTCTACGGCACTTCCTTTGCTTTGTCAGGAATTAAAGTTGATCAATGCTTATAGATTCAAATTCAGTAAAATTATCTTCATCACATACTTAATATTATTTAAGTGTTACGATAACCAGCCATTGTGAAAAGATCACAGCGAACATTGAAGATAGGATTTCCAAATTTTGGGTACATAGCATGGCTATGGCATTGGCTGCAGCAGCATTTTCTAAACCACTTACTTACTATTGCGGGCTTCAATTTTTTTTAATTATTGTTTCTAGTCGTATATCCTAGTCATAGTCAGTCATAAAGTTATTACTCATATATTTTGGCATTCAGGCATTTGAAATTTACTGCAATTAAAATAGTAATCGTAAACGTATCATTTGGTTAGGACCGAACAATAAATTGTAAGCCTATATTGGGGTCCGTCTAGAGCCTGAACGGATGTTAATCATGAGATGCCTAAAAAACTATCGATAATTGAATCGATTATAAAAATGCACACTGAACTAGATAGAACGTACGTACCTACACTAAATAAAGGTATGGCTATATGCCTAAACTCCTTAAACGTAATTTTAAGGATAGCGGTGCAGCACCAAGCATAAAAGAAAACAAGTATAAAACTCGATAATTTTTATTAAATTTATAAATCGAAAATTAATTACACCTCCATCTCAGTATACTTACAAATTCCTTTTTATTATTAGATCATTTATAATTAGGTAATCGTAATATAACTCCCCTAAACCTACAATATAATAATTACATCAACTAAGTTCCAGAACGTATTATAAATAAAAATATTTAATTTTTAGTATACTTACATACATATTTCAAATTGTATCTTAATTCTAGTTGGAGCTTATTGCTATATCATTGTCACATAGGGCGGGAAAACGCCATTTTCTTTTAATATCTTCCACCGAATTCGAAAATTGTCCATTAATTGTTATTTACAAATAAACAGCATTTCGCGATTTTATTGTGATTATTAAGTACAATTATTGAAATTTACATCGAAAGTATGAAATTCGTTGTTTTTAAATGTAATATGAAAATATTGTTTAAATAAATGCAGTTTATGGACGTTTTGTATTACGATGACTAACTTGTTTTTGTAAAACTGCGGATTCTTGTTTCTCTAGAAAAAAATGACATATTTATAAAAGAACCTTAGATTGGGTTCATTTTTTTAATAAAATACTAACGATAATTTATCAATTTTTCTATTATTTTTAAAGATCAAGGTTTATAAATAATATTATGACCATATATTACGACACAAGTATCGACTTGTGTCGTATTTAATGTAATACAATCATTGTATTAAAACACGTCATATTTACATGTTATTTATCTACACACGCAAACACCAATTTCCACTATTAATTATACTTTATACTATACACACAACAGAAGCTACTCTATCAGTTATGTACAAACTATAGTTCGCTATTTGCCAAACACTTTCTATTAGTTTCATTTAATGCCAATATGGGGTCACTGGCATGATTATGTAACCGACTGATTGATTTCTTAAAACTGTACGCCATTTTCTATTGACCGATGTTGACATATTTGAAAACGGTTTCAAGGCATGTAATGAAATGGTGAATATAGTTAGATATTGTTTCTTATACCTATTAACCTGCTGGATCTTAAATTTAATGGGTTTTCATCAAAATCAACAACCAATTACATAAACATACCAATAGCTATCTAGATATTTTATCATTAGCAGAATTTTGATTACTTACAAAAAAGTTCGTGGAAATTCATTAGAAAATAATTATTATTATTCCAGTTATCACCTGTTGAGAGGATAAGAATTAATACTAAGAACACAGTCTAAGGAGATAAAAAGAATCAAATCCTCACTTGTGCGTGCTATACCTAACGTTATGTACACTATGAGTCCAGCATGCTTGGGAATGCACTGTCCGCGGTCCACTCGTCACACATCTCACCAAATCTCACCACACATTCTCACTAAAGTGTTCCTGTGGTTGTAGCTGCGAGCCAGCCACGCTTCACCGAAAACAATGTTCTTGAAAGAGAACTAATTCATCCGACTAATCGAAACTATAAAAATTTCTAAAAAAGGGAACTTTTAAAAGGTTTCTAATTAACAGGGTCTTGCTTACCAAAACTTTTTACTATGTTTATATTTAAAAACTGCTTTAATTACGTTGGAATAACACCCATGGTCCTTTTACAATTGCGATGACGGACCAAAACTACTTTTTTTCCAATATTCCCCAAAACGTTGTTAGAAGCCGTCTAGAAATACAACAGAGTACCAAACGTTTTCGTAAAGAATCCACCCAAAACGCAGTGACTAATGGTGATCGCTGACTTGATCGTATGACGATTGAGTGTTGATTGACATTTTCAATCGGTGTGTAATCATTAATCGTCTATTATATTGTAAAGGACGATTCACAGTACCTACATATGAGCATGATTCATACACAAAGGCTCTACATTTATTTGCTCGTCATTCATTTGTTGCAGCCTAACAAATAAGTATTTCGTTTTAGGCTCAGATCTAAAAAACGATCAACTTTCAATATTTTATTTGTAATTATTAAAATTTTATAGATATTTCTTTAATTTTATTATGACTCATCAGCAACCACCACTAACCCCTTTAAAATTCAAACTAATCGAAATACATCTCTTCCTTGAACATTGTTTCGTGGTAAAGCTGTGGGAACTTCTACCAGGCCCGGCCCTGCAGCGGTAGATACCCGGAGCACTGTTGCTGGTAGGCCGCAGGTTGGCGGTAGGACGACAGCGGGTTGCTGCAGGCGGCCTGCGCCGGCGCCTGTGCATACGACGTCGGCGTTGCACAGTGCGCAGGCGATGACGACTCCGCCGACCCGCAAGGCTTGCCGTCCTTTACCAGCACGGGTACAGCAACACGCCGCGGTGATGATGAGGACTGGGGAGGTTTAATTGTGATCAAAATGACTTCTAATAATTATAATAAAAATAGTTAAATTTTTTTTTTTTTATGTGTTGATATGAATACCGACACGAGATAAGACCTAATGCCAGCGCCATACCTAGACGTAGTTAGTTAGAATTTTAGAATAGGTACCTTAAATGTGAACTGTTTCTCAAATCCCTAGTGGTCTTAAAGCGGCTCCCAAATAAAATAAGATTTAAAAAAATCGAATGCTGATTCAATTAATGCAGGTACAATGACTGTTTGGAATATTATGTTTTAAAGGTTATGTGTTGCTTCGGTTTCGGTTTGGGTACTTTTATAAATAATTTTATTAAAATGCAACTATTGCTCCTATAAACTATGCATAAATTCTAAACAACATCCCATTACTTAAATAAACTCTACATAGTAACACAATTCCCGACCTTTCGACGAAATTTATCCAAAATAGATCAGCCAATAAGTTATGTAGAATAATATTTATTAAGCTGCTACTAATTATAATATAACTAGAGGCAATAAATTAATAGTATCTAATAGCTAAGTATCTAAGTTAAACATAAACGTTTGGCAAGAAGCATAGCATCACTTTGTATAGAACAAATATCTGATAAAAACTAAAAATTGAATCTTAAACTTAAACAAAAAAACTCAAGGGCCTTAAAAATGTGAAAGAGATAGGTAACTCTTTTATTTTAAGTTTACCTTGTCCCATTTCAGCCGAACTAAGCTAAACGTCTTTAAGTACCTACTAGTGGGTGTAAGGAAATAGGCTACAAAAATATAATAGTACCTAGAACTTTTGATTTTAATTTTAATTTAACCTATTTAGTAAACAACTTTGCATGGTCTTCGTACAGTATAAACGCCATATAAAATAATGAATTGCAAGATGAAAAAGGCTTCACAATTAAATGATATACAAACACCTCTATCTCTTCGTCTACCACTATCTAATGCCTCTTTGCCTAATTATAAACTAGCATGATATGATAGACTTTCACAAAGTCACTAACTCGTTCATAGGTCAATGTGTACGCTTTTATGATAGTTTCAAAAAATGTTTAAGAATTACCCTTCGATATATTTAAGGTTACGGTAAAATAAGAGTTGTGTGAAAAGAACTAAGTATCCGATATCCGAATGCAAGAAGATGGGATATCCTGGCTGTAAACTTTTATTGTATAAGTATTGTGAAAGAGGATTGTAGTTGAGTTGCTTGCCACTTCTTCTCAACAGATCGACTTTCCGAAGTGGTGATAAATTCAGCTCATTTCGTGAATAATTTGACATATTTCAAGTGTATTTGTGCAGCTACGAAAAAAATATTTTTTTGGAGTTTGAGATTATGAAACCAATAAATAGCAATTAAATAAAATTAAATATAATTAAAAAAAAAGTTTTTTATTGACTTAAGTTCGTGACACATTAGAGAACAAAAACTAATACCAAATAAAACTTAAAAAGGGCAACTAGTGCCACGCTTTCTTATTTTCAATTACAACATTGCTTTTTCGAAGTTGTTCAGTATCAAATTAACTAAATATAGCAACCAGCTCGTTAGACAGTAGGGTCGTGCGCGTGGCTTGACGCCCACTACGGATGTTAATAACAACAGCGCGTTCCGCCCCTACGCGTTTCCCCTAAATTGGGGTAATTGGAGGCTGGCAACACACGGCGCCTTGCCTCCCCCGCTGAGAAGGAAATCACAGTTTCCCAACAAATAAGTTGGAATAGCAAAAGCGGAGTTTTGCTTTATGCTTTATTTTTAAATTATGTAAGTTTTGATTGCGGGATATTTTAGTCTTTTTTTATTATTATTTTTAGTGTGTTGATTTCAATAGCTTAACAATTGATTTGGTTTTGAATATAGTTTATTTTTAACTCGGTAGATAAGTATGATAATTTTCTGATGCTCGACATTATACCTAGTAACTATAGGAATTTTTTAAAATCTTTATTTAGATATAAATAGCTTTCTACACAATCTACCTGTACAAGGTTAAGTCAGCTAACTATAGGCATTCATTTATCCACATATTTCAATCCATCTGGTCGTTCAGATACCTACTGTTATGACCGACCTACATAATTCATATTGACCTTAATGATTTCTCAACGACAAAAAAGGGTTGTCAGTTTAGCGATTTTCGTGCGGGGCCCGTATTTCTGGCTGGCTGCAATAGCAGCGGGAGATCGCTATCGAAGTAAAGTCTATCGCCTTTGCAAACAGGGGGCGCTGCTGCGCTGTCAGCGACTGATTTTTATCGTTTCACCTCTTAAATATTCATTATTCATTAGCATTTATCGAGATTTAAATATTGGGGAATGAGATGAGGTATTCGGTAAGGTACTTTTGAAGGACAAACCTTGCTAAAAGTTATTAGAGGAAATAACGTAGGTATTTTTATATTATTTGAGAATTTTCGTGTATATTTCTCTCTTAATATAACGATTAAAAACTTAGTCGTTCTTATGATGTGTATTCGTTTTATCCATGTCTAAGAATAGTCATATCCTGACCATCTTACAAAAAGACATTACTCTAAGTGCCCGCAAAACTACAATTTATTATAGGTAGGTACTATTATTTATCGTCGCTATGTTTAGGAAGTGTCTGATAAAACACATGCGTCCCTCTCAATGTGCTTGTATTCTGGTTCTGTCGTAAATAAATAAGTACCCCTTGTCCACTTCAATTTAAAAAATCATCCCTTTTAAAAGTACCTAGATATCATGACAAAGATTAAACTTTCATAGCCGCGATATTTCCATCTATAGATGTGTGTCTATCTAGATAAGACTATAGGGATATATCGATCGACATTTTTATTTCTACTAATGTAAACTTTAAAAGAACATTCAGGGAATAAACTAAAAAATAAAACTGTAATACAAAAGAAAATTAATAGACTTCACCTCTATGCTAGTACGGCAAAGTCTACTAGGTAATTTCAATCAATAAATTCTAACTTAAGTAAGTACTTATATCTGGGTTAGGCCTTAGAATTTCATAAAAATTATTGTAATTGTCACTAACCTGATTGTGTTGATTTTGTTCAGCCATTGCTTTTTCCTTTGCTTGTCTCTTACATTTATAACGATGGTTCTGGAACCAGATTTTCACCTGCGAAAAAAAACACCCATTAATATTTTCTAAAGCAAGCCCAACACAAATTGCGTCTCGAAATACAGCTTATAACTTTGGACTAGACTTTAGTAGGCTACGAATGTGTATAGAAACTAGTACACCCTCAGCTTAACCTCCCTGAAATTAGCGCTAGAGCACGCTACATACAGTCAACACTCCAGCTTAATGACGAAAGAATAAACACAAGTCACACGGTGTTTGCGCCACGGAGCGGCCGCGCTTTGTCTGCGAGCACTCGCAACGCGGCAAAATGTACTCTTTATTTATTATTTATACATCGAGAGAGGCCCTGCGTGTTTATTTTCAGAAATTGTCGTATGTTGCTTCCTGCAGCAATATTTCATCCCGTTATAAAAACTCAAGCTAGTCTTTGCATAAATAAATAGTGGCCAAGCTACTACGCCCCGTTGTTTGGTTGAAACATTTTTCGAAGATCCGTTATAAAAACAAAACAATTGTTACAGGGCTACTACGGAACGCGTTGTAGTGTCCACTTGTGAAGTGCTCAAGGGCTTATCGTAGACTTTATTTGTTATTTTTCAAAGTTTGTTCTGAAGGTGTGGAATAGATAAAGTTGATATAGCGATGGGAATGTTAGCAGAGAGTGATGCGCGTTTTGTGCGAGTGTGTTCAGAAATTTAGCTGTCGTCAGCGCATTTATGGAAAGAGGTGGTAAATGAACGGGCCCGTCGGCGGCGGGCGTCGTTTATTGCACTCGGCAAGGCTCGGCTCGGACGCTCTCAGGACGAGGGCTTTCTTTTCAATGATCTTGTGCATAATGCCTCGTATTTCCTTGCACGCACTCTTCAAACACGAGAGCCATCCACTTATTTGTTTTACTTTAAATGACTCTTGTCAATGAATGTCATACATTTTGGTACAACACTTGAGTTTTAGAAGCGAAGAACTTCAAGTAATATTTAAAGGCTATCTGACATTGCAACATAGAAAAATTACAAGTTTGGTATAACTAACGCGAGACGAAAACGAAGTTGTTGAAGCCATCAAAATTTTTGGCTGTTCAAAAAAACTTGCATTCTTTAATAATTATTTACTGGCCACACAGATTGCTGTCATTCTGACAATACATCTCAATTTTGGCGCCAATTAACAAGACGTCAAAATCATCGCATTTAGTTGTAACTCTTCTGTCATTGTGTTAAGATAATAAATCTTTTCACTAGTTTAATATTGAATCGTCTCGGCGTTGATCTCTGCACGTAGGTGTTCCTTTCCTACGAACCCTGACTTGCGTTATTCGACGCTACAATTATTATAAATAAATATTGTTCTCTTATTTGTTTGGCTCTTCATTTGACTTAGTAATTTTTTAAGATGAATTCTTGTTTGAATTCCACTTCACATTGTTTTTTTCGTCACTTTGTAGCAAGAAAATAAATGTTTTCAAAGTATGAGAGTAGGTCCTAAACTTTACTGTTATATTACTAGACTTTTTTTTCTCTTTATTTTTGTCGAGGATTTAATCTTAAAAATATTATGCCATATAAACGAATAAATCATAAATTTTGTAAAATTATTGTCAGTTCAAAAAAGCTGTTCAATCTTTGCGTGTGCGCTGAGTAAACACACGTCAATCACGCTGACGTCTGATCAATGCGTTTCATTTATTTAGTACATATCAAAATATAGCACGGAATACGAAATATTAATTTTAATGAATATTCTTTCCTATTCTCAACCTTATTTGTACTTCGTCAACGCTCAAATCCGTGAAAATGTAGAAGGTATAATCTGAAATAGGAACGTGAGTAAATGCGTTACAAATAGATTCTATTCGATATTTAAACCGATGACAACTAAATGGATGACACATTTTCTCAGATGGTGACTTATTGTGTTGCCGTTTTAATGAAATATTATATTTTTATAATATGTATTTTCGTGTGTATTATTACATATCGCACGTAATATTTTTTTCTTGATGTATTATACAAATATATTACTTTCATCTAAATAACGATCATATATAAACCAATTTTTAAATTACTTTTTGATTATTAAAAAAAAAAATTAAAAGGTTTAAACTCTCATTGAAACAATTTTATTAATAGCACATCATATTTGTATCAATGCAGCCCCTGCCTTTGAAGCGTGAGTTTAAAGCTGCAAGTAAACATTTACGAGGTAATTCACAAAATTAATATTTATTTAACCGCTTTAAACTCTGGATTAACTGTGGGGTTGTAAAGTTATGTTACGAGCTTCTATTCTTTAATCAATTTAGGGAATTTAAGAAAATGTGTGAAATTAAGGTAGTTTTTAATACTCGTAACTATAAACATCTACATATATGTTAGAAATTAACGATTATTGCTATAAAATCCCTGTAAGTATAACATCTAGCAGCTGATCACGAAAAAACGTTACGTCCTACGCAAACATTGCGATATCACTACAGTGGGCACAATGCGCGCTTATTACAGTACCTGCGTTACAATAGAACAATATCAGGTGCATCATCCTCTTTGGATACTGCTAATCTACCCGCACAATGGCCACAAGCAAAAACTTCCCCATTCATCAAAATATAATCTCTCTCAAATTGCTCTACTATAAGAATAAAATAATTCAGCCAAAAACTCTTTCAACCGGACATTTTTACTCTCAATTCAAATAGCTTTTTCTTTATTTGTTATGACATGTGGGCCAAGGAATAGCTCGCTTACAATGATACCGCAAATCATATTTTTTTGGCATTAATATGGCAATACCACATGATTTTACTTTTCGGCCAGTGCTTTCCTAAATAGTCCCACGCAGATTATGGGCCGAGAAAAAAGTTAAGTGGAATGATTCGAAAATTATAGGGTTCTTCAGAAGTAAGCCGACGGATATTGGTGAGTTTAAGCGATACCTTAAATAATGATGATCTCCAAACTGTATTTTGGAGAGTTTTTTTTAATTATGAGCTTTATAGAGTATATTTCCATTAAAAATCATATTTTGATATTTTTTCGCTTATACAGTAACGAAATTCTGTATAATAATATTCTGTTTATGAAAGTGGCAAAATACAATTCAAAGACAAATGCAAATGTCAGCAAGCCAAATAAAACCATTATCTACTTAACGTCAAGAGAGAGAACAGCGATCTGGCAGCCTGTCATTGTCTAACGTTTCATTAAGCATTATTATCTTATTGGTCTGTATTGCTCCCATTTATGGTACGTGGGCTTTCGATCACCCGCATAACATGCATCCGGCCCCAGCGCGCCACCACCGTGCTCCGCGCCTCTTCTGAACGAAGCTTCGGGATCGTGACCATAGACAAAAGAAACGCTCATTGTGTTGCCAGCTATTGTTTTCAAAATCCCCGGTTTTCTCACAGAGTTTTTTAACCTTTGATCAATTTGATATTCTATAGATATCGATTTTTCTACGATATTTTTGATTTAATTAGAAGTTCTTTTATTTTAAATGTAGGTAAGTAGTTTTAATAGGATTTCTAAATCTTTTATACTGAACAAAATCAGAACTAGAACCTTTTACAAAATACTTAGCAAATGGAAGCGGACAGCTTTCTGCAATGAGAGTCCCAGTATCAACAGTGGCGGTGCGTCGCGAACATCGAAATTTACTTAAGTTAAATAACGAAACGCGAGCCCTCTGTTTGCACGCTCGAACGTCAAATACTGCGGAATATTGTGGCCATCATCCCGCTCTAACTTCGTCTTTATTACGCCGCGGCCTTTCTATTTAAACTTCGCTCTAGTATGAATATGCAGGGCTGGAATGCGTTTAACTCCTACAACATTTTGGTTCCTAAGGACGAGAGATAATTGCTTTTTGAAAGTTTATTATTAAAGCAGCCACGGTGTTGGCATTGCGAATGAATTGACAAGATGAAAATAGAATCTAGTTACATTTTCAGCAATTAAAACACTGTGGTTAACGGTTTTTCGATTTATGTAAGCTCTTTATCATACATACATAACGTCACGCCTGTATAATAATAATAATAAATACTCTTTATTGCCAAATAAAATACAATTAATGCCTGTATCCCTTATGGGGTAGGCAGAACACCAGAGGTTACAAGACCATCTGATGTCACGTTTGACAAATTTGGAGGTATTATAAGGAGAGACTTTTGTAGTGACAGGGGGTCAGCCTATCGCCCACAAAAACGCCTTTAAAACCTCTGTCCCTTAACTTACTTTTACAGTATGCCCGGGAAGAGAAGCAGATGGCACATTCTATGTTTTTCTTTCGCTTCTAGTCCAGCATTCTTATTTATTCTTATCTTTATTCTATTCTTATTAACTAATGTAGTGGTTATCTCTAAGACGTTAATTGGACATCTAATCTATTAATTGACACCTGTGTTTAGTTTGCGCATATGTAGGTACAAAGCCCGCCACGCTCGTCGCATGAACCAATTATCATTACGACAATGAACCGCATTATAATCGGCGAATTAACGCGCGCCTCCGTGACACCCACCGCTATTGTTCGCGCCAACTCCGTTTGACGTTTGTTTTGGCGCAAATTCAAACGCGTCGCCGTAAATGGTGTTGACACCCTCAAAATGGAGATTATTCATGGATGTTTGCGAGCCATTGTTAGGGTTACACAGAGAGTTTATGAAATTTATATCGACGCGGCCGAGATTATTGAGTCTTTGTTATGAAGGATTTGAATTTCGACGCGCGAATGTGGGAAAACGGGTCGCGTGCTGCTGACAGATATTAATAATGGACCTCATTATGGAGCAAATACAGTAACCAAATCGATATCTACATTAGTACATGCGTATCTAACAACTCTTGAAGTACCTACGCGTTCTCTAATTTGAAGACAGCACTCGAAGGCTCAGTAAAAATAAAATCAAACAACAAGGAATCGTCCTCCCGACGGCCCTCGAAAATCAAAGCGAAACCCTCTGCCCTGTGATGCCGTCGGGGCGTGAAACAAGATGCCTACTCTAACGAGCCAACCTGAACGTATCTTCCGGCGATATGTTGCCAGTGGTTAAAATAACAAACGGAAGTTGTAGAACATGGCCGCCCGCGGCGTTTCGCGCCCTCTTTGATTTATTTTATCGTAGGCGTTTTGTGTTCGGTAATTGAATCGGGGCAATAGGGGATGGATCGCTCGTGTCATAGCTGCAGGCATCAATGTTACCATGAAAGCGATTATGTCAAGATTTATGTCATTTCTGTCCGCAACAGTTGCCCGGAGCGTCGGCGGAGACGCCCCATTGTGGTGACATTCAGTAATTTGTGTATCGAGTGTATTTGCAACGTGGCGCAATGCTTCGGTTTATCTTCTATAATTAGGTTATTTTTTATTTTGTAATGACAATTGCGTGTTTCCTTACCTGCGTGGGTGTTAAGTGGATGAGTGATGCTAGGTGCTCCCGCTCGGGCGCTGACAGGTACTTCTGTTGCTTAAACCGCCTTTCCAACTCGTACACCTAGGAACAAATAAATTTAAATTATACTCACACTCATATTCACAACTAACTTTATATTTTTGTGCAATTTGTGCAATGTATTTATCAATAATTGCGTTTAATCTTTCGTAATGAACTCTGATTAAAAAGTAAGTTTAATTTATGCCGCTCTATTTAAGATACCTTTTTTATTGTTCATCCAAATAATAAATAAATCATAATAATCTTTACTACCAACAACACTAATAAACTGTAAGTTTATTTTTTTATATTATAAGGATAGGACGTTTGTCTTCCATGCCACCTGATGGAAAGTGCGCATGAAGACTATGATGGTACACGTCCATCCACGAGAAACCTATTTACGCTACACTTAAAAGTACCAGGACTGTAGTGGTCAGGGATACATAATATAGACACTATTCAATTATAGGTCTCTCTTATGTAAAATTAGGCGACTTGAAACTCTACAGTAGGCAACAAAAACGGATTTAGAAGCCGCAGTTTGACAATAGACAGATTTTAATTAGGGAGTGTAGTTTCGAAAACAGCTCAACACATAATTCGATTCAAACAATTCAAGTTAGAAGGTTAGAAGTGTTGGCAGTAAGCTCCATAAACATGTTTAAATCGTTTATCTGCAGTTTAGAATCTATCACAATCAGGGTTTAAATTTTTGTACAATTAACATTTCAATATCATTCATTATTGTGTATTAATGATTATGAATATATTTGCACGCTGCAAAGATTTATTATTTTTTACTGATTTAGTATTTTATCACCTTATGCTTCTTATTTTACAGGCATAATAAAAATAAACAAAAATAATTGCACCCTCAAAAAGTATGCCGTCAAACTTTAACTAAGAGAGTTTATACTAGGTATTTGTAATTTAAAATGCGCTTAGCCTCAATTTTATTGGAACATCGTCAAGTGCCTAACGATAAAGCAAAGGTAGAAGACGCAGGATGAAGTAAAGATCAGTCCTACATCATTATCTCTCAGTTATACGTCAGGAATTATAACTGAACTGATGAAAGCAAGAACCTCGTATCAGTTACATTATCCAGGGGCTAGCCCATCACGGAAAGAGAGAGAGAACAATTTCAGTGACTCATTCGCACAAACGGAATTTCTTATTACTTAGGTATAAGCTGATAAGACGATCATCATTAGTTATTTAAAAATGGAACGGCTCAATTTAGATCTAGACTTTGGAACAGTATAAAGAAGCCATTATATTCCATTACCTACCATTTTGTATTCCATTATCTGGAAAATAATACAAACTAAAAAATATTTTACTTGAGTCGCACGATCAATTTAGTAAGTTAAGTAATGTCTAAAGGTATGACAATAATTGAAAATAGGGTGAAATAATCACATACCAATGAGCACGTAACCTTAAAATACTAACTCTAACGCAGCTAATAACTTCAGGAACTCCACCTCGCAAGTTGCCAAAAACCGCTAAACTTGCAACACAGCCTTACAAAACTCACACTTGCACAATGCACGCAGACATGTACAAAACAAACTGGCTACGAGAATTTCCCGGAATAGAATTAATTACATGGAGTGTATATGGTATATAATATGTATATTTATATAAATCCCCCTGGGGAGGCGTGGCAAGGGCTGGGCGCGGGAGGGCGTGGGAGGGCGCCGGCGCTAGGCTACGCGAAATCCACTGATTTCAGGCGGAATGTTTCATTACATTTCGCTTTTGTGTCTCAATAATTCGTTTGGAAACGCTCACAGAGAGATACAAAGGGATAACAGGACATATGGTTGTTGTTTGGCACAAAGTAAGTAACGTTTTAGATGCTGTAAACACGGAGTTCACAAGTAGCTGTTTGTTCATGACGTTTAAATATTATTTTGGAAAGTGATAGTGGACTTATTAAAAAGTATATTTTTTCATTTCCTTTAATGTAGTTAATTAATAATGTAGTTAGTCTTTTTTTCATAAGTTTTTTTCTTCATCGAGTCATCTCTTTCCACCAATATTTCAAGCGCTACTTACCTATTATTTATTGAAATATATAATTTTACTGTACATTATCAGTGTATTAAACGAATAGTTCTTAAAGCGGTATTATATGCCGGGTTATGGTACTGCCTGATAGATTCTAGTATATTGGCATGAAGACATTTCTTTATTGAAAAAAACAAAGCATTGACTTTAAATCGGCGTTAACCTCTAGCTAGATGAATCGTGACTTATTATCATAAAATAGTTTGAAATTTCTGCCTTCGTCAAATTCTGACACCCACCGACCAGCTTTAGGTCAGTTGAGCGAATCGTGGCCTAAAATAATATATCCCCTATACTATGAACCGCTAAAGTTATTTAAATTAATAGTGTAATGATGAAGTCACTTAAAGTTACTGGTTACAACGTTTTTGTTTTGCCGTATGCCTTAACAGATAAATTTCTTAGAAAGAAAAACCTTCTACTACCTATTAAAATATTTAGTTAACTTGAGAAGGTGCGGATCACAATACTCAGCTACTTTACTCCATCGCTCAAAAATAATACGTTAACCGTTCAATTGATAACATATCCAAATTTCAATGAAACTTCACGTACCACATTTCAAAACTGAACTTGTTTCATACCAATTAACAAATTACAAAGAAATCAATAGAATAGCTCCCGCGTGGGGTCGCTAGTTAAGCCGTCGGTTGACCTGGAGTCACTTGAAGAGAGATTAACTGCTATTTGATGGGGGACCCTAAGCAGGCCTGGGGTTGCCATCCCTGACTTTTTGCCTTGCTTTATTAGACGAAGTTTTTGGCAAATTGTTAGAGCTTACACATTTGATTTGATAAAGTTTTAATGAAAGGGCAATTAAATAACTATCAAATACTTTGTCTTAACTGATAATTAGAGCAGATATGTTAAGTAAATTTTGGTAGGTAGCCATGATACTGATAAGAATACCTTAGTAACATAAGGAAAATTATCGTTTTAATGAAGCACTTCCAATATCCATCCTGTGCGCCTATATGGATCTCAAAACCATGCGATGATATCATGAAATAGTTTTGACGTAAAACATATCCTGCGATCATTATTCGGTATTACTCCTGGGCGAAATCTCTTAGCTAAGCTCTTGCCATTAGACTGAATACAATAATCCCAATATATAATAGTATAGTATTGATTTATCAAAGCACACGAAACGGAAAAACACAAATGAAATCAAGAAACAAACATATAAACATAAACCTCAATTGAAAAAGGTGGATGCAATCTCACCTTTTTCAATTGAGGTTTTTAAGTCATAGATGATATCATTGAAACTGTCATTGCAAAAGGAAATACCTCTTGCAGGCAATGAATTGCAATGTATGTATTCGTTTATTTATTATATCATCATTGTATCATAGAAATCTTAGAGAAAGAATAAAGTATAATTATTACTCTAAGATAGAAATCTTGTTTATCATGTCATGTCATGAAAGAACCGTAATAGGCTTCTGTTCTGTTACTCATTTGACTTACAGCATTAGAGTTTGTTACCAAGCAAGTACCTACTTACAGAGATGCTTAGGCAAATCTTTCTCCGATTTGTACCAAATTTTGACCCGAGTTTGGTCTAATTCTTTCTCGATAGTAAATAAAGAAGTAATAAATAAATAAATAATAAATAAAATTCCCAGAAAGATAATACAGGAGTAGATAATACAGAGTAAAGATCAGATAAAAGCTCGAGAGGTGAGTGAATTAGAAAGGACTAAAACAGTCTGCATAGGTAACGGAAAAAATGTGGTAAATAAAAATCACCCGACCAGGACTCAACTGGGACCTCTCGTTTGCAAGACGAGTGCTCTTCCACTGAGCTACCGGGTTACTGGCGGTACGCTTCGAAATTACTCAACACATTTTTGTTTTTTACTTTATATTGCTAACGTAGCTCCATCAAATGATATATAGCTTTGCAGCAAAGACCACCCGAGACCAATTTCTTTTCAGAAATTGTGAAGCTCAGTTAAAGTGAAGCATTGATATGTTTAATAATATTTTAAAAGTTTTTGAATTCTAAATGCTTAATTACACTTAAATAACGGAAAAAATGTCCTAAATAAAAATCACCCGACCAGGACTCGAACCTGGGGCCTCTCGTTTGCCGGACGAATGCTCTTCCACTGAGGTTAAAAATATTATTAGTCTTTATAGGGATTTCGTTGGAAGAAAGTTTGTATTTATCCCTCGACTCGAAACAATATAGAATTACTTCCTGATCTGAAAAGCTTTTACTTCCTGATCTGCTCGTATGCGGTCTCAAAACATATTGAAAGAATGTCTTTAGTGTTTGTAATTTCAATTGCCGTTTTGTTTGAATATGAATGAGTAGCCATAAATGAGACATATTATGGATGCTGTTGCATATTATGATATTAAAGAACTTAGTGTTTATTATTAAATAATTTAGCATATATCCTGTAGCTGTAATTAAACTAGTTTACAAAAAGTTTTTACAATTACCCTGTCAGCAAACTGAACCAAAGAGCTCACGGGCTGCGGCTCATCTTTTAGCTATCCGTTAATTTATTACAGCAGAAAATATTGCAAAAAAGAGAACTACATTTTATAGGAGAGCTGCAGGTACTTAAGGATATTTATTTGTAAAATGATCGTCAAACAGAGGTCCCCTCGGAACGGAGGGGACGTACGCAAATATGCACAATTTTGCTTGGGTTTACAAAACTGAGCATAATGTTGCCAAATATAAAATTTTATATTGCCTTTATTATTTTGATGAGAATAGACGTTTTTTGTAGGATCGTTTTTATAGGTATCTTATCTAAAATAAAGATTTCTAAGTAAGTAATAAAAAATACTTACTTACGTATGTATTCATAGATAAGTAGTTAAGTGTTTAATAATTATTTAAGTCGGCTTTCTAACGGCACAGCCCCGAAGAAAGTTATGTACTTCATATATTTTGATGTATGTGCCATAGGTTTGAAAACAATAAAGAATTAGGTATAAGTAGGTAACCTAGAACCACGGCTTTCTATCAATCAACGCAATAAGTCTGATTATTTAAAGCGGGTATTATTTTTACTTAGCCGTCATGTACTTATACTTGGATAAAAACATTTAAAAAATTTAAGCATAAGTAATAGGTACTTAAGCATGTTTAAGCATAACTATTATTTTCAACCTGTAGCAGTTGTATGATCAACAACTGCTTAAAATCTTTTAGAATAGAAATGTCATTTCAAGTAGGTAATATTGTTTTAAGTTTTCAAGATTCATAATTTAAATAAAACTACTTTTTACCGGATTAATACTGATTTAACTGACATCTCAGTCGCTCGTGACCACGGGGACTGCAAAGACACCGAAACGTCGAGTTAAAATGTAAAATATAAATTATAAGCGAGTAATCCGGTTAAAAAGTAGTTTTATTGATGTCATTTCAATTAATAGAGTAAAGGGGAAATCCTACTACACTCTAGTAATTTCTTTGTAAACCGGCCAACCTAGGAATTGAACCAAGGTCGCACCATGGAGGTTTCACGGTAGTTTGGTATACGCTTTTACAGGAGATGAAGAGGCTATATATGGAGTGAATTTAGTTACTTATCATTCTGAAGTTGATGGTGTGAAGTGGAGGTTGATGGTTTTGAAGTTGAGGAGGTTAATTTCAAGTTTAAATTATGCAACTTATTTCAACTGAGACAAAGTTTCGTTTCGCTTACCTGGGCTTGCGTGAACAGCACTCTCCGCTTCCGGCGCTGCGCCAGCGGGAACTGCATCGGCTTCGCATCGGGACCAGCGCAGGCGCCGAGCCCGCCCATATTATTCACATGCCCCATGCCGCCTGACGTTGACGTCATTAATCTGGAAACTGTACAACCTGGTTAAGATTTGTAGGTTGTAAAATGAACCCTGAAAAGGCTGTTTCTTCAGATAAATCCTTGCGAGGCATGTAGAGCAAGGTACATATACATATCCTCACAAACTTTCAAGTTTACAATGAAATTGATTTAGCATGATTGATATAAAAGTATAATGAAGTCAAATTTAGAAACCTGCCCATAATTAGTGGGTTACCCCCAAAAATAAGACTTGAGGTCCTAGAGAAAATTGAACTGCGCTTTTCTTTACTTTTAACTCCTCATCACGTTACAATAAAGGATAGATTGATTGATGAAAACTGATTCATCTGTTTTATATAAAGAGAACTATAAAAGATGAATTTAATATATACATTCATCTCTTATAGTTCACTTTATATATTTCATTTATAACAATTTAAATGCATTTATTTTTCTTTAGATACTCATGTTATTTATTCTAAATTATTGGTATCTGAGTTTCTCATCAATTTAATTTGCAACTCCATTATATACCTGTATTTAATTTATTGCAAGTTGTAGCTTATGTACGCATCAATTATATGTTTTAAAACTTATTAATTGTGTTTACTACCCCAGCCTCCATGCCAGCGTAGCTGAATATCAGCGCCGCAGCCATTGGTTGTAGCATTATGCTGAGCTCTTGCCGTTTTCGACAATGTTATTTCATCTACTTATACTTTTTTTTTTTCTCTTTTTGGCACATAATTTTACTGTCGAATAAACGATTTCCTTCTTTCTTTCTTTCTTTTTAGTAGATCTCAGTGGGGATTAGAATTAAAAGAATTATCAATAGTAAATAGGACAAATAATTAGCAAATTTTAACGAGCAGTAACAGTTAACAAAGAAATTACCAGAACGGATAGGTTCAAAAAATGTTTAACTCCAAAGGAGGTTGGCTTTACAATTTGCATTTATAGAGACCATAAACCAAAGCCAAATTAAAAAAGTTCATGAACAATTAAACCGAAAATGTCTGGCATCGCACTAACGAAATACTTAATATAATTTTTAACCCTAATTTCATCTACCAATTACGTTGATAAAAAAAGGTATAAGTTGATCACACGGACTATGAAAGGAACTAAAGTCAAAGTGTCTAAACAAGATCAGAAGCTATTATTCACCATTGTTTTCAACCGACTTCCAAAATAATGAGGTTCTCAATTCGTGTGTATTTATAACACTAATTTTTGGACAGTTATTAATTTTAAATATTCTTGTTTCATATGATACATGATACTTCAGAGGTACAAATTTCTTCAAAATCTATTGAGAACTTTAGGAAAAAATTGGAAGTTGCAAAAAAATATGTATGAAAATGAACATTGATGACCTTAGGTAGGTATACTTCAAAAAAGTTTTTACTGACAATGATTTAAAAATGTTAGTGAAGTCGCTTTTTTTAATGTTTTCCATTCGTTGATTTATTAAAAGGAATCTATTCTCTACCGACTGTGTAGCTCCAATATAAGCTGAAATGAACTTGTTATGTTATTTATTACATAGCGAAACGTGGAGGTATTATAATTTTTATTTTCACTTTATTTGTGTTTACAAAAAAATACACAGTTATCATAGCCTGGTGTTGAAGAACCACGCAAGTTTGAAAAGTAATGCTTAAGTAATTCGACAACTAAGATTTCAATAAATTATTTAGATCGTATGGTGCTGTATCTATTTGTTTATTTTAAAAGCTGGACGACGGCTCGGCGATGAAAATAATGTTTAGTAAGTTCCTACGTATCAATAAATGAATGCAGGATATTTAAATCCACAGTTAAGGGCAAGTAGTCTACTTAAGTTGCGAGCTTTTTGAATAATGATAATACAGTTTTAACGATAATTTTTTATCAAATCTCTCTCAACGCTTATTTTTACCGAACGACTCTCTACTTTATCGTACCTACTATATATTTGTAAGTATGAAATATTTTTAATTTCTAACAATAAACAAAAATGTGCACTTAATTTTGCAAATCAAATAAATACTAATTCTAATAAAAATCGTCGAGTCTACAATACCTAGTTAGTTATGAGTCAGCATCCACGTTTGTAAAGGCGTGATACTCTACTCTATTTTTAAGAAACTATCAAATATTTTAATTTTCTAAGAATAAACAGCAATATTCACTTAATTTATCGCCAGAATAAATAAATACTTAAATTGTAATTCAAAATCGTCGAGTCTACAATAGTAGTTATAAGCCAGCATCCACGTTCGGATACGCGCTCCACAGCAGCACACATTATGCCGTGAATTCGCCGCTCATTCTATTGACACAACACTCCAACGACGAAAAGGGTCTTTCAATAAAATTTTACTCCCCATTCTCTCTTACGTATTTGGCCATTGTACGACCTCCGTGCTGTGTTTTTGCTTTATAATTTCGTATCGTGCCTTCTATCAAAAAAAGTAATACTTTTGTGGGCTCCTGAATAGCGCCGGATGGTCTATCTTGTCGCTGGTTGCGATCTAAACAGCTTCTAATTGAAATGTTGCGCTATTTTGTTGTGCTCAATAGGTTTGTATGAGGGTGTTGTTAAATCCAGATTCAATGTTTAATGACACGTTAATAGTGTTTACAGATTTTCGTCTACTTGTGCAAACAAAGAAGGATAGGAAACAGATCGCTTGGCGGTAAAAAGTGATACTCTACATTACGAACATCTGTAGCAAAAATAATTTTATCGTGTTTAATTCAAAGTTAAAAAGTATTTGAACTTTGAATTAGATTAAGGATAGGATTCATTTTTGATTTATAATAAAAAAACTGTTAATTATGTAACATCCAGCCGAAATATAAACTTTTATAACAAGAGGAAGGGGGTCATATTATGAGGGATCATCTTATGTATTTAATACGGATAAAGAATGCCGATGATTAATGGTGTCTTTAAGACATTGTATTTATTAGAAGACAAGTAAGTTATAACTGATTACTCAATTCGAATACCGTATTTCAAACCTGGCTGGTACGTTACAATGTTACTGACGGGAATTCAATATTCTCAAATTTTATAAATCAGTAAAAAAAAGTTTTCCCAATTAATGCATTTATGAAGTGAATTTTTATAACGAATCTAAATCTTCCTCAGATAGATGTTCTAAAAAAAGATGATTTCCAATATTAAATTTGAATGAAATCTTAAACCCATCGCAGTGACATTCGCCGGGGTCCAGCACCGGTGCCAGCGTATTTTGACAACAAACATGAGATAATTGAAGCAGGCGGGGTGACTGCCCGCGCTCCGCGACCACTATTGTTGCTCTAAGAATAGACACCACTTACAGTGACGTGACGAAGGTCCAAGCCTCCACGAATTTGTGGGCATTTACATCTCGAAATAATATTGCTCGATTTGGAATTGACTTATTTTTTAAATTCAGAAACGTGTACTGGTGTAAGTAGGTTGCAACAAACTTTTTTTAGTAGATACCTAGATACAATACAACTTGCTTTTTAATTTAATTGGTTTTTAGAACTGGAAAATTTAGTATCTAATACAAAAGCACCACAGACAACACGATCTAACAATTAGTTATCGTTTAATTTAATGATATTACCGATTTGTGTCGATACTAAAGTGGTGGTTTAGTAAACTTGAGAATACACAAATTGATATATTGATAGTTTTTTTTTATATAATTGGACTATATGTTTTAAAAACTAACATAATTTTTGACGGGAGTTGGACTAAGTGTTTCCGGAAGCCCTCCCAGGTCCTACCTCTAAGACGAACAACAACTTTTAAAAAGTCTTTAATAATGTAGTAGGTATATTTCCGTAAAATCATTTTCCCATTTCAAATTATCTCTCAGTAGTTTTTAAGTTTATCAAAATCAATGAGCGTAAGTAATCGCGCCTTGAGCGCAAAATAGCATTGTCAGGGTCACTCCCCTGCTGACACGTTTCCATGGAGTGCATTTGATGACCGCGAGATTGGCGTGAAATTGCCCAGTTTGGGATTACTGCCGGACGATGGGGATGCCGATGTTAGATTTTCCCTTGCTGATTTTATGAGATCGAAAATGTCTCTTCGGGTGAGAAATTATATAAATACAACTTTTTTTGTCGAATCAATTGAAATACTGATATAAACAATCGAGTTGGATTTATATGATTACTGGATTTATATTTGACGACCACTATGGCGTTGGGGTAAACCTATCTGCCTCAGACGCCAGTGGTTGCGGGTTCGATCCCCGCACGGAACCAGAAAAAAAAAAATGTTCCGTGTCTGGGTGTTTGTCTATTTATGTATTTATATTCTAGGTTCCCCCCTAGTTCGCTATATGGTATCCCAAAACACAAGCTATGCTTACTTTGGGGCCATGTAGTTGGTGTGATTGTCTGGGGATTTTATTTATTTATTATTTATTTTTATTTATATTTTAAAATGTTATAAATAAAACGTGTTATGTTAAGAAAACAAGTGAAGTAAATGAATACATGAATACCATGACCGACTTTTCACAAGTAGATCTTTGAGCGATCTAGCATTACTTAGTTTTTAAAATTACACTAAACGGAATTCGTATTGAAGGCGATTTTCAGAAAAATCAATAATTTCTTCATAGCCTGTGCATACTCAGTATTAATATACTTAGATATTATATAACACATACTGATCAACTAGTATTTCTAAATCTTTACTTTCCATTGCACTCTATCACAAGATTGTTTATTTATTTATTTTAACACTCCAAAACTAAGTAAAAACCAGTCTAATAAACTAAAACAATCACATTATTTGCTGAGTGCCCAAAAATTTCACCTTTCAAAAAGTGTTTAAGCGTGTCATATTGTGTATGTCTGCTACCGAATGCGCCTCCAGCCCGTCACCGTTGCATGAGCCTGTCTCAGTCAATATTTGAACACCACTAATGGATTTTGCAAATGCATAAACTCGAACTATTATTCGTATTGTTAGTTCTTTTACTTTTAATAAATGAAAATGAAAGTAAATATTCCGAGCTACAGGAATTGAATTCGTGGGATTCAGTTGCTGTATTGCCATTCTAAGAGCAGATCAGTAATTGTCTAGGATATTTTGCGTAATATAACCAATATTTAACCTTTGTTGGCATAATTTAAACAATATAAATATCTAAATAAAATAAATAAACGCATATTAGTGAACGTAATAGACTAAACAGAGCAAAATTTTCCATAATCCCCATTAATAACAGACGCTGTTCATATTAATCGTATTAAAATTGACAACTGCGAACATCCCAACGTAACCAGGGGCCCACCAGTGTAGCCAACGCTAAATAAACGCCCGGTCGGCAAATTGTGCGTGAATAAACACTGCCTATAATAGCTGTATTGTATTACGATAGCTCCCCTCCGATGTCTTGTAAAAATACATTGTGAGAGAGATCATATCTGATGTATCTAGTAGATCGACCAAATAATGAGGTTTAATTCATGCCACGTCTATTTTTTATGGCACTGTTATTTTAAGTTCAACAATTTATTTTATTTTAACAAAGTTTTAGTTTCATATTATAAATTGCAGTTATATTAAAATTTTCCGACGGCAAAATTTTAAAAGTAAACGGCAGACTGAGTTATTTACCTGATTAGAAAAAACAAAATCTCTTCTCTCTAAAATTTATTTATTTCATCAAAATGAAAAAGCAAACATTTCCGCGACTATTTCCCTCCATGTAGCCATACTAAAGAAAGATAAACTGCGGCCGGCTGCCGCTGACGCGTCCACTCGCCGCGCATTAGCCGCGCCTCGCCTCCATGGAAACTAAGTGTGTCACACACTTACTTTTTTCCCGCGGCAATTTTAATTTCAGCTAGCTGACCGTGTACGAGTGTGTTTGACGTTTCTTGATGTATGGCAACACTTGAAAATGTTATAGGTATCGAGCTTGTATCATTCCGAGCAATTAACGAAGTAGCGCCCTCTGATACAAAAATTATACAAAAATTGTGCTTGTAAAGCAATTATAACAAAATGAAATCATTTTAAAAGCATCTCGTCTAAAGCTTTCGACTACGTCGACCTCCTACTATTTGCGGACGTGAGGCACAATGTTTACGCAGCCAAGTCTCTAGTGGTGGACAAACATGGACCCGATCGAATGGAATTGCTTATTTTGTCTCTGCCTACACAACTCCCTATACAGGTACCTACGGGAGTCCGGCGTACCGCAGGGAGTCCGGCGTACCGCAGGGAATCTAGTTGGGACAACATGACATTTTTTGTGAAGTAATAATTCGATGGTCGTAACTGAAGGACATGTTTTTATAGTTTAACATAACTCAGTTAAGATTTACCGTTCTGAACTACACTTATAGATACTTACCTGTGCGGAAGCGTGCCTGTTATCTTAAGCGTTTAATCGCTTGTAAATGTTGAATGGTCCAATACTTTTACCGTTACTTACCTGTTTTTCTAAATTTAATCTTTTCATTGTTCACTAGCACTAAGAGAATAAGTGTAGTTTTTGCAAATCGTTTTTATATTTACAGTTATTGATGCAATGCAAAATCAATCACGAAACAGCTGTTGTATTGTGCAGCTAATGCTCAAGGAAAAGTATGTTTTGTTTGTTGTTTTGTATTGTATTTCAATACATAATTAATTGTATTGTTTGTACTTTCACCAGTGGCCGTTGCTACTGGCTACTGGATTCTATGGAAATTAGATTGAACCTCTCCGATTGTCTTCCAGTTTGTATTGTTGTCCGTCGCTAAGTGGTGTCAGATGGCAATGGACAGCGCCATCTTGGGTATTGAGAGGTCTTAAAATAGTTTGTTATTGAATGTTAAGTTTTCTATTTAATTTCCAATAGCTTTTGATTGTTTTGCGGTAATTTTTGATGAGCTATATGAATTGCTGTTCTAAGTCAGAATTTTATGAATTTTAAGTCTTTAAGATAGATTTTAGTAAATGTACCTAACTTACTTGTTTAAGATTGTCTTATGTCTATATTATAAACAATTTGAGCAAACATACATACAAGTAAGAATCTTCATTTTCAAGTACTAAGAGAATTCATTTTAGTTTAAGTTATTCTGCGCACTAATTCTGCTATTGTATTATAGGCATATCATTACGTTTTACGAACTTTAGTACACAATTTGTTCTAAACAACCTTAATGCTAATGCGTACATTCTAGTACCACTAAATTAGAAAATTAAAGATATCTAACGATAAAAATTACCATATGTGCCTACATGCCAGACATGTTTTGTGCCCATCATTTATAATGCATTTCACATTACATAATTTATCTGACGTACCTACTTACCTACCTAGTTTACTAAACTGTAGGAGCCGTGTATAAATGTGCACCTGTATTTGCTTTATTTTGTTCTCGCATATCAAATTACGAGTTCAATGATGATGAAGGCACAGAAGTGACAAGTCGTTGAATTTTTTGAGTAGTATAACTTACCTCAAAATGAGGAAAAAATATATGAAAAGATTGTATTTCAGAGGCGCACTCAATCAGAATATTAAATCATAGTTCACTGAGAGAATTCATTTTAGTATTTAAAGGACATTAAAATAATGGTCCTTAAATTATATTTAAAAAAATTTCTATCAATATACAGAGTGTAATCGATAATTTTGCACAGGTGAATATTCTTTTAACTGATATCGAAAGAACGCTACTTAATAAGTAAAATGGCATCAATAAATATTTATAGTAAAAAGGTTAATATAAAAAATACTTTAATACAAATTTAAAGCTATGAAATTGGCTATTTCCCTAAAAATCTTTATTTGTTTGAGTTATGAGGCTTCAGTTTTGGCCCCATAATTTCATTGATTCTGGAACAACATATGTTTTAATACTAAAATGCATATGAATTAGAGCTTAGAATTAAAATTAAAAAGTTTCATGTCAAGTACAAATCCCTGCCTACTCAAATCGTAGAAGAATCAATAGTGTATTCTGATGTCACTCACTGGTCTAAGGTTACTAAGACACTGCGCTAGTAGCCGGGCACGCATACTTCGTTTTTTTTCCTTTTTTATTTGTGGACAGGTTAATGGTGTTTACTCTATGGAGCACTGTTTGCAATATGATACAGTTTGTGCAGGACAGAGAGGTAAAGACTATCACACGATTATTTTTATAAGGTTTAAAATATTTTCTTTACGAAATCAAAAATTGTATAGGGTTTTTGGCCTTTATTGATGTTTTCCCAATTTACGATCTCCTTTACTCTAACATTTTTCGTAATATTTTTTTGTTGAATTGATATCAAAATATCAATGATGAATAAGTAGTTTATACAGGCTGATTAATCGATTTCCCCACATTATATATTCACGAGTATACCGGTGGTCATTATTTAGTCAAAAAATAGTTTAATTTAAATTAAGTACCTACTTATCTTACTTGAGATATACGTTACGTATGCTAAGATAAGCATACATTACAATGATTCACTAGGTACTATTACTAGAGTTTACTTATAATTTGGTTTTTAATGGAACCATAAGTTGATAGGTTATGAGCTTTAAAAAAATACTAAAATTAAGTATAAGGACAAAATTCTGAAAGAAGGGGGAAATATTTATATATCGATATACCTATGTATCAAAAAAAAACTCCTATAGCTAGGTGTTCGTTGTATGTGTAGGTAAGTATATGGACTAGCGTGTAGGTACTTAAATGAATAAATCAATAAACATCGATATTGTAATTTTTTTGTTATGTTCAGCCTTTATAAACCCGATAAATGAATTTGTCAATTGACTGTCAGTGTTCAAATACGCCGAAATCCTTTTGAAATGACAGCGCCATGAATATTTTTGATAAGCCAATCACTGGCCTGTGACCGCCCAACGTACAATAAAACACAGTGATACGTTGAATAGTACTTTCTATCTAGTCTATGACAATTCGTTATCTAGTGGGGAAATCGAGGGGGGAAATGGGTTGCTGTGCACCACATACAACCTATTGAACTAAATTTAACCGAATTCTAAAGTATGTAGCTCTACATAGCTCCGGGCCTAATAAGTGTCGCGAAGACTGTTAGCTATTTTTACACTTTACTTTTTTTACTTTTATTTTTTATATTGACTCAATATTTTGGGAATCTATACAGACTACATGCTCATGAGAAGCCAATCATGACAAACTGAAATAACGAATTGTGAAAACTTACGATAGAATAAAATTATTCCTCTTTAAATACTTGACTTATTACTTCCTACTCCTCCAACAGCAAGTAAATCGATACAATGCAGTAAACAGGGGGTGTAGTTGGTATGCATCACAAATTACCCAGCAATATCCGAGAAAACGGTATCAGGTGTCCCGAAATTGGCGAATGTAACCCGATCCCCACTTGTGGGCCACGTGTGGGGTACCTGTATTGAGTTACTGCGCAGGCGTGAAGTGTAGGCGCCATTTTGAGAGTCTTAGCAAAAAAGCGTGAAAATGATGTGTACCTACGCAATTAATTGGTGTGATTTTTGGGTTAGGTATCCGATTTCAATGATGATTTTTGTTGTTTGTTTTGTTAGAATCAAAAATTACCGTCTTAACGTAACATTTTCTATCATTCAGGTGTACTGTGAAAGAAACTTTTCGTTCCATAATTTCACTGATTGTAGCAAGTAGTGATTGTAGTTTAATCACATAAAACCAAATAAACTTTTATTAAATGGGACTCTACATCTACGTTACTAAGTACAATATTATAGAAAGGAGCTGTAAAGTAGAGTTTTCAGTGCAAAATCAATTCAAGTTTGACCACTTTCCGTTCGATATTCGAGCTACATCTATTTTTCTTCAAGATTTGTCCAAATTGAATGTTTTTTTTTCAATATCTTCCATAGACCAAAAATATAGGTTTTTGCAAATAGATATCGTATCGTATAAAAAGAAGTTGTGTAATTATGTCTATAATAATTGGCCGCGTGTTGTTAGGAACGCCTACCGTTATTAGACCTACAAATTCCATGACAAAAATTTCCCCAAGATGAGACTTTTCAAATTAAGAAAAAAAAATCATAAATAAGCAAAGAGGTTTCTCTACCTCTTCCGTTAAAATATTGAATAGCAATAAAAAGAGGATAGCCGACTCACTGGCAAACCTGGGGTCGTTCGAGGCAGGATACCAACTTGCGCCCCGCATGTCTCCGTAGTGGGGAAGGTCTGAGGGCGCGCAGCCGTAACCCTGGACAGGGGCCCCCCCATACAGGGGCACGGCATAAGGGTTCGCAGCCATGCCGCAAGAGGCCGCTGGGCCTAGGGGCGAGTTGATGCTGCTTCCAGACGAGTTAGATCTGCAAGAAAAGTTGCTGTTAGATGCTGGATCAGATTAGAGCTCTTCATTGGTAGACAGGTATTGATCAAATGATTGAATACACGGTCACTGAATATACAATGGATTTTGGACTCGCGTGGTCATGCAAGTTGCGTTTGAGTGCGTGTCACTAAAGTGACCTACAAATATACAGGATGTCCCGTAAATAGTTGACCAACGGAAAACTGGAGATACAAGGGATTGTCTGAAATCCGAAACACCATTTTTTTTCCTTTTTTTTAGTTTTTGAGATATACCGATTTTAAATCTTTATCGGATTTTCCCCTAATGTATGCAGAAAATGTATCATAACTTTTTTTTCATGCCCTTTTTTTATTTAACTTTTGTTTTTGCAGATACTTCGGAAAAAAATAATTTCTCTAATTAATTTTTAATTTGTGTGGGATTATTGGTAATCTGTGAAAATAAAAGATAAAACATGTAATTTCAAAAACTACTTAAAAAAATGGTGTTTTGGATTCCAGACAACCCCTTGTATCTCCAATTTTTCGTTGGTCCACTATTTACGAGACACCCTGTATATTCACAAAAACCTATTGACCCACGGGCGTTCTTAGGTTCTGAGGTTTACCGATAGTGGTATGTGCTGACTGGCCTCTAGTTTATATGCCGCATTCAAAAGACTTGATAAAGACAAGAGTAAAAGCTACTACTAAATAATAAGCAGAAACTTTATGTATTTTCTTTTTTTTTTCATGAAGAAAAGTTGTGTCAACGGATTAATATCTGACTACTCTAGTTGTTGTATGTTTTTCAACCGACTTCCAAAAGCTGGAGGTTCTCAATTCGTGTGTATGTCTATCTTTGCTACACGATTTTTTGTACAATTGTGAATCGATTTTGTATAGGCATTCTTCAGTTTTATATGATAGATAGGTACTTCAGAGGTGGTCCCATATAAATTTATCGAAATCGATTAAGTACTCCTTAAAAAAAAGTTGAAACACCCTGTATGAATTCGGAGAATAGGTATTTGCATTGACCATCTTATACTTCAGCCAAAGTTTTGATTTTAAGTCAGTTTTTTAAATGGTTTGCATGCATTGATTATTTAAAAGTAATGTTGTTTGAAGAAATCTAAGCATGTCAAGAGTTAAAAAAGACCTAGTCAGTAGGTATAATAGGTTTAGTATAATACGTATAGTAGGTTTGACGACCGGCTGGTGTAGTGGTAACGAACATTGCCTTCTATGCCAGAGGTCCTGGGTTCGAATCCCGGCGGCGGCGGATATCGGTGTGATGAACACAGATCTTCGCCGTCAAGTCATGGATGTTTATATGTTTATTTAAGTTTATTGTAATAAAAAAATGTGTATTTATTCAATATGTATGTTTATATATTTCTTAAGTATATCAATTATCTAGTATCTATAGCACAAGCTCTTTAAGAAACTTAATTTGGGCTAGATAATGTTGTGTGGGTGTCAGAAATATTTATTTATTTATAATGAAGTCGGGAGATGAGTCATAACAATAACTTTTCGTTCGTCATCACAGGGTCGTTTATCTGCAAACTCTATAATCACATCATAAATGACACTTTCTTTTAGGTCTGCCACACACATCCTCGTAACGGAGGCGCCAACTCGTCACTCAAACAATGACGGGTTTATCTACCTAATCCCTATTTACACAATTTAATCCTACTGCCCTTCCATTCAACTATAAGCTACACTGGATTCTCATCCCTAACCACTTATACATAAAGATTATCCTAGAAAGTATACTGGCAGGCTACAAAATTTATCCGCCATTACGATGTTTGACTTGACAAATTGAGTTTTGACAGGGCGGGAATTTTGCACGCCGCGTTTAAGGTTAAATTGTTAATTGAAGTTAATTTTAATTCGTTTTAATTTGAAGTTGTTTTCTTTGAATTTACTCCCATTCATTAAATTCAATTTATTAATTTTCTCTCGCATATATTGCTTTTTGCTTCTCGAGGGGTAAACAAAGTCAAAGAATAAAGTTTTAATATCAGCCATTTTATGAGATTACCTAAATTGGTTTTTGTAGTAGAACCATAAAATCTTTACGAAATATACTATTTAAAATATAACTTTACATACATACATAACTTCACGCCTTTTTGCCTTCTGGGGTAGTTGGCAGAACAACAGAGGCTTTAATACCATCTGATGTCACATTTGACAAATTTGGAGGTATTATAATAATGGAGAGAAACTATTGCAGTGACAGGTGGTCAGCCTATCGCCTACGCTGACCCCGCTCATATAACCTTTGTCCCATCTTTTGCTTCCAGTCCAGCATGGAAGTAAAAAATTACAGAATCGAAAGTAATTGAAATTCACAGATCTTGATTTCCCAAACAGCTATTTTGCAAGCAATCGACAAAATGACTACCTAACAAAATTAATTACCAATATTTTAAAGTTATTTGAGGCGTTTCAATTATCAATAGGCACATAGTGCATAGAAATAGAAACTTATCCTCGATAACTACCTACGTGTTAATAAGTACACTAGAAAAAATGTAGAGCGTAGAGACAACTTTTAGAGTAATTTTGGTTCTTATTGCTCCTAAAAAGATTAAATAGGTTTATGATTAGCTAGGTACATTTTACATCTAGCCTGATGTTTTAGTTTTGGGCGTTAAAAAGTGGAAGATGTAACAGCAGTATCAAAAATATTGAGGAACCTACTACCTTCAAAACATCATTAATGTGTACTTATGTAAATTACTATTGATTTTAGCGCCAAAAAAGGCAGCTGCCTACATACAACCCAGAGTGCCAAATTATTGTATACCTACTTCCACTTAAATAGGCGTGACTCCATCGTATTTAAAATAAACACTTGGTCAAAGTCATGGAATAAATTAACGTAGAAAAAACAAGTAATCCCATCGTTTGTCTTATTATGATTTTGTGCTACTAAAATGATGTGTGACCAGTGAAACTGGTATTATTAAGTTAAATAAGGCTTGCTACATGCAACAGTACACATGGTGACTGGTGCCAAATTTAAGATATTGAAGGAGAGCACTCTGTACTCGATTCTGATCATAACGATGTAATAAAAGTAGGTTCTTAAATTTTTCACCAGAATTCCCTATAAATAAATAAAGAGACATTACTACACTTTTCCCGACGCTCCGCCTCCGTCAACACCCACATACAGTCCGTACAGCTTTTAGCGCTTGGATGAAGACGTCAGAGGGGCGTGAGTGTGAAATTAGGCTTACCATTTAGTACAATTTCCCTATTCTTAGGGAAAAATATGTATGCATAAACGTTTAGTTTTTTTCTAGTTTGGAAACAGAAATTATTTCATTTTATGTACTATTAAAAGGTTTGTCGCGTTAACTTTGAGAAAAACGTTAGTGGTACAAACACATAGGGTTGAAGATATGCATATATGATTCAGCAAGAAAATATATAAAAACATAAACTGACATGAAATTAAAATCATGTTTTTACGACAAATTCTTTTTCCTCGTCATCCTCGTCACCATTACTTTCTTTACCATTACTTTTTTTATAAGGGACCTATCTCGTATCTACATAACATGCTCATAATTTTAAAGGGTTGCTTATGCTTAAAAATCTGCCTATCTTTCTTCACTTCTCATACAGGCTTTCGAAAGAGACAATTCTCTTGAAATCGTAATTTAATTTTGGTGTACTTCATATCTTAATATTTAATATAAAAGTACATTAACAAATATGAGCGGTAAAAATTATGAAGTGACATTTCCCAAGACGGTGGGAAATTCGCTAGCCCCAGTCAGCTAGCGAACCAGCAGTGCTAGCACGGATCTTTTGTCGATCGTAAGTTTACGAATGCTCGTATAGTATGGAGTCGGTTGCAAGTTTTTAGTAACAATGTAATTTTTTATTTTACTGTTATTTAAGAGTAGAACCTGTTAACAAACATTCAAAATTAACAAGGAACACATTTATTTAAGCTGGCCGTGCGGCAATGGATAGATTTCAATTATTGCTTGCAAAACCGTCTCCATACTATACGAGCATTCGTAAACTTACGATCGACAAAAGATCCGTGCTAGCACTGCAGTTTGGTCAGATTTTAATGCGCTTGGTTTTTATAAATTTACTGATTTAGTGGCAGCTGATATTTTATATTTTGAATGTAAAAAAGATGGAACTACGTACATGCGGGATGATAGTGGTCCTGCGCATCAAACTAAAATTAACAAACTACAAGGAAACATAACAGAATGGTTAATTGATTTCATCACTTTCAATGAAAATTCATTCATTCATGCTTGACAACGGTCTTCTCTGAAAATATCGTGGTTCCATAGGTTCCATAGGCAACTAGTCACTGCTCGTGACGATCGAAGTTTCGTGGTAACTTGTAAAACAATAATCAACGAATGCAAAGCATTAAAAAAGCGAGTTCACTAATTTTTAAATCCTAGTCAAAGCTGTGGCTGAAGTATCAGGTCATCCAGGTACAGTTCACCGTATTTATACATATTTTTTTCGAAAATTTCAAATTTTTCAAAGAGTACTCAATCGATTTTGATGAAATATATACGGGACCACCTCTAAACTATCTTCTATCATATGAAATAAAAAAAATCAAAATCGATTCATAATTGTGCTTAAAAGTGTGTAACAGAGTCAATTTCAACGAGGCGATATTTTTTATCGTTTCGGTGTTTTTTTTAATAAGTTTTTCTTTTTATTTTATACTTCAAGTTTCTTATAAAACTTAACTTTAAACTTAATATATTTCTGTTTTGGTTTCTTGTTTATTGCACTATAGATTTTTTTCTTTTTTCCGATTGTATCAAAAATATTTTTTTTATTTTTTTTATTTATAGTGTTGTTGCTTTTTACCTTACTTTTTTAAACTCTTTTTTATTATCGTATTTGTGTATTTCTATAATTGGCTCCATGTATCATATTAAATTTTAAGTAAACAATATGTTAAATTTGTGCTGTTGAAATACCAATAAATAAATAAATTATGTGACTATCTTAATAAGTATTAACTACATGAGAATATATTTTTTAAAGCACTAATGAAATCAACGTCTCTATTTTTTATGCCACCAATATGATAAAACTATCCACCAAAATTATATCTACACTTGTTCACCAAATTAATAATTGAAAAATAAATAGCAACCTCTATTAAATATATGTAAAAGTAACAGATATATTGATTGTAGTAAATCTTCACTATAATAAGGTTTCAAGTGATAAGAACTTTAGGTATTTTAATTATTTAAAAGTGATAATAAGTAAAATATCGGATAAAATCAGTTGAATTCCACTAAAATGAAAAATACATTCACTATAATGATAAAAATAAACAGCAAAATGAGATTCTAACCACCATGGTGATATTTTTCATCATTATGGTGAAAAATCCACCAGAATGACCAAATTTTTTCCACCAAATTCACCAAAATGAGAACACCAAGATGAGGTTCCAGACAAAAATATACTCTGTAAGTAAAAATATCGAAAGGTGTAGGACCTACAATATTGGCGTCAAGTAATCTGAAGACACTAACTACCCTTGCACATGCATAAAACAAAAAAAAAACAATAAAATTTTAACCAAGATAATTTGTAAAAAAATTTACCCCTGGTCACCAAAATTATATATTTACTATTTTTGCGGGAACACGAAGCAAGGAGTTGCGCTTATTTTCCCTAAAAATACGGCTCAACTGGTATGTACTAAACGCATGCACCTGTCGGAAGAGTTTGTCTGTGCAAAACTATTCCCTCCTAAATATGATCCACCATGATGACAAATTTTCCCGGCACAGTTATATTTAAACTCGTCGAAAACTTCACAGTCCATTTCAAAATATGAAAACGCGTTTTATCAATAACACAAATGACTACGATACTAGTCGTGGGACAATCCACCAAAATAAAAAAGCGGACACAAAATATTATTTTAATGTAGGTAATAAATAAGCCAGAAATCAGAAGTTATTCTTTGCCCCAGGTTGGCAATGGGCATTGTTCATTTATTTTGTACCTATTATTTTTATTGTGTTATATTAATCTTTAACCATTTTGAGAGACTAGTTTGAACAATTTTATTGTTAAGTGTGTCTATAAAGTCGTGATTTTATTAAATTAGTACGTAATGACGTCTTCAGGGACATTAACTTAATGAACAAGTGTGAGTCAGTATAAAAAAAAATTAACTGTGTCTGTGTGCTAAAGTCATGGCGTAATATCACCAAATGGATTGTTAACAAAAACATTTTAAAAATCGATTCAAATCAACATCTTAGTCGATTTGATGCCATCAAGGATAAATAAAGGTCAAATGTATTTTGTTAAAAATCTATAAAACCCCAATGCTTTTAAATGTTTTAAATCGACAAAATCAATTAGAAACTTTATTCCTCGAAACGGTTTTTCATATGAAGTACGTAAATAAAAAATTATGAACAATGCCCATTGCTAACGCTAATTTAAAAAAAAAAAAACAATTTAAATTGAGCCCCCCAAAGCTACATTTTCATCGCGGACACACAAAAAACACGAATTGAGAACCTACTTCTTTTGGAAGTCGGTTGATTACTAACCTTTACCATAAATTACTCAATTGTCGACTCTTGTAATACCCATTGAAATAAAACTGACATTGTACCTACTAACCGTGATTAGCCAGGTATTAACCGAATTTCGGATTTTACGTTGTTGTTAAGAACCAATTTTGTTTGATACATTTACGAGCTGTTTCTTCCTTTTCAGAGCCTTTAAATTGCAACTACTTTAGCGCATCCTGAGGCTTAATATTTCCATTTAAATAAGCAAAATATTTTTCCTTATTCTAGGCAATTAACCCACATTTGAAATGCTGTTTAAATATTTAGCCGAATAAGTGGGCACTTCTTGTTAGCGTAATATTAATTTAGTAAAACTGGCAAGTGTTTGAGAAGATGTAAATTCTAGTATGAACAATATATCCGTAGGTAGACATACTTATCTGATTATTCCATGGAATGACACGTTTGCACAATGACGCAGCAGAAGGTAATAAATATTCAGTAAATACTAGTAGACATCATTTTCAAAAAGTCTTATTTAGGCCTATCTATGCGGTGAAATAGCGGTAAACAAAGATTTGAATATTTTTTTTGAATTTGTGAAAAACAACCAGACCCATTACAAATATCGATACAATATAATGATATTTATATTTAGTACGTCTATTATTAAAAATAGTTTTTTTTCTTTCAAAAAATTTCAAGGTTGTCTGTAAGAGAGAGAGGTAATGCATTGTAAGCACAAATACAAGATGTCAATATTAATATGTTTAATAAACTTTAACCGGATTTTATAGCGTGTACATAGTAAGTAAGTACATTTTAAGTCAACATTTTAGAATCTTTACAGTTTTTGTGGTCACTTTGAATTTTATACAATTTGCAAGATTTAATATTTGTTTTTTTATTGATCTCAAACATCATGAGTGTGAGTTATATTTTATCACTGCATCAAATGTTAAAGCGACTCTATATCGTATTTTAGTCTATTTACTAATAAATAAACTACAAACTAACTAACAAGCTTTTCTATGTATATAAGTCAAGATCACACATACTTTTTATCACTTTGCACTGCTTCAATCAATTTTAATCATGCCAAAATTATAAAAAAAAATTAATAAAAATAAAAAATATTGGCTTAAATATACAAGGAAGGATAGAATATTATCACTCCTTCATGCCTTTAAAAAAGGTTACTAAGTTACTAACAAAATGGTCAAGTTTGTGAGTAATTTTTGGAGTTATTTTCGATTGATTCCCTTTCTCGACTTACGTCGGTTTAATAAATACCTCGTCCTGTAACCCACAGGAAAAAAGGTATCTATTTCCCGTTTTAAAAAAGAAATAATTTCTTCTCCTTCTAGTCCTTCTTTGCTGAGTGTTTGGTGTGCGAGATGGACTCGATAATTATATAAGTTGTGTTTATTAATCATATTTCTATAAAAATATAATAAAAAATAAATATTTCTGTAGTTTAATATACTTAAAGTAAATAGCTGCGCATTGAAGATTATGTTTTCAAAATAAAACCCTCAGGCTGTGTCAAATAGCTTTGATGTATTTAACATCCTACAGTCCGGATATTATTTCAAAGCAATTTAAAAGTAACGATATTCTTGAACTGTGAATAACCAAGGATGCTAAGGACTCTAACGTACAAGTGATTTTATAAAAGGAAACTTGCCTTGAATGTAAAATGTATTTGGATTTAGAATTCCTTGGCAAACTGTTTCTATCACAAAGCGGCCATTTTAAAATAGAAACCTAAAATTATAAACCGAGATGAAGTCTAACTTCGTGCGACACACACTCCGTTATTTACCACAAAACAAACAATTCGCTACCTAGGTACGTCTGCATTACTATATTACTTATATTATAAAGTAAATATGAATAAACAAACTTAGCTTTTACTTAGAAGAGGTTGCATAACGTACACACGCAGCTTAAGTTATAAACAAATAGTGCACAAGTTATTTGCAACAAACATTATCGAGAATATTATCTATAGAAAATTACGTGAGATCCTAGAATTAGTATATTTGATGATGTCTAAAGAATTCACGATTTTGAAGCTAAATATAGCAACGTAGGTATTATTTTTAAGTTCTTCCATGCTGTACTGGGAGTGAAAGAAAAACATAGAATATGCCAGCTGCTTCTCTTCCCGGGCATAGGTACCGTAAAAGTCAGTTAAGGGACAGAGGTTTTATTGACAGTTTTGCGGGCGATAGGCTGACCCCCTGTCACTGCAATAGTCTCTCTCCATCATTATAATACCTCTAAATTTGACAAACGAGACCTCAGATGGTTCTGCCTACCACGTAAGGGACACAGGCGTGAAGTTATGTTATGTATTATTTTATCTGGAGTCCCTAAGTAGGTACATTTAGGTACCTTAGGGTTAAAAATAAGAGTGACAAAATCAAAAACGCGATTCAATTAATGTTCACTTAATTTTTCGTTTTCAAACAAAAGAAAAAATACCAATTTTTTAGGTCATCTATATCTATCTATATCTATCTTCTATCTATCTATCTATATCTATATCTTCTATCTATCTATATCTATCTATACTTATAATAAATCTGTAGAGAGGTCAATTCTGTACATGAACTATATTTTCAAAATAACTATCAGGGGGTGATTAGTGATCGATACTGATGCCAAAAATGCAATCAGTAAATTTTTTGTCTGTCTGTCTGTCTGTCTGTATGTTCCTTATAGAAACAAAAACTGCTCGACAGATTTTAACGAAACTTGGTAAAAAATTTCTTCATACTCCTGGGCAGGTTATAGTATACTTACTATCACGCTACAATCAATAGGAGCAGAGCAGTGAAGGGAAATGTTGGAAAAACGGGAGAAGTTACTTCATTTTTTAAGCTTCCGTCGCGTGTGCAGCCTTAATGGTTAAAGCTACATAGAAATCATGTATGACGGAAATATTCTACATAAAATTATATAAAAAATATCCCACGACAGTATATGTCTATATTTTATGGTTGACTCACAATAACACGTGTTTAAATCCCGATAGCTTAGCAGTTCGGAGCTTTCTGATTATATTTGTTTACTCTTCTACGTTTATAATACTCTCACTCATCTCTGATTTAAAAAAATTAACATATAAACACCTATTGAATAAAAAAGAATCATAGAAATCGGTATAGAAACACCAAACTTATACATGAAATACGCTAATAAGCCATCGCGCGTGAATACTGAATCATGCTATAAGGATTGTTTTTGCGTAACGGTTGCTCGACGCGGCTCGCGGCGGTCGAATATAAAAACGCTTCAATATTTGGCTGTTGATGCGTTCAGAGCGTTTGACTTTATTGACAGACAATAATTGATATTATGAACGGTGCTTATCAGCGCGACTTTTAGTCTTTAAATAGTTTATTTGAATTTCTTTTGTTGTTATTTTATAAAATAGGTATTTATCATCCATCCATCATTCACAGCCTGTAGACGTCCACTGCTGGACATAGGCCTCCCCCAAGGTCTTCCACGTAGCTCGGTCCCGCGCCGCCCTCATCCAGCGTTTACCAGCGACTTTGACCAGGTCGTCGGTCCATCGTGCGGGGGGCCTGCCTACGCTGCGTCTCCCGGTACGTGGCAGCCACTCGAGAACTTTTCTGCCCCACCGGCCATCTGTTCTGCGAGCTATGTGCCCTGCCCATTACCACTTCAGCTCTGCAATCCTTCTGGCTATGTCGGTGACATTGGTTCGCCTGCGAATCTCCTCATTCCTGATTCGATCCCGCAGGGAAACTCCGAGCATGGCCCTTTCCATTGCCCGCTGAGCGACTCTAAGCTTATTTATAAGGCCCATAGTTAGCGACCACATCTCAGTGCCGTATGTCATCACTGGCAACACACACTGGTCGAAAACTTTTGTCTTCAGACAATGCGGTATTTGCGACGAGAAGATTTTACGGAGCTTCCCGAACGCTATTTGACAGTGACGAAAATAGGTATTAGTGTTTAGATATTCGGTCAAATTCCAAATTTTGGTTAATTTATGTTCAGTTTTTTTTTTTATTTTTTAGGTAAAAGCTCAGGTACTTTTATTATTAATTGTAGTTACTTATAGGTATTTATTTTTAAGTGAAGTAGGTATAGGTAGAAAGCATTGCACAGGCGTTTCAGCGTTTATCAGCGCGACTTTTAGTCTTTAAATAGTTTATTTGAATTTCTTTTGTTGTTATTTTATTAAATAGGTAAGTATTAGTTGTTTTGGTAGTGTTTAAATATTCGGTCAAATTCCAAATTTTGGCTAATTTATGTTCAGTTTTGTTTGTTTTGTGTAGGTAAAAGCGTAGGTACTTTTATTAATTATAGTAGTTACAGGTATTTAATTTTGAGTGAAGTAGGTAGGTACTTATAGGTAGATAGCATTGCTTAGGCGTTTCAGCTTTATTTTCATTTCTTTTTCTGTTGTAAGTTGTACATATTTCTGTGTATAATTCTTTTAGGATATTTTGGTTTAAATAGGCACTTAGATTTTAAGTGTAACGTTTTAAAATAGTTTGCGTTGAGAAATGAACATGATGAAGTTACTAGATTTCAGTTAGGCAGATATATCAGCTCTTCAGAAGCTGTGTGGCGGATCTTAAGTTTTAACATTCACGAAAGATATCCACCTGTGACTCATCTGGATGTTCATCTCGAAGGTGGTCAACGTATATATTTCAACGCGTTCCATAGATACTTAGGCCTCGTGTGAAAGTGATCTAAACAATTAATTGTCAAATATTATAAATTGTCAATCCTTATCCTTACTAATATTATAAATATGAAAGCGTGGATATTTGTTCAGCTTTCACGCAAAAACTTCTCGACGAATCATCAGAGGTACTAGAAGTAACATAGGATACTTTTTATCCCGAAATTATCGCGAGTGGAGCCGCGGGCACAGCTAGTAAGTAATATGTTACGCTAAACACTTTCGTTCTTATTTGATTTAAACCGCTCACGTTAAGGAGGTACCTACTAATTAACAGAACTTGGTGCTATCAAACGAAAAAAAAGAATTCCCAAATCCAACGTAGCTTCCGATTAACGCGTTCAAATATATCACCTTTATTATAGTACGTAGACAAAATTTGTTCATTTTGAAAGTGCTTACTCCCGGGCTTGTACTAATCTCATTCTAAGCTCGCTCATTGGTGGTTTAGTTAGAGCGCATAATGACCTCTAATAATCACTAACAACCACTAGGTACAAATATACAGCAATCGGGGCCGACGGATTAAAATACTCTACGAAAACTGGTATACCGTTTTCTTAATAAACTAATGCTGGGTGGTCACCCGCAATTACCTCTTTCGTTATTATTTGTTATCGGATGGTACTTACATAAACCGCCAAAGTCCACATTTATATAAATCATTTTTGTCCACATATCCACATACTTTATTTTCTTCATTAATACATCCCGTTGGTAAACAATTTATTTTATTGTGTTAAGTTTTTACTATTGATAATTAACAAAATATGCTTTTTGACAGTCTCTTGTGACCACAGAGTCAGAATGAGTTAAATACACCTTTTAACTTTACATAGAAATATTTTTTTACTATGCATGTTCTATGAACGTATGTGTAATTATTAATAACAATTTAAATTATGTTACTGGTTTAAAAAGCTACGTTTTCTTTACAATCACTTAAAAACACACAATTTAATTTGGAATTTTGTAATGTAGTCGCAGTTCACTATGACACGACCGGCACCGAACGCGGGACACAACAATTTGAGGGTAGCTTTGAGACTCTACTTTTTCGTTTTTACCAGTCGCGAATCAATCAAGATTTATTTTTTATGTTATTTTTATTCAAATAGTTTTTGATATACTAATATAGTTTCCAAATAATGTATAATGTAATTTGAAGTCTCATTCTATTTTTTCTTGTGTTTTATGTAAATAAACTGATATTCTATTCTGAGATGTGAAAATACTATAATAACACAACTTTTCATAAAAAACAAAACTGTATCATAAATGATATTAGAACTTTTATTAATTTTAGCCTCACAGTTGCCTGTGATAGTAAAAAAATATGGAGTTATACTTAATTAAAATTGAAATCAATTATTTAATGTATTGTTTTATTCCGACACTACTCACTTATATAAAAATAAAAAGGTATAGCAGTCACGAAATAGTGGCAAAAAAGTATGTACAAATACTTTATTGTAAACAACGAGACCAATTTTAAAATCTTAATTTAAAATTGTGAAGTTTGACATAATATTTAACATATAACATACTACTGTTGTCACAAATTCACTTGTTTTATGTTCATATTTATTTGCGAATATTAAAAATAACTATAATTTCATATGAAAATAACATTTAAATGCATATTTCTATATCTACATGTAGGTATGTGCAAAATTTCATTCCAATTAGCGGTTTTATCTTGATAGAGCAAGAAACCTCTATGCAACCTCACAAATTTTCTGAGTTACAATAACTTTAATTCAACACTAATTTGTTTTAAATTTATTGAAATAAAAATGCTTTATTACTCCATTACTTCCATAATAAACCTCGAAACAGATGTCGCATCAAAGCAAACATAGTTTAGGTGTATAGGTATAAATCAACCGCCTAGGCCGGAACCTTAGGTACCCTAACTCTAAAAAGTAAGTTTTATTATTACCTAATTTGGATTTTATTTTTATTTTTTTTTATTTTTTTATACACAATAATAACTACATATTACACCACTAGATAAATTTATATTTAAGATTAAGTTTATATTTTTTGTAGACCCATGATTTTTCGACATTTTAGAAAATGTAAAAACTTATATCGAGGAAAAGCCACTCTCATTTAAAAAAGACTTCAACGGGCTGCAGACAATCTTGTAGAAATATTTAAAACGTTGGTTTACTTTTCTCAATTTATTGAATGCTATATTTTCACTAAAACACGGAAAATAATCATAGACTGATTTAAAAACATAGTTTCTAGTTATGTGTTTCGATTAACTCACCTACTTGCTATAATTATGTAGATATTATTGAAAATAAAACTATAATTGCCACAACGAGAATCAGTAACCTAAGTTCATGATACAAATTCTGTTACTTAAACACTTGCTACCAGGTCAACTAAAACCCACTAAAAACTCATGAAAAATTTATGGACCTTTTTTAAAGTTACGCGGTTTTTAACTTATTAGAATTAGTTAAAATTTAAATAAGTTAGTTTAGTAAGTAAAGTTCGAAGCACCTACCTGCGGCAGTACTCGTAAGTCCAGTATAAGTCATTGGTTTGTTGGATTCCTAGATTTTCTGGCATCATTCAATTTTGTTCTCAAATATAAAGCATTATTGAGATTATTTTATTTTCTGGTTTTGAATTCGAATTAATTGTTTTTTCACTTTGCCACCGTAACATTGTTTGAAAACTTTAGTCAAAATTTTTATAAATGTTATTTGACGCACTTTTATCTTATAACTACAGTGTACTCATTTTCTTATGCTAATTTTTTTTTTCAGTGTCACGCCTTTTTTTGAGATGCTTGCTGTGTTCCTGTAGGTATTCTTTATAATTATTAAACTAAATTAAATTCTTAATCAAAATATTTTTAAAAATCTATAAGATTTAACTTAAACGTTCCATGTATTTTTGCTTATTGCGTTAATTTGCTTTAATAACACTGTTTATTTTTTTGAATATTAAAAGCTTTTTTAAACAATGCATTTTTGTCATAGGTATCTCATTATATTGAAAGCGGAATGCAAAAGTAATTTAACCATGTAGACTTTAGGCCTCAACTATTATGTAGGTAGGTAAACTCAATTAAAACTAAAGAATTTTATTCAAAATTGTTAACACCGACGAAGTGGTCCGATATATTTGAAGTCCGTTATAAGTTTTTAAAATCACAAGCCGTAATCACGAGTTCCGTAAAATAATATTCCGTGAAATCACCGAAACGCGGAAATATAAGAGTGAAGTGCGAGTAAGATGTATAGCGACATACATGTGTATGTAGTCCTCGGCGGGCATGGCTGCGGGCGCGGGCCGGCCCGGTCACTGGCGCGGACGGCGAACGACGCCGCGCGGCGCGACTAGTGTGGCCGCCGGGCGCGGGCCCGCGCGCCGCGCCTCATAACCGACCGACATATTGTTTACTTCGCGACACTCGAACTCGAACACAATCGGCAATGACATTCACCGACACATACCTGCAGACTGGCCGGCTCCTCCGAGGAGCAGTCGAGCACTCTCCACGGGACCTTCACTTGAAGAGTGAGCGGAGGGAGAGGCGGGGGCGCGGGGCGCATCGATCCACGCACCTGTAGGGCGAGGGCGGGTTGTGAGCGAGCTCCAGCTTGCGGTACTCGTCGATGGGCGACAGGATGTCGCTGACGGAGAAGGGCGTGGAGTGCTGCAGCTGCAGCTGCGACAGGTTCTGCTGCAGCAGCGCCGAGCGGGGCGACAGGCTCATGGCCAGCTCGGCGGCGCTGAGCTCCGGCAGCGCCTCCGCCGGCCCGGGCGAGTAGCCCTGCGCGGACATCCGACCGGCACTCGACACTCGACGCCACTCGGCTCAGGCTGTAGTGGCTCTCGGGGCGAGAGTGCCGCGCGGTGCTCCGCGCGCCGCCGGGCCCCGCGCCGCCCCGCGCCCGCCCCGGCCGCCGCGAGGGGCGTGCCGCGCCGGGCCGCTCCCACGACCGGCCCCACGCCGCGCAGTCACCGACTCATTCTCCGCCGCACAGCAGCGCCGTTACTAACCCATTTCGCTGACTTCTTACAACAAATTTCAATCACGTTTAGCTTGTAAGGTAATTTATTTAGCTGTCGTAAACTCGTCAGTCTGATTAGGCAGGCATTTCCTACAATTTACTGCTTAGTGCGTGAGGACGTATAGTTGTCTCTTTTTAACGCGCGCGACAGAAAATAGGTGTGAGCGGAGCATACGTTGTGATAACTACGTTTTACAATACAATTGTAGAGTAAGTGTTTAAAAGATCTTTTGCTTTTAATTAAAAAACAGTTCAATGAATACAAAAATGCAGGTTCTTGTCAGTGCTCGTAGTGGAGAAAATAATAGGTTTACATGCGTAGTTGCATTAGTTTATAGAATATCAGAAAAGTTGTGTTCAAACGGTTAGGTAGAAATATTTGTTCAAACGAATAACTTTTGTTATCACTTTATTATAGTACCTATTTATATTAGTATATACCTCTAGAATTTTATTATAGACCGATGCTCTACGCACTGATTTTCCATTTAAATACCTACTTACATACCTTCGTAATATAAATCACAGTAGGTATAGGTAATATAGTTCAAATAAAAACTTCGTGAGGCTGTTATAGATTTTAAATCAGATATACGTAATATAAGCAATTTTAAACTATAATTTCACGGGATTGAAGCCACGGAAAATGGGAATTTAAAGGAAGACAACGAAAGAAATTAATTATCTTATTAACTCATATATTTTTGCGATATTTAACAAATGTATTGAAGTGTTTAACCAGTGTCACATCGTTCTAATATTTTTACAGGTAGTGAGGTAGGTAGGTACTTTAGACAGTAAAGAGTTTTCTGATGCCATAGTTAGGTAGGTAGGTACTTGGCACAAGTTTCTGCGTAAGTTTAAAATGCCCTTTACGATGTAATGTTTAATTATGAACATGGTTGCTCCTGTTAATGTATGGGAGACCGGGTCAAAGCCGTATAGCTAAAGCACTGGGCATGTAGTTCGTCCGTTTCAAAACGCAAAGGCATTTAATCAACATATATATTTAGTAAGACTCGTTATGTAACCCTTTACCATTAACATATTTTTGAGAAACAAAATTAGACATCAATTTGAATGTAAAAACAAATAACTACTTTATCCGGTTAGGCCCGACCCACGGGAAAACCGTATACCTACTACGAGTATATACGATATTGCCCCAGAATTTACCGTGTGACATTGCATCTTGCGCAAAAGAAGTCATCCAATTCCTGTGTATCACAGCTGATTCAGCCTTTATGGGCCCAACCTTGACAGCCTATAGGTACCTATTCACGAGGTCGAGTTGTGTAGTGGATGTTGATGAGATCGGGTCTCGACCAACTCTTTGCGCTGTGGAAGTTGTCTTGAATTGAAAGTTGACGAGCAGCGTTGATAACAAAATGATAATAATTAGACTTATCTACCTGGAATTAGACTTAAAATCGTATATAACCGGTTTTACCCCATACGATTGCGCGTTCTATGACGCGTTGGACAAGTGGTCTGGTAACTTAATTAATATGAGAGGTCCTGCGTTCAATTGCTAGACAAAATTAATAATGCTAGAACGGTGGAACTCGTCAATTAGGTATGTATAAGCTGACTTACTGTCTCGCAAAGTTTTCCCTCGTTCTTCTTTCAACTCCGTAAGAATTTCTGGATATTTTTGTACGTGACCATAGGTTCGACAACAATCTCACCAGATGGCAAGTGAACATGAGGTCGAAGAAGACAGGACACTGGTTTAAGGTTTACGGAAATAACTGACTCTTCATATAATATTGCCGAAACACATCGCCGCTGATATTTGCTGGCAGATTTTATGTGAAGGGTGGTTGCTAAAAAAGCCTATTAACAATATGTAGATGTAGCTCACTTTGGGGCTACTACATAGTTTGAGTAATTTATTCCTTATTTATAAGTACATAGATCCCGTAGCGGTTTGCAGAGCAGCTGCCGCAAATTTGAGGGCGTCCGTTTTTAGGTTATGATAATGAAACAAACAAAATAAGTATCTCTTCTATTTATTGTATATTTATATTACTTCGCTGTACCTATTAAAAGAGAAAGTCTGGCAAACTTTCTCGAGAATTTCTTTTTACCTACTTCCCGTTTTACAAATTAGGTATGCTAGAAACTCTTTTGCATGTTGCTAACCTTAAAACCATTCGCATTGGGAACAGATAAAAAAAAACAAACACTTGATTGTGTAATAAATAATCTTGACACAAGCATAATTAAAGGAATAGACAATTTTATACCTAGATAAAAACACTAAGTACAGTCAATCACGCTTGGGTCACGAACCGAGATCGCCCACGTTTGGAGCAGGTAGGTCTACCAACTGTCCCAGCCGGGATCGGTTTTATTTCGTATTTTATCATGAAACTCCAACAAGATCAAAAGTTACAATCAAACAATGCATAGCCGCGCGGGACAGCTAGTATATGAAATGCTGATAGCATTGAGAATACACGACGCAAGGATGGGAGAGATAATATGAGATAGTGTGTAGGCAATAAACGTTTAAATAATTATTTAATAATAAATGTAATTTAAGTCGAGCTTTAAACATTGGTTCATAGGTACTTATAGGTAAATATCACAGTAAATATAGGGTCGCCACTCGCCACGTAATAGTCAATAATATTTTAATAGCAGATTAAGAATGATGAGTGGGTCTGAATTTCGAAAAAAAAAATTTTTTTTTTGAACATTTTTCATAAATTAAAATTTCAAAATTCTTCCAAGTGATCAAAATTTAAGTTTAATCTGTAGCTTATGACTTCACAGCAAGTAATAAAAACGTTTCCATCTTATTGTATGTAGTCATTAAATGAAGATTAAACTTAAATTTTACTCACTGAGAAGAATATTGATATTTTAATTGATTAAAAATATATTTTAAAAAAAAACCAAGTTCACACCCAAATCATTCTTAATCTGCTATTAAAATATAATTGACAATTATATGGGGACCCAGTATACACATCTACATATTATAAAAAAGAATACGTCTTCTGTCTGTAGGTATGTTCCGGCTACAGAAGTCTAAGGAGCAATTCTTTCGAGCTCATTAATGGCTAGAATCAAATCAAAATAAAATAAATTCATTTCCAAAAAAAATGTGCCAAATAATTCTTTAGAAAAAAATATAGCTCTAGATTTTTTACTCTTTTGCAGTGCGCAAATATTTGTAAAAGAGACGTTTTAGTCCTGGCCTAGACCTAAAAATTGAGAAGTAAATAGTAATCATAGGAAAAGCACAAATATTTACAATTATCAAACAGTTTAAAACAATTTAGAACAATTATCAATGTTCTATCCTTCCTTGTATATTTTAGCCAATATTTGTAATTTATGCTTTTCTGATATTAATAAACATTTTTATTTATTATTTATTTTAGTTAAGTGGTAGGAAAATACCTACTAAAGTTAACATAAGTATTTAATTTATTCTGAGCAACACTGACATGGCATCTTTAATATGACGGGAGTTGTCTATTCAACTCACAAAAAGTCACTCACAGCGTTATTTGTGTAGGTACTTGATCGTTTTAAATCGTAGCTGCCAAATGTAATTTTTCCGCCATTTTTGTGTGTTGCAAATTAACTTACATATTTTTATTCCCTTCCATTAAACAAATTGATTTAAATTTTAAAAAAATTGTCTTTGCTCATTTTTAGATATAGTTTACACGGACTTGGCCAAGGCTCTTTGCATTTTGGTACATCTCTTTATCTAAAACCTATTCTTAATTAATAAAAAAAATACGAACTTTAATGACATAATATGCATATTTTTTAATATTAAAGTAGGTATACATTATTATTCGATAATTATACATTGCAAAATACTGATAATTATAATTCAGTGCCTTATAAGTATTTATACCTACATTGTATGGATACCAATTATCTAAGTATCAATAAGACATTATTCGTATTTACTTAAATATAGTTTAAAATTTAAGGACCACACCTAGGTACCTACTCTAAATATTGATAGCCATACGATAAACATTTCTACTAAATACATATGTATACATAACTTTATGCCTGTATGGGGCAGGCAGAACACCAGAGGCTATAGACCATCTTATGTCACGTTTAACGTTGCAATTATAATGATGGATAAAGACTATATGGCGACCGGCTGGTGTAGCGGTAACATACATTGCCTTCTATGCCAGAGGTCCTGGGTTCGAATCCCGGCGGTGGCGGATATTTGTGTGATGAACACAGATATTAGTCGTCAAGTCATGGATGTTTATATGTTTATTTAAGTTTATTCTAATAAAAAATATGTATTTATTCAATATGTATGTTTATATATTTCTTAAGTATATCAGTTATCTGTATCCATAACACAAGTTCTTTAAGAAACTTAATTTGGGCTAGATAATGCTGTGTGAGTGTCACAAATATTTATTTATTTTATTTATTTATTTTGATATCGATATCTTTTGAATGAAATCATTGAGCTTTACTTTTACCACCCCTACACTATATTGCTAATATATAAAAAGGTTCATAAACAGTTCCAGTAGATTTTTTTAAACAACCCTTACAATTTGTACAACAGAGCACAATTTTTTTTTAAATTATAATAAGCATAGGTCTATCACATCTTATAAACTAATGAAATAACGTAAAGTTCCGAAAACTACAACTGCCAGGCGAAATCATGGCTTTATATCCAAACTTTGCCTACCAGAAAAATATTGATGTTTCTCAAGATTTACTTAGTTACTACACTATGATGACTGCATTAATCTTTAGGTATGGATAAACTTGAGCACATCTTGAAAATATACTTGCGAACATTTAATATATTTACAGATACAACCTCATAAATAATGTTGTTATTTAAACTTAATAAACATAAACACCTTACAAATAAAAAATTGCAGACGCTGGAGCATCGTCGTAAGGTTGCTTGTTTGACAGTATTTTATCGGCTACATTTTAGTGAGTGTGTGAGTGCTCTTTTTGACCAAATTGAACCCACCCCTTTTTACCACCGAACTACCATCTTCCATCCCTATATAGTGGATTTACCAAGAAGTTGAACAAAATGCTTCGATAGGTCCCTTTTGGTACGGATTGCCAGGGTGTGGAACAATCTACCTGCGTCTGTTTTTGCTGACCACTACAGTCCTGGAACTTTTAAGTGTCGAGTGAATAGGTTGTTGACGTGTGGATGGACATGTAACACCATAGTCTTCATGCGCACTTTCCATCAGGTGGCATGGAAGACAAACTTCCTATCCTTACAATATAAAAAAAATACCTTTTTTTATACCTAATCCCAAAAATCTGTAAAAAACCAGGCGAAGTCAAGGGTAACGATCGCAATGGGTTCGATTCGACATTAGATTCGCTAATTTTAAGTTTCATTATTTGTATTCCCTATAGTGTTTGACCTGCTCTTCTTTAGGTATATTAAGAGATGACTTTCACCCATCTGTTTATAGGATGAAAATTATTTTAAATCGAAAATGAATCAAGTAATACTTAGGTATATGTATAGCGGTTGGGTTTGCTAAAAATCCCGGTTAATAATAGACTGATATTATTAACAGGTATGCAAATAAACAGATACCTAATCTAAGTATATCATCATCATCTGGTATCATCTCATAACAAGTCTACAAGGTCGTTTCTAATTCAGATCTAGTAGAAGAAATTATTAAAAACAACCTTTACCCATCTCTTTAATTTATAATTGTTATTTTTGGGCTCGATCCCAGGATCTCTCACGCCGCAGCCGCACTCTAGACTACTGCGCCACGGCGGAGGTCAAAGATGGATGTTAAGTATTTTATATTAAACTGAATACGCTCAATGATAAGTATATTTTGCCATGTTTCACTTCACTGCAAGAATGTTCATGCAATATTAGTTTCCGAAACGTGAATGAAACGCTTCTTACTTTCCTTTATATGGCCTTTAAAAATTTCAACACACCCATCAACTAGCACTGATACTATAATTTATTTATTGGGGTCATAAAGGGTACTAACAAGGTCCTACTAGGAGTGGCTTACGGCCCTTTTCCTACCGCAAACTACTTCCAAACATTTGAAAACCTGCTAGAAGAATTACTTAGTACCCCTTTTAATGGCACTTGACTCTTCAAGGGTTGACTCCAAACTGGTGAAGCAATGCCATGAAACGCTAAACTGGCTGGCAAGCCATAATAGAGTTTTCAATGAAATGGGTTCCGGGCCATTCCGGCATAGACGGCAAAGAAGCCGCTGATGAACTCGCGAGGGCAGGAGCAATGGGCAGCCGGTACGGTCCAGAACCATTCTGCCGCATCCCGAAGAGCCTGACGCGTTTAATACTCACCACCCAGTGCCTCTCAGAAAGCAAAAGCCTCTGGGAACTTTCACTAGGCATTGAGACACTCAAGGGAACTGATAGAGGGATACTCCAAGTCACACACAGAATCGGATCTCTTAACAAACCCCAACTACGCGCAGTAATTCTAAGTTATGTAAAACTTTTATACAAACGTTTGTCAAATTATTGTGCGCCGGACTTTTTGCGCGTCGCGTGCGTTACTGCATTTAATTGCATAGGTTCTATTTTCACAGAGTAAAAAGTGCCTCACGGATAGTCTGTCGTCTGCGCTGCGCCAAATTATTACTTGTACATAATACTTTCTAATCTGTGGTTATGAATCGTTAAAACTTACGACAGTTTTAGCAGCATACTTTTTTTCAGCCTTGAGGCATTATAAATCTACGTAGGTAGGTAGGTATTTTTTATAATTCGTATCTGAAAAACCAGCCTTGCCAGACAAACAAGCGAATAACAAAGTGATCCTGTTCCCTCGGTTGCGTTCTAAGCACACCTAGACCAATGACAAATGTTTACAAATGGAGTATTCTGGTAAAGTAAACACCTAGCCTCCTGGTAACCATGGCCTCCATGGCGTAAGTCAACTCAGACGAAAATTAAAATTGGTTTGGGATGTAGGTATTGGGAACGTGCAAAGTAGGTGAATGGGGTAATAAAAACGATCGCAGCGCTTAACGCGGCAGAAATATGCAACAAAAGGGGCCAGTCAGTAAGCAAATAAAATTGCAAATTTTATGTTTTTAGTAAAACGGCCTCGAAATTAGATCAAAGTTTTTGATCAAATAAAACACTTTTTAACCGGATTTATCGCGACAGTCGCTCGTGACCACGGGGTCTGCAAAGACACCGAAACGTCGCGTTAAAATGTAAAACATAAATTAAACGCGATAAATCCGATTAGAAGTGTTTTATTTGATAGTATGAATCGCGAAAACTTAAGACAATGTTAAAGTTTTTGATGTGACACCTAAAATAAAAAATTGCAATAATAATGAAATCAATTTTATTTGGTTTGCATATTAGATATAGGATATTATTTGAGTAACTCCTACCTAATTATTGTTTTCGTCTTGATGGATCTATAGTCTCAAAATTTGCAATGATTATATCATAGGAGGTAAAAGTCACCTAGACGTCACTCATAGCGCTGCAGTGGGCTCATTACTATACTACAATAGAAGCTAGATACACACCTGATAAAACGAGGACCACTCATGTTGCAGACACCACAACAACAAAAGCCTCAGACACCGCGAGAAATAAAATTATACTGGAAAAAGGAAATGCTCCTCTGGGCTACCGAGGATGTCAAGTCAATATTCAGTCGAACATAAGTAGTTATATATTCTATTTAAAAAAATAGCGCCGTAAAAATATTTGACATACTTAATGTTTAGTCACGTTTGTTGGTTAGGAGAGTACTTGCGAATAAAATTGTCTTTATTAGGTGTTGAGGTCACCGACGTTTGACGAATGATGGTGGTTCGTATTAAATAAATATTGCAACTAGTTCTTAGTTCTTTTTCATTCCTTACAGCTTTTTCTAACACCAATTTATTTCCTTGTAATAAAATATGGGGCTGGAAACTTATTGTGTTATTAACACTTCAAACCAGTTTTTCTAATAACGTAAATTTTTCCATAAACAATTTTTAACAAATTATTATGAAAATACCATTTATTGTCTTCCTAAATGTATTTTACTTACTCTAATCTATACAAAATAAACAGCACCCGGTATATTTTTTTTGCTACATTTGACCCTAAAACTGCATTTGCAAGAGTAACTGCTTTGGAAGCGCTACTGTTGTGCACGTTCCTAATACTTACATACTTTACAAAAATAGTAAGTAGGTAGGTACACATTTAAAAAAAGTCAAGGTTCTTTCCAAAAGGTTTAAAATGTAATGAATATAATCTTACTGAAATTCTAAAGTTAACCTTGTATTTCACGGTAACACGGGTTGACTGTTTGGAGTGGAATTTGGCGAACAAGTAGGGCATAGCCTGGAGTAACGCCGAATTTCTTGATTTATTCCGGGATCTGGTATTATTCATTTATTTACACTTTATTGTATGCCATAAAATAGTACAAAAAAATGTAGAAAACTTTAAAAAATGATGAACAATTGGCGGCCTTATCACTAGGATGCGATCTCTACCAGACAACCATGGATGTAGAATATTCGTACCTATATGTAGTTTGGGGTTAAAGGTATAAGTAGTTACCTGTAAACCTATATAAAATATACAATACATAAAAATATACTTTAATTATAGAGAAGTGTATACATATAAAATCACACACACACATGGATTAATTAACATAGCAATAAATTATAGTACCTATTTAATGATTAGATTACTTCACATATAGTGGGATTTAAGGAGTTTTTTGAATGATGGGAGTGGTTTTGTGGTTGGTGAGCTGGGATGGTTGAGCTGCGAGAAGCATAATTTAATCCATTTTCACATTCACAGCATTTAATCTAGCATAAATTAAGTTTCTTTGAGAACCTTATTTATTTATTTATTATCTTTATTGTAAAATTACATAAATGGGAAACAAACAACATGCAACAAAAGGTACAAAAGGCGGTCGTGTCGCTCTAGAGCGATCTCTACCAGACAACCATAATCTTGTTATGGATAGCTAGATCACGGATAAATAAATAAAATTAGTATCTACTTACGTTTTGAAATATTAGAAATCATCGTACAGAATACAACCAAAAACCAACTACGATTCGATGTGCTATTACCTGTGTGCATCGGAAAAATATCCACCTAACCACCACCAATTCCAACTCAGGACATGGGTAGGTACTAGTGACTACAGTATTTATTAAGTTTACCATCAATTAATTAATTTAAATAAGTGTTCCAAATGAACATCTTTTTTTGCAATACAATATTAAGCTAAGTTACTCCCTGTATATTGGCTTAAAATGTGGAAGTTGTTTTGAGTAAGTTGGGAGTGTATCTAATGACATCTAGTAAAGAAATAAAATAATTTTGTATTATTCAATAAGCGCCATCTGTAGTATAAACTAATAAGTAAAATATCCCTCAACATTTGCTTGTAGCGCCATCACGTAGTAAACATAACATACCTTCTTTTTTTGTCACGGCGCGACCATCATTTAGCTTCATGTCATAACCGATAGATGACGTGACGTTATCATTTGATTAATAAAAAATATTGAAAAATATTGTTTGTATAATTTGTCTACTGCAAACAAAATAATTTTTTATAGAAAGTTGTCAACGCTGTCCATCCACATTTTCCAATCTTTTATTAAAATATTAACCGAACTGATTCTTGATTTTAACTAAGTTGTGGAAAAAAGATAAACAAAATAATACTATACTGCCTAAGGAAATATAAATATATATCTTTTATAATCACATGGCACTCTTGTATTTAATATAGAGAGGCATAACGAAAAAAACCTATTTTGTAATCACTTGCCTGAAATATTTTCATAAATATTATTCATTCATCGGAAACATCTTCTTGGAGCTGGCAACACTGCTGCTGTCTAAAATACGAGCAAGTATGTAAATGTCATTATTTAGATTGAAGAATTTTTTTAATTTTTATCGTCGCCGTATTATTATTTTCGCGTATTGCTGTTTCATTTGATGCACGCGTTTCGGTGTAAAAGTTGAGTGATGTCAGGAAGAAGTGATAACCTATTCGGGAGTGTAGTGGGGTGACAGCGGGAAGATGGTGCTGAGCACAGAATGGGCTCAGGTGGAGGTGGTGGAGCTCAGCAACGATGGGAACGGGCTGGGCTTCCACCTCGTAGGCGGCCGCAGCACGGGGGTAGTCGTCAAGCACGTGGTGCCCGGGGGTGCTGCAGATCGCGATGGTCGCCTTCAGCCCGGTGACCACCTACTGCAGGTATGTTTTGCACATTTTTTAAAATATATCTAAATTTTATTATTTTATGCACTGTTCATAAAATTAGGGACATTGTATAGAAGTTACATAAAAAAAAATTAAAGAAAAAATAAGTGCTCATTAAAACATTATTAGGTATTATCATGAAAATATATCTTTGAATTTAAACAACAATGGGACTACAAAAACTGCAAAGAAGATTAAATAGATTATCTTGGAAGACTGAAACTGATCCATCATCTTATCAGTGCTCATAATATAGTTATCAAAAATGTAAACAATAGTTTTTAGGTCAATTGTTACTTTCTTTTAAAAGTTTTAACTCTCATATTCCCAATTTCATAAATAACTAACAAGTACTATCCTAGATGAAACTTAAGAAACCAAATCTATTTATACCACATGTAACAAAATGGAGAGATAAAACTTAAGGGTTAGCTTCTGTACCATATGTAGAGTATACAGTAAAAGAATTAGCATGATCAGTGCTGGTATACACTTTCATACAAATTTATTTAATTATTTTGCAACAAAATATTTCGACAACCCTAGTCAACCTAATAAGCTAAAACAAGACTTGTGCCGCAGTCAGTGACCTTATGACCTTTCCCGCACTGGCTGAACTTTGTAGTATCTGTCTCAGTTACCCATCAATTTATTTTTACACCACCTGTTATCAAATAGATTTCATCAAAAGCTAACAGCTGTTTTTAGGGTTGACACTTAGATATTTCGATCTAAACTTTGAACTTGTTTTTTGGCCAAACCTAAAGGAACAAAGCGTTAAGCGTCGAGTGAATAGGTTTCTCGTGGATGGACGTGTACCACCTTAGTCTTCATGTTCACTTAACATCAGGTGTCATTGAAGACAAACGTCCCATCCATATTTTATAATAAAAAAAAAAAAAAAAAGAAACATAAGGAACAAATTTATGTTAGTGTTACTTATAAACTACATCACCAAACATACAATTCTCTTAAGTATCATCTCTTCATTATGTTCACCTTGTAGAACAGATTTCTGACATGAGAACTTGAATCATTTACTAGATGTTGTATAATAAAATTCTATAGAGGCTTATAAAAGGATACCAGTTAATATTAAAGAGTTTATTTTATTTTATATTTATACATCTGATCATGAATCTGAATGATCTTGAATCTGAACTGATCATGAATTTTTTAATAGCACTTCTGATTATTTAATTTAACATTAATTTAATTTATCATAATTAATTTATATTACTTATGATAAATTAAAATAAATTTTATTTAATTTAATTTATCATAAGTAATATAATCTTAAGAGTTCAAAAATATTCCCTTCTTCGTAACCTTGTCATATTATTTTAACATACAATGCAAGACAGGCACATGCTTTCGGGATGTTAGCAGAAGCATAATGAAGATGTTTTTTTTTGCTTCCAACATTTGATGTGTTTGTACCAATTTGTTTTGGAATGATACATATCTTTTTAGTTCTTATTGAAAAAGGCATGAATGCATTTAGTATTTTTTCCCAATATTGTTTTTCATCATCATCGTCTGCACTGCTCTGTACAACAGCTTCTGTTTGATTATCTTCCGAGCTGTGAGCCTGCAATAATCTAGAAATGGATATACTTAGTGCTGTTAATATTGTGTAGTGTCACTTTGTGGTATTCTGCTGCGGAGTTCTACTCTCTCTATTCTGTATAAGCTGGGCATCCAAAGGTATTGCTTATCAGATTAATGAAAACCTGACTTTGTTAAGATGTGAAGTTTGCAATGAATAACTTTTTGAACCACTTACACATATCCATTTGCTTAATTTAATCTCATGGTAGCGATCTGGTGTTAGCACCGAAATACAGAATGTATGCCTGCAACCATGCCTTATTGGGACTATGAAAGGTTTGGTGCATCTTTGTACAGCTGAAGACATTTTCCCACAGCATTCAAACATGTTCCCTCATTATGGTTACTTATCCAATGAACAATACTTTTATTACAACAGTACTTAACTGTTTTGCTGTATACCAATGTCACAAAGATGAATACCATCTTGTTTGGTATCCTTTAAGGTAATTGTGTCAGCCATTGAAGGGGCAGGTCTGTTCGTTTCACTTCAGTCGGCAATTGAAACACAGCTCTGGAATCAATAACATCAATCAAAACAGTTCCATTGCCTGTGTAGGTCAGTTCTGGTTAGTTGATCCCACATCTAGGGCTGCCAACCATACTGTTTTTCACTACATTATACTGTTTACTGTTGAACAAAAATAAAGTATACAAAATACTGTTTTCAGCATAAAAATCTAAACACTTTATATGCTAAACTTTAATTAACAATTTGTGTAAGAAATTCTAAAAATATGTGTTTAAAACATTACTTAAATAAATTGAATACTGTTAATTTTTTCAAAATACTATTATACAGGGTGTCCAGGAAAGAATGGATAACCTCTGAAAGGCTAATAGTAGAACTAAAGGCAAGCCCAAAAAAAAAATTTAAAAAATTATAACCCTTACACTGCTAGAAATATGGCGCTTTAAAAAAAAAACATTATTTTTTTTGTCTGATTTCATATTTTTACTCGTAACGAGGTCAAATCAGTTAATACCATAATTATTCTGGGCTTAAAATATTTAATATTAACCGCATCAGTGAGTAACTATCAAATAAAATAGCTAACTGGAATATTTTTGTCAAAAAATAATGTTAAACTATTGTTTTGTGTAAAATTACTGAAGAAATATTTTTGATGTGAAACTTTAAACAGCTCTGCTGTAAAAAAATAATATGAAAGTAACAGTGGCCAATCATTTCAAAATATTCCTGGTTTAATGACGTTTCTAAAAAGATGTAATATGTTGTTATTGTAATGAAAAATATTGAACTATTGGTATTAATGTGTAAAATGGGATGATTATTTAATACTAGCAAAATTAAAAAAAAATCAATAAAACAAAAAAATATGATTTTCAATTGATACGCATTTTAACACATCACAGTAATTTAGAGCAACTGTTCAAATTGTCTGCCCCCCATCCTGATCCTGGCCAAAGGAATAAACTTAAAACTGTTTAAATTATTAAAATAATGTTGACAATCATTTTAAATTGTGGTTATCTGCGCCCTACCCTGTATGTGATTCATCCTTTGGTAATAATAATAAGCCCCGGTTCTAAGAAAGAGAAAGAGAATCATCAAACAGGTACGATAGATGAAACAGAACGATCATCATGTGACTGGATCGGTGCCTTACGGTGCGTTCGTTCGTTTCTTTGTATTGTTTAGTGAATCTCTGGAGTTGCTCTACGTCACACGTATTTTGTTAATTAAGCTTATAATTCCTATTATTTTAAAAGACAACTTGGTTATTTTGACGGACTTTTGTGTAGCATAGTGATACTTTGGTGATTCTACGACGACCTTGGCTATTTTAATGGACTTTGTCAACATGCCGCGATACGTTTATTCGTCTCAAGAATATGCCAATATGCAGTTTATCTATGGGGAGTGTAGAGGTAATGCAAATGCTGCTGCAGCTCTTTATCGCGAACGGTATCCTAATTCACGTCATCCAGATTACCGTGTTTTTATTAGGGTTCATGGCTGTTATTCTGAAGGCAGAATGCCTGGTGGCGGTGTAGGTGGTGCTGGTCCCGGAAGGGTTGGTCGGCTTGACATCGAAGAAGTTGTCCTCAATGAAGTTGAGCAAGACCCTACGATCTCAACGCGATAAATAGCTCGCCGCACGGGCATAGACAAATCAACCGTGCACAATGTTTTAAAGAAAAACAGATTCCATGCGTATCATTTTACACGCGTGCAAACTCTACTTCCAAGAGACTTTCAACTTAGAGTTCAATTTTGTCGTTAGATGTTAGGCCGCCTGGGACCTATTCTATGGCCCCCAAGATCCCCGGATCTAAACTCTTTGGACTTTTTTTACTGGGGGTGTTTTAAGGAAGAGGTTTACCGGCAGCCAGTAACTTCATTAGAAGATCTACGAGCCCGCGTGTTCAGGCCGCTGCAAACAAAATCAATGATCGACGTCACGCGCGATATCTTCGAAGGTCCTTTATTCGTAGATGTAGGGCCTGTATGAGGATGGGGGGCAGACAATTTGAACAGTTGCTCTGAATTATTGTAATGTGTAAGCAATAAATATCAATTGAAAATAATATCTTTTTGTTTTATTGATTTTTTTTTTAATTTTGCTAGTATTAAAGAATTATCCCATTTTACACATTAATACCAATAGTTCAATATTTTTTCATTACAATAACGACATATTGCATCTTTTTAGAAACGTCATTAAACCAGGAATATTTTGAAATGATTGGCCACTGTTGCTTTCATATTATTTTTTTACAGCAGAGCTGTTTAAAGTTTCACATCAAAAATATTTCTTCATTAATTTTACACAAAACAATAGTTTAACATTATTTTTTGACAAAAATATTCCAGTTAGCTATTTTGTTTGATAGTAACTCACTGATGCGGTTAATATTAAATATTTTAAGCACAGAATAATTATGGTATTAACTGATTTGACCTCGTTACGAGTAAAAATATGAAATCAGACAAAAAAAATGATGTTTTTTTTTATAGCGCCATATTTCTAGCAGTGTAAGGGTTATAATTTTTTAAAATCTTTTTTTGGGCTTGCCTTTAGTTCTACTATTAGCCTTTCAGAGGTTATCCATTCTTTCCTGGGCACCCTGTATACTTTTTTCTAGATAAGAAAATTTGGCAACCCTACCCACATCTGCGATTATTCAAATAGCAATGCAGTTCTGTTGGTACTAGAATCCCACACAAAGCTCTGAATCTGATAAAAAATCTGTATCAGTTAATGAGCAATCCATAGTAATGAAAATGCTGATAAAATTTACAATCCCGAAACTGAAAGGTTACTAACTATTTAAGTAGATATTATATATACTAACTATTCATTAAAATGGAATGACAAGTCTATAGAGTAAGCTTTTTTTGTCACCGGGACAAAAGCATTCAAAAGGCCTACTTCAAATAACCAACTCAAATGAGTTACCATAGCAGCGAAACAGAGATATGTAAAATGGTCTGAGCACTACCATGCCACTGCAAGGTCTTTTGCATGTGCTTGGGCACAATATTTACTTTATTAGTATATAAATTTTATTTACTTTTCGGAAGATTTACAGACACATAATAAAATTATACAAATATATGAGTATTCCATAGCCATTTAAAAATCTCCATCTTTTTTGTCATGAGGGAGACAATTCACTGCAACAGATACTGTGCCACTGTGCAAACATGCACACCTAATTTTACCATGAGATGCAGCTCAATGAGACGTTATACAGCGCCGTAGGGCCCTGGATAGACGTGTGGTAATAGACGACTAATCCGAACGGTAGTATGATTCCTTCAGGGTCCGCTTGACTAGCGAATACCCTTCATATCAAATCTGCCGCCAAATATGCTCCAGCTATTAGTCCCGGCAATATTTTATTTTATAAAGAGCCAGTACCTTCCTCAGGTGAGATTGCGAGTTTTGTCACTGATAAAAAAGAAAACTAACTTTGCCATGAGATGATGTACTTGGTATCCATCTGCACAGTGGTAAATGAAGGGGAATTAAACCCATCAAAAGTGCCACTTTTTTCACTACTTTTCTAGTTTCCGTTTTGCATAATATGGTAGTAGCAATTAAGAACTGCCTATTGTTGCTTTGAGTTGTGATCAAGGGTAAACTGATGCTGTTTGGATTAGGCCGAAGAATATCAGTGACTGGGGTCTTTCGGAAACAGAGGAATCATCCATAAAAAAATATCATTTGACTGTAAATGTGTTGAAATTGTTGAAGCGTTATTGTCTTTTCTTACTTTGGGGATTTCGTTTCTAGCCGAAGTCGTCTTTTTGCGAGTAATTTAAAGACTTCCGGTTTGAAATTCCGTTCGTCACTAAAATATTAGTAGAATGGAGTTACAACAGGTACCAAAATGACTGTTTTCATATATCGTCCACTCTATGAAAGTGTTTTGAACAATAGCCCGACTTTTTGGAGAAATCATCTCCATGGAGGATTTTTTTCAATCTATTTTTTTTGGTGCGCGAGTGCTCTGTTTGAACAAATTGAACCCTCACCCTTTTACCATCGGACTACCAGACGCAGACAGAACTTCCATCCGTACGTGGTAGATATTCCGAAAAGTCGAACTAAGCGCTTTGACAGTTCCTTTTTAATACGGGTCGCCAAGATTTGGAATGAACTTCCTGCGTCTATTTTCCCTGACCAGTATAGTCCTAGTACTTTTAAGCGTCGAGTGAATAGTGTTTCTCGTGGATGGACGTGTCCCACCTTAGTCTTCATGTTTACTTAACATCAGTTGTCATGGAAGACAAACGTCCCATCCATACTTAACAAAAAAAAAAAAACAATAAAATCCAACTATCACCTATTTGCTCACATTTGTCGCAGAGAACTGCTAGATCCCCCATTCTTCCTCCATTTTATTTATTTATTCTTCATTGTACACAAACATAAGGAATATTGATTAGATTAAATATAAATATAGATTAGATTGGACATGCCAGGAGTGCCAAAACAGTACGCCTAGACGTCGTTCGATTATTATGCCTGATGAGGATGAAGCAGATGAAGAAGGCATTGAATCGCCTACACAGGTACGGCTTGATGTTAAAAAATTAGTGCAAGATATTTCTAAGGAAATGGAAAAAACCATTAAAAAAGAAATGAAAGACCTCAGACAATCTCTCCAATTTCACTCAGATAAGATGGACGAACTAATAAAAACAATTGAAGTTATGAAAAGTAATATTAATCATCTAACTAACCGCAACAATAATCTCGAGACGAGGGTAGGAGTGCTTGAACAGCGCATTCAAGATATGGAGCAACAAAAATTATCGAAATTTATTGAAATACATAATATCCCTTCAAATGTAGGAGAAAATCTAATCAATATCTCAGGTAATATAGCCAAATCACTCGATCAAAACATAGACGACATCAAACATGCAGAACAACTGCCCTCTAAAAACGACCGACCAGGTGCAGTACTATTAAAATTAAAAAGTGAACAAACGCAAGTATCATGGTTAAATGCAACTAGATCTAAAAGTCCTCGAATCACTGTATCTAAAATACTGCCAGATTTATCTAGTTCAGAAGCAGAAAACACTATATTTATATGTGAAGCTCTGACACCCTATAACAAACATTTACTGTGGTATGCTAACAGGAGTTAAAGGACTCTTTTAAATATATATGGATGAAAAAAGGAACACTCCGGGTGCGTAAAGAAGGAGATAACCAAAAAACCTTCATCATCCGTTCAGTAGAAGACGTTAAAAAATTAACAACAAAAATTAGTGCCCCCCTTAGTAAGTAAGTTAACAAACTTTAATAATTCTCACATACATACATAATGGATTTCATACAAGACGATCAAATCAAAGATTGTGTAGATCTTAAAACATTTTTAAATAGTGTCACAAATAATATATCTTTATTATGTATTCATATGAACATAAGGTCCATTACAAAAAATTTTGCCTCATTAGAACAGTGTATTTACTCCTCAACTAAAACTATTGATGTTATAATGTTAACTGAGGTCAATATTCCTGCTTATCTTTGTGATATGTATCATTTGCGAGGTTACAATATGTACGCAGAGCCGAGGGGGAATCAGAAGGGCGGTGGTATAATTATTTACATCAAAACTAAACACAAATTCCACTTAATAAATCATAAAACACAACACTGTGAGCACTTAACAGGGAAAATTACTACGCCTTGTGGTTACTCCGCGGTTCTGTGTTGCATATATCGCCCACCCAAAAATAGTAAACACCTATTTATTAAAGAACTTGACACATTGCTACAAAAAATAAACCTACAACATGATTTGTACATTTTGGGAGATATTAACATAAATCTCAAGACAGATTGTCAGGTAAAACATACTTATAATACCACCATGTACAATTACGGACTAGTTTGCGGGATAACAGAATATACTCGTATAGAATTAAATAAAATCGGTAGACTAAGTAAAACCTGCATAGACCATATCTATGCCCGATCCCGCTCACTAGACCTGTACACGGCGGCACTTGGAACTGCACTGGCTGACCACCGTGTAATCGCGCTAGCTGTGGCTGGTCCGCTTGCGCGGGCCACACGGGTGGATTGTGAGTACACTACGCGATACGATTATAATATACCTACTTAATAAAAATTTAAATGAACTTGATTGGCAACCTGTTAAAAATATGATATGTCCTTTTAAAATATACCAAATTATAATAGATAATATTCACAGTTGTTACGAAAAAAGTAAAGTCTCAACAAGAAAGCCGTCTAATAGAAAAAGAATTAAAAAAAACTGGGTTAACGATAAAATCATTAGAGCATGTGAATATAGAGATAAATTATTTATGAAATGGTTATCAGACCCCACAAATATGATTATAAAACAAAAGTATAACTCGTCCAGAAATTTTGCAAATAAATTAATTAACAAAACTAAAAACAAAAAATTGCGAGAAGAAATAAATAATCACAGAAATGATCCTAGGGGACTATGGCAAATATTAAATGAAATTACTGGTAGGGCAAAACACTTAGCTGATACTATTATACTTAATGCACTATTAAATAATAATAATACGACAACTGATATTGCGAATAATTTTGCAGATTTCTACTCGAAGACTGTAAATAATGTTATTCCATACTGTAATACCAAACTTCTTGATAAAGACACCTATGTCTTTCCTAAGAATGTCTCTTGTAGATTTCAAAAAGTCACAACTAAAACAGTTCTGAAAGAAATAAGATCCCTCAGTAATCTAAAAGCTCCAGGCATAGACAAAATCAGAGCTCAGGACCTTAAGAACATAGACTCAAAAGTAGCTGAGCCTATAGCGCACCTTATTAATACAACTATTAGCAAAGGTATATATCCCAAAGAACTTAAAGCGGGCATAGTGAGACCAATTCACAAAAAAGGTAAACAAAACATTTACGATAACTATCGTCCAATAACAATACTCTCTACTCTTGATAAAATAGTAGAAAAAGTTATTTCCAAACAAATTTACTCCTTTTATAAATCTAACAATATAATATCTAGCAAACAGTTTGGATTCCAGCCTGGAAGAAGTGCAACGCAATTACTTACAAAATTTACAGATATCACATACAACCATCTTAATAATAAAAAACACGTTCTCGTGGCTTTTATTGATTATAGTAAAGCCTTCGACACTTTAAGGCATAGTACCCTAATTGAAAAGCTCAATGACTGTGGGATCCGAGGACCATTAAACAGCTGGAGCAAGGACTATCTTAATAATAGGTCATATGTTGTGAAAGTTGCCGATAGCTTCAGCAAGAACATTACAGTGACAGACGGCACAGCGCAAGGTTCAGTCCTTGGACCATTACATTACATTACTTATGTCAATAACGCTGTAAATGTAGTTTCCGAATGCGAGATCTACCAATTTGCTGACGACACTTGCCTAATATCAGCACATAAAGACCCAGAGAAAGCCTTAAAACAACTTCAAAATGACTTCAATATGATATTAAAATGGTCTCATGATGCAGGTCTGGTTATTAACGCCGACAAAACAAAGCTAATGTATATCAGTTCCAGTCAAAACAGAAAACCTACTCAAAATCTCAAGTTCATTGCGCACAGTCACAACTGCTTGCACGCAAGTCTCCATAATTGCTCATGTGAACCAGTTAAAATAGTAACTAAGCAGAAATATCTAGGTTTGATTATCGACGATCGGCTTAAATGGACTGAACACATAACCTATGTATGCGATAAACTACGTTCTATATTGGCTAAATTAACAATAATAAAAAGAAAAGTTCCCTATGACATACTATTAAACTTATATAAAGCATTAGGAGAAACTACGATACTTTATGGCTTAAGTAGTTACGGTAGGACGTGTAAATCACACCTTGATCAAATATACAGACTGCAGATAAGGATAATGAAAACTATAGTTCCTACGAAAATAAAAATTGAACACCAAAACAACTATCATGAGCTGTTCCATTATTGTAAAATAATACCAATACATGATCAGGTTAAATTTATACTCCTCAGTGAGCATTTTTATAACGAAGAATACCAAAATATTGTTATTCGTAATTACCCAACTCGTAGTGCAACACAAGTTAAACTAAACGTACCCTGTTATAACAATCTCTATGGCAAACAACTACTACAGTACCAAATACCTAAATTAATAAACGACCTCCCTTCAAGTTTGAAAAAAGAAATTACTGAATTAAATATAAAAAAGAAATTAAAATATTACTTTCTATCATTAACTAATTTAACAAAATAACTGAATTTTCAAATACATATAATACCTATACAACATATAAATTATATATGTATAATACCTATACAAATAATATAAATACCACCCTTTCAAAATAACTGTAAACATTAAATTAATAAGTCCTATCTATAAATCAATAAAATGTCAGAAATCACCCCGTGTGTACTCACAATTTACTACACGACGTATGCGAATGCCGATACAATGTTAATTTCGCAGTCGCATTGGTTGACTATATTCATGTATACCCTCTTTTGTCAAATATGAGCGTACAGCGATGAATGTCAGTGTGTAGACAAACCAATATTGGTTTTTGTCACACTGTTTGAAAATACTAATGTTAAGATCCTTTGTAAGTATTTGGTAAATAAAATAAAAATAAAATAAAATTTATACAGAACAATTTTTAAGATACAGAGCACAATAGGCGGCCTTATCATCGAAAGATGATCTCTTACAGGCAACCCTAATTTAGTTTATTTTTATAAAACGTAGTATTAAATTTTCAATGAGAAGCTACTTAAGTTGCGGGAGTGGGCAGGGAGTGTGTACATGGGGGCGTGGTTGCAGGTGGGCGCAGTGAACGTGCGCGGGCTGAGCGCGGAGCAGGTGGCGGGCGTGGTGCGCGCGGGCGGCGGCGGCGGCGGCGCGCGCCTGCTGGTGGCGCGCCGCGGCGTGCCCGGCGCCGCCTGCCCGCCCGGCACCGCGCTCGTGCCCACGCGCCTGCTGCACGACGCCGACGCCCTGCACGCGCACCTGCTGGCCGCCGCCGCGCCGCCGCCCGCCGCGCCCGCCGAGCCCGCCGCGCCCCCCGCGCCGCCCGCCTGCCCGCCCGATGTCGAGCTGCTGGCCGTGCGCCTGCACAAGAACGTGTACGGCCTGGGCATCACGGTCGCGGGCTACGTGTGCGAGCGCGAGGAGCTGTGCGGCATCTTCGTGCGCAGCATCATCGAGGGCAGCAGCGCCGAGCGCAGCGCCGTGCGGGTCAACGACCGCATCGTGGCCGTGGACGGCGCCTCGCTGCTGCCGCTCAGCAACGCGCAGGCCGTGGCCGTGCTGCGCGCCACCGGCGTCGAGGTGGAGCTGCTGCTGGAGCGCCACCTGCGCGGGCCCAAGTTCGAGCACCTGCGCCTCGCCGCCTTCCCCGCCGACCGCGCACCCAGCCCTGAGACCGCCGCGCCCGACCTCGCCCTGTTCCAGCCGCCCGGCGAGCCCGACGTCAGCACCCTCACCAGTGAACCACCCATCAGGGAGCCGCCCGCTCCTTCCGACGCTGCTCCTAATGAAGTCAGGGACCATCCTGCCGAACCCGCAGCGGTTATCGAGCCCGATCTCGACTCGGCCACGACCATAGATTCGGCAATCCTGGAAACGGAAGGCGGCGGCGGCGGGGCGACCTCCCCGCCGGAGCTCGACCCCGACGCGTCCAACGAGGAGGTGAGCCGCTGGCTGGACGCGCTGCTGGGCGAGAGCGCGGCGGCGCTGGGCGCGCGCTGGCAGGCGGCGCTGGGCGGCGCGGCGCGCGTGCTGGTGGCGGACGTGCGGCGCGCGGCGGACGGGCTGGGGCTCAGCGTGGAGGGCACGGCGCAGGTGGTGCGCGGGCGCGAGCGGCACGCGCGCCACTACGTGCGCGGGCTGCGCGCGGGCGGCGCGGCGGGCGCGGGCGGCGCGCGGCGCGGGGACGAGCTGCTGCAGGCAAACGCGGCCGTGCTGCGCGGCGCGCCGCACGCCGCCGCCGTGGCCGCGCTGCGCGCGCTGCCGGCCGCCGCGCGCCTCGTGCTGGCGCGCGGGGAGCCGCGCGTGCCGCCGCCCGCGCCCGACCCGCACGCCAGCCCGCCCGCCGCCGCGCGCGACGCCGACCTGCTCTCCACGTCCTCCTCGTCGCCGCCGCCGCCGTCGCCTGAGCCCCCATCGACGGCGGCCCTGCCCCCGCTGTGTTCGCCCGAGCCCACCCTGACGACGTCGTCGTCCCCGCCGCCTTCGCCCGTCCCCACTCTGACGACGTCGGTGCCCCGGCCGCACTCGCCTGAGTCCACCTTGTCGCCGCCGACACCTCCGCCGCATTCGCCTGAATTTCCCTTGTCGACGTTGACGCCTCCGCCGCGTTCGCCTGTATTTTCCTTGTCGACGCCGACGCCTCCCCAGCACTCACCCGAACCTCCCGTTATGACGATGACACCTCCGCCGCCTTCACCCGAACCGCCCTTGCCGACGTCTACACCACCGCCACCGTCGCCCGCACCTCCCTCGATGACGGCATCACCCCTACGGTGTTCCTCCGAGCTTCAGCCACCACCTCGAATGCTCACTCCGCCGCCCTCTCCCCCTCAATCTCCACCTGGACCGCCGCTTGCGCCGGATAAACCTCAGGTTTCCTTGCAATTCTTCTCCAAAGCTGGCGAAGAATCACCGTCTCCTAGGGAACCCCCTCCTGGTAGGTCGTCGCCGCCGCTGCAGCCGGTGGCGGGGCTGGCGCTGTGGCGCAGCGAGGAGGAGCTGGTGGAGCTGCACAAGACGGCGGCGGGGCTGGGGTTCAGCATCCTGGACTACCAGGACCCGCAGCGCGCGGGCGGCACGGCCATCGTGGTGCGCGGCGTGGTGGCGGGCGGCGCGGCGGCGGCGGCGGGGCGGCCGCGGCGCGGGGAGCGCGTGCTCAGCGTCAACGGCGCCAGCGTGCGCGGCGCGTCGCTGGCCGCGGCCGTGGCGGCGCTCAAGGCGGCCCCGCCCGGCGCCGTGCGGCTGGGGCTGGCCCGCCCGCGCCACGACCTGCCCCCCTCGCCCCCCTGAGCGCGCCACGCCAAGCCGCTAACACTTTACGCTTTACTAGTCATAGGATATAATCGTGTCAGTGGAGGCTCACGAAATCTTTTGTACCGCACAATTTTATAAGTATGTACGCGTCATGTGCCCCTCCCTGACTTTTAAAACGTAGATTCGGAAACCGGTGCTGTGGGCCGCCTTTCGCGGGGCCGTTTCTAGTCGGACCCCGCGCAGGCGTAGGTTTTAGGCTTAGTTATATCACCGCGATATCATTCACCACTTGTAGATACTAACCTAAGGGAGCAACTAAATATTACCTTGTAGTTGTAAGGCCATCATTAATGCAAATTCAGAATCTCATTATCTAGTCCTTACTATTAAATAATTCTATATCCTACCTACATTGCATGAAGTGCTTGGAAAATACAAGAATTTTAACGAATATTATTCTCTATTGATAACAACAGTCCTATTAAATTAAAATAACTCAAGGATTTGACAAAGAATTGATTATATCGCCTGCGCGCATTTTATTTTGTAAATGACATCATCAAACTTTGCAACAACTTAGGCTGTGCGAATTTATGTAAATAACAAATAAACGTAATTTATTCCGGAAAACTTATACTGGTGATAAGTTGGTATCCATTATGTTTCTAGCTAGCATGTTCTAATTTAAACCAAGTGGGTACTAAAATTGACATTTATAAATAATTTTTCCAGTGCAATAACATTCTAATAACGTAAGGATCTAGATTGATCATCCGTTTAGATAGACAATCAGACAATCTGTGTTGCCATGTGATCAAGTGTCAATCTAGTCAAAAGAAATCCATATTAATATAGATAAATAAACAGGATTGTATGTTTATATACCAGTTCTTTTAGCACATATTTTGTCTCAGAAATACTATATTATTTCTTTTGTAACTGCCTCCCTTTTTTTACTATAGAAAAATATTTTTATCGTCAATTCTGACTAATTAAATTTTACATTAAAACTTCACGAGTATCCGGCAAATGTATGCTAACTTATTACTCAGTTTATCTAGATAGTACATTTCAAAATTGTCTCAAAAATAGCCAAGAATGAATGGTGTCATTAGATATGTTAGGACCAATTAGCGGAACAGCTATAACTTATAAGATGTGTTGTGATGTTGGAAAGGAATTAACTAAAAACATAGAGAATTGACATAGGTATTCCCTTTGTGCCTTTCTACTCAAATATCAATTCCTTTGGATTTTACAGCATGTTTTTGAAACATTTATTGATTTATTGATGTTGTTCTTAAAATGTAATCTTTTGCTGTATAGAGGTCATCCTATAATAATCTATCATCATGTTTGAGAATATTTCAGATACCTGACTGTATCTTGTCAATTTTCATTTTAAGTTCTAAGTATAGTTAATTTTGTTGGTTGTGCTTGTATTACGACTTTTCATGTAGTATGTGATCAGAAACTTCATTGAAATTTCAATTATACGTCCCGTTATAAGGTACATGAGTGAGAAGTTCAGTTACTAGATATTTAACTTATCAAAAATATATAATCTTAATCAGGCCAAAATCTAAAAAGATTTTCTTTTAAAGTATTGTTGTTTTTTATGATAAAACTATTACCTGATCTAGAATTTTATTATTTAAATATTAATAATACGGATTAATTTTATTTAATTAATTATTTTCGGATTTCTCGGTTAATTGTTTTTCGGTTTTTATTTTTGTTTGTTAATCACTGTTTTTAAATTTAATGATCTTTAAAACTAAAAAGGCTGATATTGAAATGATGTTAACAACTTCATAAACCTTTATTTTGTATTCAAGAGGAATTCTCATTCATTTTAAAAAAAAAAAATCTCATACTCAGACCCAATCATTTTTGCACATTGCAACATTACTTGACGCGTTGTGTACGCATAGTTTTAAGAGAGAGCACTGAAAATTATCTAGACCACTTGTGATATAAGTACTTCTATTGCGTTGCGCATTTCTTTATTTAAATATTAATAAGACTAAAGTGTAATTTTACTCTATAAGCCTTTATTACCTCTATAGTAGAGATATCGTGCTTAATCTATTCACAAAGAGGATAACTTAGTGCAGGGTGGCAACTGCTCATTAAAAGTAATGCGAGAATCTTAAGCTCTTGCTTAGTATTAACAAATTAATTAACTTGATATTTTAATTTAAAATACCACAACACTGCTCTTGTAGTAGTAACATTAGATATAATTGATAGAAAATTAATGTTATGTGCACATGTAATAAGGTCAAATTTTAAATGAAGCGGTTGAAAGTTGCCCATCGAATTTCGTATAAACTATTATTCATTTTAATTATATTATTATTCTTACTGACAAAGTCCAAATATGTATGAAGTACCTGATTTAGCAGCTATTTAACTTTTATTAATAAACTCTGAGAGTGATTATGTTTGTGTTCGCACATGCCGCTCCATAGGTTTTGTAAGAATGTGTTAACTTTTTAAATGTGGTTTGAAATAAATACTAATTAGTGAGCTAATAAAGTCATCAGTAGAGATCATAAGTTTTGAACTGCCATATTATGTTAGCCCAAAGTATGGACTATTCGAGAGATTAACTTTTGTGATTATTCTGGACTAGTTTATCCCAACTTCAATAATCTCTTTTTTATTAAAGAAAAGGTTTTCAATATTTATAAAATAACAATGATTGGTGTTTATTTCGAAACATATTCTAGAGTATAATCAGTCAGACTGAAGTGTAATTACTATATTTCAAAGTTATTTATTTTCGCAATTAAATATGTGATAGAGTTTTAAAAATGTTTTGTACTATTGTTATATGCATTACTAATATTTAATTGTTATTTCTGTGTTCGATTGTACCGTAGAGTGTGTGTCGGTTTACAGAGTTGTAGTACTGTCTGTATAATTTGTAGTATCATGAATGCAAATAAAATCGAAAAAATACATTGAATTCGTAAAAATAATCGAATCGCAGGTATGTTAGAGTAGCATAAACTACAGCTCTTGACGACAAAAGGTACAGTCGAATAATTCAGTTGTTGCTAACAATCCATTCAGATCATATCATATCAACTGTAACTCAAAAAACGTAATTAAAACTAATTTGCTTAGCAAATGTAAATGATAAAATATATGTATTTTAGTTCACGGCACTGTAATATATGATATAATTAATAACACATCCTAGTCTTACACAGAAAATTGTAAAGTTAACAAGTTATTAAAATATAAAAGTAAAGAGAATACGGAATATTTATTATGTTTTATTTTGTTCATCCACATCCTTACTTTAAGCACTCATGTCATGGCAACATTGAATTTTACTTACCTACAAGGTGTTCAACAAAATAAGAATCAAATATCAACCTTGAAGTTCATTATTCCAAACATAAAAAAGTAAGAATTCAGAAAAGATGAATTGCAGTATTGCCTTAATTATATAGAACTTAGTTCTATAGTTGCAGTTACAGTCACTTCTGTAAAACCCAGTGTGCTGACCTTTTTATTTCAGCAACATACCACATAGTTCTAAATAAAATCCAATAAAATAAGTTAATAATAAGCACTGAAAGCCCAAGCAGAAACGTACTATAATAAATAACAAATACTAAAATAAATAAAAAAGCTATGCAGCATACCCACTATTAGGATAATTGCCTTATTGTTTCGAGGCCAAACTCTCACTCAAAGGTAACTTATTGAAAATATTTCTCGGACGGAAATTTTTCATACACAAATTCTGCAAAACAATAATAAAATCCCCAGACAATTACTTGGCCCCAAAGTAAGCATAGCTTGTATTATGGGATATAATGTAGCGAACTAGGGGGGAACCTAGAATAAAAATAGATAAACACCCAGACACGGAACTTTTTTTTCTTGTTCCGTGTGGGAATCGAACCCGCGACCACTGGCGTCTGAGGCAGACAGGTTTAACTCATCGACAAAGCTTGTCCTAACGAATGGTAGCGCCGCCGCTCTGTGCACTTCCATTTAATAGCTCCAATAAAGTAAAAAATGTGTAAAGAAAATCAGTCATTACAATAATAATATACAAAATTTAAAAGATAGCGTATATAGTAGCAATAGAATGACAAAAAAACATCACAATTCATGTGGTAGATCCTCATGAGCACGGATGCCACTTACTTACCGTCAGGTGGAGATGTAAGTACCAGAACCGAATTTAAGAATACAGGCTTGTTTTCTAGTCACCATCCAAATTTAAATGTTTTTTCTGTGATACGATATAAAGGCACGATATTTAATTTAGTATCGCTCAGTACAAAAAAAAAAAATATGACACCACAAACTTTTTTACAAATAGTCGCTCTTGATGAACTTAGCTACTACGACGCGGCATTTTATTTGTAATACTACGACGTAGTACTACAAGATGATTTGTAGTAGTGCGTAGTCGTCTTTATTTTAATTATTCATTCATAATTTCGAGTGACCGTGCTTTGCTTAATATGTTAGCGAATATATTAATTTCCGTATAAATCGGTTTTATAAATGATACTTATTGTGTAAAAAGAATTTGACCGGTGATTACAATACACCTGTATAAAAGAGGTTACTTATTTCCACCATTTAGTCCAAATTGATCTTCGCTATGGCATCCGTATAGCCGTCTATAAATTCACGTATGATCTTAATAAATAATTTATTTGGTATTTTCAGAATGTGGATACCCAATTTGCCAGTGGCCATGATCAGTGCAGTAGCCGCCACGGCTGGAGGACTGTGCCTTTTCAAGTAAGTATGTAGGTACCATCGTAGACACTTCAGCCTGACCAACATAAGTTCATTTTTGCTTGCACTCAAAAAATGGAATAGATAGTAAAAAAGTGATCAGGCGGCAATGGCCCCGATGGAACTTTTAGCTTTTTAAACAGCTTCGTTTCTTATTACATACATAACTTCACGCCTGTATGGGGTAGGTAGAATATCATAAGTCAAAACCATCTGATGTCACATTTGTCAAATTTGGAGGCGTTATAATGGTGGAGAGAGACTATTGCAGTGACAGGGGGTCAACCTATAGCCCAAAAAAAACCTCCAATAAAACCTCTGTCCCTTAACTGACTTTTACAGTATGCCCGGGAAGAGAAGCGGGAAGCCACATTCTATTAAAAAAAAATCTTATCCTTTTGTTACAATGGCAACCAGCCGTCGATAATAAGCGACGTGCTATTACTGCCAGTATCTGCACGTCGTGATGAGACAGACACGGTATTATAATTAAAGTTCAAATATGTATGACTTAGCAAGTGAGACGCGACGAAGATTACATTGAGTCAGCTTCAAGTTTCATCGCGACAGTTTGGAACGTCTGTCACAAATAGTTCGAAATATGCGGTCTATTGTTTTTTGCCCTACCAAATGAATTATTTACAAAATATTATAAGAATTAAATTTAAGAAATATTTTAAAAACCAACAATACATAGATATATTATGTAATTATGATACCTACAATACAGCTATAACAGTTCGTAGCCCTATATCTGACTCGTGTTTTGTCTGTTTGTCTTTTGTATAATTTTTCATTAACATCTTTGAATACCTAATACATAATGGATATAAATATTTGACGATAACTTCCAGAGACTTCTACAGCGGCACGCCTTTCGATAAGAATGTCAAGGCCGAAAATCTGACTGTGATAGTGACGGGCGCCAACACGGGCATCGGCCGGGAGACCACGTGGGAGTTCGCCAAGCGAGGCGCTAAGGTAATAGCGGGCGGAGGACTTTCAATGATGTCCACTTACCTACTTTTTGAACCATACGAGGTGGTTTTAGTATGCAGAACACCAGAGGCTATAAGCCCATCTGATGTCACATTTGACATCAAAGGATTTTCAAAAACTCGGCTGTTATTAGATGCAATTAATTACCTTATATCCGATTAAAAAGTGTTTTGTTCTCTACAACAAATCAAATTTAAATAGGACAGTATTACACAAACAAAACCGTATTGAAATGTGCAGAGGCTGGAGCCTAACGTAATCCACCTTCATATATAAGTACTAAGGCTGCGTCACTCGTTCGAACGCGCGCTTCGTACAAAACTGCAACGTCCGTACCATACGCGCGTTCGATACGGCCATTTGGAATGCGCCAAGCGTACGCACGGCACGAAAAATGTTATGAAAGTTTAAATGTTTGAATGTCTCTTAGAAGGTGGTTATATAAATCTATGGGTAGGTGTGCCTATTTGAAGATACGGACGTTCGAACGCGTAAGGCGTCGTCCTAATTGGCAGCGATCGTACGATGGCGCGATGCGTTCTCGTCGTGCGATGAGTTCAAACATAAAGATGCTCGCACAATGACTTGCGACACTCAAATAGGACACTCTGAAGATATCTGTATGTTTGAACTCATCGCACGACGAGAACGTATCGCGCCATCGTACGATCGCTGCCAATTAGGACGACGCCTAACGCAGCGTTGGCACTAACATTAAGTTTGTTTGACAATAACATAAAGGCGACAGCACTGTAAGTAGTGAATGTGGTTTGTTATGAGTCCTACACTTGAGCTGAGGTCGGCAGGTGTTCATGGCGTGCCGCGACATGGCGCGGTGCGAGGAGGCGCGGCGCGACATCGTGCTGGAGACCGGCAACAAGTTCGTGTACTGCCGGCCCTGCGACCTCGCCAGCCTCGCCTCCGTCAGAGAGTTCGTTGCAAGGTGAGTTAAAAAGACCCAGCTGTTTACCAATAGGAAAATTTTCTGTAGGTGCAGAATGCAGTAGGTCAAGCGCTACGAACCTATCAAAGTTCCGCAACCAATTTTTAACTTGATGTCGAGGGCATAGAGTTCAGATTCAGTAACAATTTTTTGACAGGTTTGGTTCGTTTGATCTGCAACCTTCTGTATACACGGTTGATTTGCAGTAACCGGCCAAATTTTTTGTACACAATAAATTTATGGAATCGATTTTTGCAAAAAAAAGTATTTTTTTTACACAGAAATATATACATCCAGTCACATATTAAGCAAACCATGGTCACTCTAACTTACCTACCATTAAAATAAAGACGACTACGCGCTACTACAAAACATTTTCTATTACTACGTCGTAGTATTATCAATTTAATGTCACTTCGTAGTAGCTATTTTCATCAATAGTGACTATTTTAAAAAGTTTGTGGTTCCATATTTATACTTTTTTGTACTGAGGGACGCTAAAATAAATATGCAAGAACGTTTATATCGTATCAAAGAAACTAACATTTAAATTTGACTGGTGACTAAAAAACAACCTTGTATACATTCACACAGCGCCATCTAGCCCAAAAGCAAGTATAGCTTGTGTTATAGGTTCTAGACAACGTATATACATATCATACTTAATGCACCCCGACCAATGCAAACAAATGGTCATTATATGGATACGAATATTTGCATTGTGCGGGAATCGAGCACACGACCGCTGATGTCTGAGGCTGACAGTGTTACCCCGTCGCCAAAGTGGTTGCCTAATTAGGCTCGTACTTAAAACACCAGCGCGAAACGTCTTGCAACAACCAGATATTTGGCGCGATTTCTATATTGTTAAAAGTTCCGGTTCCGCTGTGGTGTGAATCATAATATGTAGCAAAGTTTTTTTGGTTTAGTATTATTAAAAAGGTTAAAATCACGAGGTATTCGCCTCAGGTTCAAATCGGAGGAGCCATCTCTGCACGTGCTGGTGAACAACGCTGGTGTGATGGAGCCGCCGCAGCGCGTGACGCGCGACGGCTTCGACACGCAGCTCGGGGTCAACTACCTCGCACACTTCCTGCTCACCAACTTGTTGCTGGACATGTTGAAAGTAAGTCGGTGGAATTTTATTCATTTCATATACCTAGTCTTTTACCGCTAAGGATTGTCTATAATACAGGTTTAATTAGCGCATCAGCTCTTGCAGGCAGCATCTCCACATCAATCCCAACAACATTTCTTCTACGACTTTTTACAAATCTTGATAAATAACACAAAAAAAGAATAACTAACAAAATTTTTGCTCCCTCTGTTAATTATTACTCTGTATGCTGCTGCGTCACCCCGCAAACCCGCACCCCGCTGCACGCGGCGAGACGCGAAGTGCGTGGCATCAGTGTGAATGGAGTAACACCAGTTTAGAGACAACAAATATTTTTTGTTTGGGAAAACTTAAATTTTTAAAATTATTAATTTAAAAAGTCGTAGAACAGATGTTATTGGGATTGATGCGGAGAAGCTGCGCTAATTAAAATTAACCCTGTAATAGAGTTTACTATGTTTGGCAATCCCTGAAGATTGAACAGTTTTCTATAGATCATCGTGATCAACGCTAATTTTATAAAAAGGGTTTTAGTCACTATCTCTGAATCTTATAAAAGTGAACGTCCTTCTGTCTGTTCTGTATGTTTGGGGTAATCTTCGGAACTATTTTTATTTTATTTTAAGAATATAGAATGTGCCAGCTGCTTCTCTTCTCGGGAATACTGTGAAAGTCAGCTAAGTGGTTTTATTGGCGTTTTTGCGGGCGATAGGCTGACCCCGTTCACTGCATAGTCTCTCTCATAGATACAGGCGTAAAGTTATGTATGTATGTATTTAGTTTTAAGATTTTCATATAGTTTGCATCAGTCTATCAGTATTTCTCTATACTCAAGATGTTCCTTTACCTACAAGACGAGATATCATGGTTTTTCACCAGAAACTCGATGAAAAAACCTATTTGAAAAGATGGCGAAGACAGCAACAACGCAAACTTTTTTCCGTTAGGTTCACCTTCACCAATAATACAACCAAATAAAAAAAATAAAAACCAAAGTTGCAAATGCAAACGTTAACTAGATTTTAACAGGTTTTCCATTCGTTGCTTCTCTCCAGCAATCCGCGCCAAGCCGCGTGGTGATCCTCTCGGGCAGCGCGCACTTCCGCGGCACCATCAACAAGGAAGACCTGAACCTCACCAAGAACTACGACGCGGCGAAGGCATACAGCCAGAGCCAGCTCGCCAACGTGCTGTTTGCTAGGGAACTGGGGAAACGACTGCTTGGTAAGTGGATGTAAACAAGTGATGTTTATATTATAATGCTTTTTAATTGCAGCTTTACGAGAATGGCGTGAGTGACTCTTATTAATAGGAAGAATTTAGCTGCGTAGGGTCAGCTTGAACTAGGATGAGCGTGTCTTGAAAGGCGACTGATTTGAACAACTTTTCAGGGTTAGCCTGACCAGCGACCACCGCTTAAGCAGAGATGTTTTTCGGCTTATGTGTTATGAAGAGACAGTATCTCCAAACGCAGTATGCTGTCTTCATTTTCGATCTCATTTACACATTTTTTTTTATTTGTTTTTATGTTAGCTCTTAGTAGTTCATTAGCATAAAAACAAATAAAAAAAATGTGTAAATGACATCGAAAATTAGTAGTTGATGTATTAATGTTTGGCATCTGTGCTCTCTCCACCAGTCCCATCTTCAAGACACTATATTCTTATAATTCATACTCATTACACTAATATTAACATACCTACGTAAATATATTATTTCATCAGTATCACAACTGTTTATAAGTTTATTTCAAGGTCATGAGTCTTAAGTGACAACTTTTAGGCCGTAAAGCAGCAAACTCAAAGACAAATACTTACCTTAAAACCGTCCCCCCTAGAATCAGGCGTGACGGTATCCGCGGTAGACCCATCCCTGACCGACACCGGCATATCCCGGCACACTCCGATGATGAAGTCTGTGACGCGCTACATTCTGTACCCGCTGTTCTGGCCGTTCATGAAGAGTCCGCGGCTTGGAGCGCAGACGGTGTTGCACGCAGCCCTGGACCCGGAAGTGGCTAAGCATAGTGTGGGGGATTATTACGTGTAAGTAGAACTTATACGGAATTTGGTATTGGTAACTATACCGGATCCTGTAAGCTCAAATTGTATCATCCGACAATGTTTCAGTTGTCCTCAAATCAAAATAAAAATGCGATAGCAAATGGCCTAACTTACGTCGTTACCTTAAAGGATTCTGGTCTTATTACCAATAACCCTGCATGGCGAGTACATACCTCTAGGGAATGCAATCTCGACTCGAGATTGACAAATCGAGATCTCGCGCCATAATCATTGGGTCGAGATTGGCCAATTCGAGATCTCGATCGCAACCGAGTCGAGATCTCGCGAGATTTCGATATTATCGAGATCCCAAAAAAATATGTAAGTTATAAAAACTTTAATATTCTCCGTATAAGAATCATGGACAAATAAGATGAATAAAACTAATACGTCATTGATGTGATTATTTGCAAGACTTATATTTTACTATTAAATCTTTAATTTAATATAATCTGAACAAAACGAAATATACCTAATGTGAAGTATTTTAACAATAAAAAAAACATTAATAATCATGGTTTTGAAAATAAACTCTTAAGAAGCTTAATAAACTCTTCAAAGTTTCATCTGCCGACACCTAATATCGGTACCTAAATAGCCTGCAGCTGAGAAAGCCCGTTCGGCCTCCACGCTCGTTGGGACTTCGGTAAGGAAGCTGCTCTGTAAGCAAATTTAAGGAATTGCCCCCTTTCGCCAGCATACTCGTGAAGGTTAATTTTTTTTAAATCTGTGAATGTCAACGCTATCTGTTATTTCAGCTTGGGGTGAGTATCTTCAGTAGTCTTTAAAGCTTCCAAAATCTCGATAATCTCGATCAATATTGTCGAAATCTTGATCGATATCACATATATCGAGATTACGGATTGTCGAGATTGAATATCGAAAAAAAGGTCGAGATCTCGTGAGATTCGAGATCTCGCGAGATCGAGATTGCATTCCCTAATACCTACAGATCTCGCCAAATACCTAGTCCGCTCTGAATTTGTTGTTGTGAGACGGTTAGCGCAGATTTACAGTAATATACCTAGAGTTGCCAACTATACTATTTTTCACTAAATTATACTGTTTATTGTTGAACAAAAAAAAAAGTATACAAAATACTGTTTTCAGGATCAAAATGCTTAACATTTTATGGGTTACATACACCTAAGTCTAAATCAAAAAACGTTTAAACGTTCACACTTTTGAATAACTGGTTTTCTTTAAATAGCTGTTTGTCTTTTAAGTCATGGGATAGTGTATAGATGGGCTTGGATATATATATATATATATATATATACATCACACTACATTTTTGACGCCCTTTCATTTGGCATTATTATGACGTCCAGCAGTTCCGCTAGTAATTTATCAACTATTTCAGCGTATATTAGCTGCTTAGGCATTAATAAACTTTGTGACCATACTGATTTATCAAAATTTTGATAAATGATGATATACAAGTATTCGTATATTAACAAGCATTCTTTAATCAATTAGGACTCCATCCCACTCTATGAATTATCTTGCTTCCAATTATATACATAATTTAATTTATATTTTCCTGTCTATCGAACTTCCAGGGAACAGTGCGACGTTGCCAAACTTCTTTGTCATTTCTTCATAAGTTTATTGGTAGTTAGTTATTATTAATGTACCTACTTACACTACTGTTACCTATTTGGTTGAAAGGTATGAGAAATAAAACAAATATTTAAATCAAATATCGTCATATATTATAAAAGTACTTTCTTAAATTAGAAATACATACAAGAGTTATAGAGGTTTACTTAATCTTTATTTCAAAAATATGATAATACTAGTAAAGGAACAGATATAATGAGGTAGATATTATATTAATGAGATCCAATCAGTTTCTTGAGATCATAGTAAAAGTTACAATAATTGAAAAAGTTTTACAGATATTAATAGGTATACAGATTATACCAGTATACGGACGTTGTTTTATCGTCCAGTTTCAAAATGTAATGCATTTTACAACCTGGACGTCAAATGCCAAGTATTGTGAAAGTTTTACAATAAAATAACGTCCGCATACATGTATAAGTATAAATTACTGTGAAATAAACAAAATATTATTTTAAAGTGTGATTGACGATTAAAATATATTAAGTAACAATTTAATATGACCAGGCACGATCATTTGTACTCTTTACGGATAAGTATTTAGATATATATGAGTATACGGACGTTGTTTTATCGTAATGTTTCAAAGTGTAATGCATTTGACATCCTGGACGTCAAATTCCAAGTATTGTGAAAGTTTTACAATAAAATAGCGTCCGTATGATACATGTATATGTATGTCTAAATTACTGTAAAATAAACAAAATATTATTTTAAAGTGTGATTAACAATAAAATCATTTTATATAACAATTAATAAAACCAGGCACGATCATTTGCACGTTTTACAGATAAGTATTTAGATATATATTAAACGGATGTTGTTTTATGGTAAAGTTTCAAAGTGTGATGCATTTGACATCCTGGACGTCAAATGTCAAGTACTGTGAAAGTTTTCCAATAAAAAACGTCCATATACATGTATAAATGTCTATATTACTGTGAAAAAACAATATTTTATTTGAAAGTATGATTAGCAGTAAAAACGTATTATGTAACAATTAATAAAACCAGGCGCAATCATTTGCACGTTTTACAGATATTTAAATATATACCAGTACACGCACGTTGTTTTATCGTAAAGTTTCAAACTGTAATGCATTTGACATCCTGGACGTCAAATGCCAAGTTCTGTGAAAGTTTTACAATAAAATAACGTCCGCATACATGTATATGTCTTAATTGCTGTGAAATAAACAAAATATTATTTTAAAATGTGATTGACAAAAAAAAACCCGCGTGAATATCGGTTATTGCAGTTGGATCAATAAGATGTACTGAATCCTTCTTGAAGTTCAAACTTATTCTTTTCTAAATTTCGTCACATGAAAGTAACTGTGAAAGCGTTATGTACCTACTGAAAGATAGACGAACAGAGTTACTTTAAAAACTGTTAACATAGCTTTGCTTCGCAGTTTTACTGCGTTAAAAATTAAACAGAAATACCTACGACATGGGTACTGGGGGCTTACACATATGTGGTTATGAATAAATTTTATAAGCCACCGTATGAAATGTAATAATAAACTTTACAAATAGGTACCTAATCATGAATACATAATCGCAAACCGATATTTTAAAATTCTCCAGTACTTTTAACAGAAACATTTTTAAAGAATTCTAGTCCCATGTATATTTTTACTGTACTTAGTTAAGTTTTTTGTAAGTAAGTACTTACTTATGTCTTTTCCAGAATCCAGGTGAAACCGCGATGCAAAGCTAAGTTAAAACAGTGTTTGAAGTAACTCTGTCTGCCCGACTATCTATAACGCTTTCATAGCTAAACTAGTAGTGCCTCGTACATACCTAACTAAGTACCAATGCTGCCTTACGCTTTCGAACGCGCGTACCGTACGTCCGTATCTCCGAATAAGTACACCTACTCATAGATTTATATAACATCTACTAAGAGAGATTCAAACATAAAACTTTCATAGCATTTTCGGTACCGTACGCGGGTCTCATAACGCGGCGCTTGGCGCATTCAAAACGTCCGTATCGAACGCGCGTATGGTACGGACGTTGAAATTTTGTATGAAACGCGCGTTCAAACGCGTGATGCATCGTTGGCACTAACACTCTACGTACATACACACTTGTATCCCTTATGGGGTAGACAGAAAACCAGAGGCTTTAAAACCATCTGATGTCACATTGATACATTTGGAGGTATTATAATGACACAGAGAGACTATTGCAGTGATATAAACCTATCAGCCAAAAAAAATGCCAATAAAACCTCTGTCCCTTAACTGACACACATACACACTGACACAAACTTTCGCCTTTATAATAGTAGTGTGATATCCATCCAAGTAATAAAATTCACGATTTTCTACTTTTCAGTTTAACAGACTTCAAATTAATATTTTGTGTATTTAGACATACGAGTAGGTATGTACACGTTCGGAAGTTACATTGTGAAAGACGTGTAAAGCATAATATGTAGTTTGAAACTTTACGATTTTGCAACGTCCTTATGTATACAAAATTTTATAAAGTCATTCAAATGCGCAAAATTAATAGGTAGGTACTACTTAGGTAGTAGCGCGCATAGGATGCATCTGTATAGGTCTATGTCACAGTTCGCCGTGGCTATGGATAACAGATAGTATGGTAGGTAGATGCAGCAAAATAGTAACAGGTAGTTGCTAGCCCATCTCCTATTTAGAAACATTTCCAGCTCATTCACTTGACCGATTTTTACGATCTAGGTATGTTGGAAAAAAAGATAGGTAATAAACTCAAAGCTACTAAACTGACGAAACGTAAAAACACACAGTCGAGCTGGTTCTCAATGTGTCACTTTCGGGTAATCAGTGGGATCAAGCCTCTCTTCCAGTACGACTTGGGGGTCTTGGCGTGCGGCGTGCCCGGGATTTCAGTTTGACGGCTTTTCTTGCATCAGCCCACGGGGTGACTGACCTCGTCTCTGAAATTTGTGTACCTGATGGAGTCGGGGTCAGCTTACCATTCGTTCGTGTAGCTCTGGAGGAGTGGGTGGCCCGTTTTCCAAATGCTGCGGTTCCCACGAGTCCCACATAGGTACAGCGAGCTTGGGATGACGTCGGCACAAGGATGATGCTCACACGGCTTATGGATGCGGCTGTACACGTAGATTTAGCCAGACTCAGGGCGGTTTCAAGAACTGAATCTGGAGCGTGGCTGCAGGCGTTGCCTTCGCCCTACATGGGAACTCTGCTTGACATCGACTCAATGCGTGTGGCAGTAGCACTTCGCCTGGGCTGTGATGTCTGTGAACCTCATCAATGCATCTGCGGGTCCAGGGTGGAGGCGAATGGTCATCACGCATTGAGTTGCTGTCGTTGTGCAGGTAGATTCCCCCGTCACCACGCTCTAAATGACATCGTCCGGAGAGCGTTGATTTCGGCGTGTATTCCGTGTGTCTTGGAGCCACCGGGACTTAGTCGCTCGGACGGAAAAAGGCCAGATGGCCTTACTTTAGTGCCATGGGAGCGCGGAAAGTGCTTGCTGTGGGACGCCACTTGTGTCAGTACGTTTGCTGCATCACACCTCCAGCGCACAATGCGGTCAGGTGCAGCCGCCGCTGAAGCGGCCGCCATTAAAAAGCGGGAAAAATATCGTAATTTAGAGTCTAATTATTACTTTGTGCCCCTCGCTTTTGAGACTTCAGGGTGTTGGGGGTCGGAGGCATTAGCCTTCATAAAGCAGATTGGTTGCCGATTGAGGGAGAGAGGCTTAGATGCCCGCTCTGGGTCTTACTTGGCGCAGAGGTTGTCCATTGCCGTACAGAGAGGCAATGCGGCTAGTGTGATGGGTACCTTTGCGCCCGGTATGACTCGGGGAGGCCTCTTCAATTAGAAAAATACTTAGGTTTATTTTTGTATATATTTAGGCACTAAGAAAGGTCTTTTGTATTTAAATGATAGATATGTTGTAATTTATTTAAGTACTTAGTTTAACGTTTTAATTTAGTTTTCTAGTTTCTCCTTATGACATTTTTGTAACATTTTATTATTATTTTCTTTATTAAATTTTTATGTAAACAAAACTGATATCATCATCATCAACTATTTCACATAAGCTACTTTTTACGTGGATGAAGTCGTTGAAAAACAGCTAGTTAAAATTATAATGTCGTTAGATATCTAATACTAAATTAGGCAGAGCCTGTAGGTACTATAGGTAGTAATCGGACCATTCATCATTCAGTAAAATAATGGCTGGTACTTATTTAGGCATAAATATGTAATCTACCTAACCTACTTATGATATAAGCATACTGAAAGAATACTTACCAATGAATAATTCTTGTCATAACGGTAATTTTTGTTTTTTCTTCTTGGTCGAGAATCTTCAAAGGCAAGTATATGGTGTTTTGAGGTGTTTTGATTTGCAGAAGTCAAACAACAGTCGCTCCGTGTAAAAAGCCTAGTTCAGAGCCCGGGGTCCGCTTCCCCAATCTAGGTAGGTAATTTAATGAGTCAATTCACCTAGTTTGGGTAGTTAGGTAGGTACGCCGGGCTCTGAAGGTTACTGCTTCAGATAATAGTACCTAATTTCATTAACAAGTCGTTTAAAAAGTTAAAAATGATACAATCCGGTTTGTACATTAAAAAAAAAAATTACTAATAACACAATAAAAAGAGTAAATAATCTTACCTTCAAGTTCTGGAACTAATTTGAGCAACTTTTCGGTTCTATTGTTTTTTCTAGACATTAAAAAGACGGACGCAACATTAACCATCAACTATCGAATCATGAATAAAGTAAACGATGTAACACGTTGAGAAGTTTGTGTGCACGAAGTGGCAACTTCGCATTTGGAATTTTTGTCGGACGTCACATACGGCAAGCAATGAAAGTATAGAATAATGACGCGAGCGCTTCAAGTTTTTGTGACGAAATCAAGCAGAACTAAGCAATATTCAGCGATAGCAAGACTGAGAGAGAATTGACGTCCAACTCATTTTTTTAATTTTTACTTTTCTGGAATCAGCGAGTCATTGCGCGTCCGATGGCGACCTCCGCCGATCTGGCGTCCGTATACCGGACGCCAAAAGCAGGTGGACGCCACATTAAATGCAAATTTGGCCATAGTGGACGCCCAATAAGTTACAGGATATATATATATATATATATAGTGTATATATATATATATACTAGCTGCTGCCCGCGACGTCGTCTGCGTGAACGCTATGCAGCACCAAACGCACCTACGATTATAACACTGCTAGCGTGATAATATGTAGCCTATATGTTGACCCGACTTCTTAACTATCTTCATGCCAAATTTGAAGTAAATCCATGCAGTACTTTTTGAGTTTATCCCGGAAAGACAAACAGACAAAAATTCTAAAAACTATATTTTTTGTTTCTGTTTCGATTGTAGATCATACCCCAAGTATTCTTTTAAAAAAATATTCAATGTACAGTTTTGACTTTCCTACCATTTTATTATATGTATAGATATGGATAAACATAGATGATATTCGGAAGTAATATATTTTAAAGTATTTTCTTCCATGCTGGACTGGGACTGAAAGAAAAACGTAGAATGTACCAGCTGCTTCTCATCCCGGGCATACTGTAAAAGTCAGTTAAGGGACAGAGGTTTTATTGGCGTTTTTGTGGGCGATAGGCTGACCCCCTGTCGCTGCAATAGCCTCTGTCCATCATTATAATACCTCCATTGTCAAACGTGACATCAGATGGTTTTATAACTTCTGGTGTTCTGCCTACCCCATAAGGGATACAGGCGTGAAGTTATGAAAGGGTATCCAACAAGAAAAATTTTTTTTGGAATTAGAATCTATTGGTGGTTTTTTCTGTAATTAATGAAAAGTAGATGTAAGAAAAGTTACTTTAAAGTTAATTAAACATAAGCTCCGTATTCATTTAACTACAGTTACAACTGTAGTGAGGCAATTAAAAAATGTTTTTAAATTAATATGTGTCTTAAACATCAAACAAATAAAATAATGTTTATTTTTCTAAAATACTGTTTGATATTCTTTTTAGACCCAAATATACTTTTTTCTGTTAAAAATATTTGGCAACCCTAATTATACCTGAACAAAATGTCTTGCCAAAACTTTAGAGGCGAGAAGAGGTTTTACGCGAACTGTATTTATTCTTAACTTCTTAAGGCTTGTAGTATGAAAGCTTAATTACCTACATTAGAATTCTACTAAAGTACAGATAGTTCAACTCAGTTGTGCGCGCGGCCTTATGTGTGGGTCAACCTTGTACATATACAGTGACTTTGTGTGCGTGACAAGAGGTACAGTCGGGTACAAATACAAATACTGTTATTTACGGGTTATAATATACGGGTTTAAAAAAAAACAGTTATTTCGTAATTTAATGTTTATTTATTGAACATTATTCTGCATCGCTACTTGAAAAATCTAATGATGAATTTTCGGATTCGCTGCTCTCACCAAGGTTAATTATGATTTCTGACTCCATGTCAAAATGTCTATAGTATTCTTCTTCTTTCTTTTGTACATGTCGACAAGTATTACCCCACATCCCTTCATCAATTTGACTTAAACGTTCATTTATGAGTTTCATTATTTCCGTCACATTTTGATCGACATTATGTGAAGCAATATAATTTTTTAAAATTCCCCACACATTTTCTATGGGGTTTAGTTCAGGATGATATGGTGGCAATCGAAGAACTTTTATGCCATATGGCTGAAGTATGTCGTCAATCTTGTAAGAAATATATTTTTCTTTATTTTTTTTAATCAAATCATACAGTTCAATTTTTTTCATTTCTTGATTAAAAGCTATATTTTTTTCTGTCATCCATCTCTGCATTTCTATTTTTTTTGAATTAGAATTTGGGGCTCTGTCATTTTGAACGTTATGGTATGAGGCATTATCAAGCACAACCACAGAGTTAGGTGGAAGATTCGGTACTAGACGTTCTTTCAGCCACTTTTCATAGTTTTCTGCATTCATGTTAGAGTGGTAATCACCAGAAACACTATTTGCTTTGTATGTCAATAGTGCGTTAGGTACGAAACCTTGTTCTGAACCAGCATGCACAATGATAATTCTTTGTCCTTTCGACAGGTTTCTCTTTAAAGGTGGTCCATCTTTATTACCCCATCCTTTGTTTTGCACATGGTTAGTTAAGATGTAGCTCTCATCTGTATATACGATACACCTATTTTCTTGACGGTATCTGAGTAATTTTTTTAGGTAGGAAAATCGTAGTTTTTGGATGTCATGCCGCTCTATAATAACACGTCTGTTATCCACAGTTTTTCGCCATTTGTATCCCAACTTTAACAAAGCTGTACGCAGAGTCGAAATACTTCCATCATAGTTAAGTTTATCTTGAAATATTCTTTTCAACTTTAGCAACGTAGGTAATTCACGATGTTCTAAATGGTAATTTTGAATAGTGGAACGTATAACATCAACGTTAAAGTTGTCTAATTCTAACTTCTTTAAACGTTTTTTACGGTCTTTATGCGGAGATTTAAATTTAGAGTCAGATTCTTTTCCTTCAGCCAATATATTAGTAATTGTTCTCTCTGATACCCCCACTGCCATTGCTGTTCTTTTCCGTACGCTATTTAAATGTTCACTTAATTTCGATATTAAAATTGGACTTGCGCTGCAAACTGGATCACTTACTAGTTCCAATATATCTCTCGCATCTATTTTCAGAAATTCGTATACCTTAGCAATGGTTTCTCGAGTCTAAAACAATAATACGTAAACGTCAACAAGGAAAATTTTTTTCTTATATAGAATCATAATCAGAGATCGGAATTAGGTGTGTGAAAATACAAAATATCGAGAATATAACACGTGCTCCACATTATGTCCCGCTGCAAACTTTAGGTATTTTCACACACCCAATTCCGATCTCTGAATAATAAATATTAATTACATCTAAATTAAAAAAATAAATAAATAAAATAAAAATCTTTTAATATTTACCTGACTCCTTAAACATTTTCTCCGTGAAGAACTAGACATTTTCGTAAACGACTGTACCCGTAAGAAAAAGCGATAAGGACACGTCTTGCTCGGACGACGACTGCCGCGTCACTGCCACACGAATGAAAGTTGTATATTTACAAGCCCACGCACACATAGGGCCGCGCGCACAACTGAGTTAAACTATCTGTACGTATATATTTTTTGACAGTTGTTTGTGGAGAATTGATGGATACTTGATTCATAATCAAAACTCAAGAAAGCTTTCACAACACAAGCCTATATATTTTTTATTTATCCCGTATCTTCAAACACTTTGACTAATATATTTAAAATCTTTTATAATTTGCAAACTTCGTATCGTACTTATCTACATTTTACTTTGTATCCTTTCACCAAAGTCACAAAATCGAGTGAAATCCGTTCAAAAAATCCTGACGAATCGTGAAGATAAGGTTTTCACTCGCCTAACTTCTGTTCGCAGAGGCATGAAGAGGACCGACCCGTCCCCAATAGCACAAGACTACGACCTCGGTATGTGGCTGTGGGCAGTCAGCGAGAAGTGGACCAAGCTTAACGAACACCGCGCCGCTTTAGCCAAGCCCGCCGCGGCGTAGACGATATATGTCGTGATGTGAAGTGTTAGAAGAGAACTTGTATATAAGATGCCTGTAGTTTAATAGTCGCTGTGTTATGAAAGCTTACTCCGACTTAAATTCTACTTAAGTATATTCAGCTCAATTCGAAATTACACTCTTTATTTTAAGAGCCTGTAATTAGAGACTTAAAATTTGTGTAATGACCCGTTTTTTAGTTTTCCATGCTTGAGTCATGATTTAAGGTGCAGTGGTTCAGTGATTGTAGTTAAAGACCTTTCGTCATTGAAATATTGGTCTTGAAAGCTGGCATTTGTTACGGCATCATTCACACTAGGTGGTTAAAAGTGCGATGAGTTTAATGTTGTTATATGTTAAGACTACATGAATACGTTTGGAGTATTGTTTTAGATGCATTTGTTTTGCATTTTAGGTAGTACCTAATTAAATAGTTGAATATATAAGAATGTGTTTCATTTGTATTTATTCTTATATGTTGACCTCTTTGAAATATAGAGTTATCAAAACTTTAAACAACGGAAACACTCACAATTATGTGTATATTATAGTTGGGTGTATATTTATTTATTAATTTATTAATAAAAGATACAGTAAAATTTTTACAAAACAAGTGTAACAAAAACCAACTTAGGTTTGTACGTACACTTGCATTCATCATCGTGTGCAAATTTACAATAAAAAACTTAAACTTAATATATACTTGTATTCGATATTTCTGGACATTTTTGCAAAGATGCTCAATTATTGAAAGGTTAGGTCGACACCTGTACATTTAAGAAATAAAATGATAACATAAAATTACCTAGGTAAATAGGGATGTTCAATGGAAGATCGATATACCCGTCCCAGCTTCGCACGCTCCAAATTCAATCTTAATAGTTTCAGCTGTTTAAGCTTGAACAGGTAACAGACCAATAGATAGAAATAGTAACTTCGATATTAAATTTCTAACGGTATGTATTTCGGTAACCAAGTGAAACAAAGATCGTTAATAAGATTGATTGATTTCCGCACAATATCTTAGGCCACAGATGAATATTTTTATGTCTCCATACTGTGATGAAGTTTACATCTTTTAATGTAGTTAAATCACATTTATAGATAACAAGAACATATTGACTAATGCGTAAGCACAACACTAATGGAAAATTCCTCAAGGTGGCTCTCGCTTATGACGTCAGAAGCGGTCGTCTATTTCCGACCGTGGCGCTGGGTGTACTAGCAAAATTAGTTTCTAAACATGCACGCTAGCGATGGGAATCATCAATTCAGCCACTGACATTTTTATACTTATTTTCAAAGAAATTAAACATATTTATTTCTATAGTAACAATTGCTTTAATTTATTTGTTAAAAAATAGTCAGTTTAAACAGAAATATTTTTACTTAAGTGTATTTACGTATCAGTAAATCTTTGCTTATGTCCCGTCCCTATGTTCGGATTAATCCGACAATGGCGGTGGACATCAATGCAATTTTCTAATACTTAATAAAATCAGTAATTTATCTAACTTCTGACATATTTTTAAGGTTTTCTAATTAAGAGACTTAAGTGTAATCAATTGTAAATGATTACTTGATTAACCATTTATTAAATATTAAGCTATTGCATAGCTTCTATCGCGGGCCTTAAGCGTGGGGACCGAATCCAGAAATTCCGTAACGAAAAAAACCTAACACCCCCCACTCCGACCGGCACAGCGGTGATACTTTTTCATAACTTTACATGCGGGCTTTAATAAACAATCAGCGTCATCTACTCGGAACTTGTGGAACTTCATATTAGATCAAACATTACTGCATTAATAAAATAAATAAATAATTATAATTGCATAAGTTGATAAAAAATGCTGTGTAATAGCTTTACCGCGGCAGTCTCCGAGTGCCACACGTCTTTTTTTTATATAGTACAGCGTTATTAAATAAAAAAAGCATATGAAACTAATGCTGGTTTTTAGTCGTACATTTACGACTTTGGCGGACTGGACTCGAAAATATTTGTCGGATTTATCCGACCGTGGCGGTTAAAGGGTTAAGGACTTCTTGCTCTTATAGGCGCTGGACTGTGTTGACTGAAGTGCCCGGAGGCTTATTTAAACGACAAACTTACAAAAAAATCTGACTTTAGAGCATCGCCGTAAGATTGCTTGTTTGTCAGTAGGTATATTACAGAACTAGTGATGTTCCGGATATCCGCGGATCTTTTCTTTACTAATTTTCAATTTATTTCTCAATACAAATATTTGGCAAACAAAACAAAAGTACCTAATACCCGCGCGACGCAAGTCGAAACATGTCCTGCGTGTCGTTGCGGCGAGCGAAGTTTTAACTTTCGTTTCAAGGTCACTCGCGCCCATACATACCGATTGCTTAAGAAAATAAAGATCCATATCCGCGGATCTACATTTTTAGCGATCCGGCACTACACTATTTGAACACATTTTTGTAAGTACGCGAGTGCTCTTTTTCCTTCACTTCTTTTTACCAACGGACTACCAGGTGCAGACAGAACTTCCGTATATTGAAGACTAACCAAAAACTAACAAAGCGCTTCGACAGTTCCCTTGGTATGGGTTGCCAAGGTATCAAAAGAGTTGCTTTCGTCTGGTTTTCCTTACAACATTCTTGGTACTTTTAAAATGTTTTGTAAGCGTATAAGTCCATTGAAAAATAATCAATTGATAAATAATCCTATGTCCTATGTAATGTTGTCTGGTAGAAATCGCTGCCCATCGATAAGACCGCCAATTGTGTAATCTCAGTCACTTTGAATGTATTTTAAATTTTTATAATATAAGGTTAACAATAAAGTGTAAATAAATAAATAAATCCCTAGCGGCGTCACCCGCATCTCACAAAAGAAATGCATGACGCCCCCCGGGCGACATACGCACCGGATCGGTCAAGTGTCGAGGGAATATGTTTCTCATGGATGGACGTCTAGTCCTCTCGTTAACTATACGCCAGGTGGCATGGAAGACAAGCATCCCATCCTTATAAAGTAAAAAAAAGGTAAGTAAAATCAAAATACAAAATAACTGTATGGGTGCTTTAATCACTACAATATTATTATAAAAACTTATAAATTACATCAATAAATAATCAGGTTGAAAAATTATTGAAAATACAAAGTAAAAGAGTTTGCGAAACTTCACCAAAAAAAAAAAAACAAAAATAACGCAACATAGGAATGCATGTTTCACCTTATAAAAAAAAGTTTGCTTGTTTGTTTAAGAAATTAAATTAATAACAATTTAACATTTCGTACGCAAAATAATCATGCTTTTACTGATTAAAGAACGAAAATAAAATTTTATAAACAAAACACAATCTTTAGTACATTTCAGGCAGTAGATGACGCAACATTCACTTCTGTTTAAGCACTCGAAAAAAAAGACTATAGTATGCATAAAGTCTTGCCAACCCTGTAAACATAATGATTCTAGCATACCCCGTCCAACGGAAAATTGACAGACAATATTAACCAATAATTATTTTAGTATCACTGCCCCTGAAATGAACTCGTACCAAATCAGATATTTCGAAAGTTACCAAAATCTAAAAATTACGTACATAATTAACATTTAACACTATAACTAATTTCAAACTAAAGCTACAAACAAGAATACAAGCCATAGGTGCTTTTACAAAAACTATATTTGTCCATTCCCGGTGGTATCATTGTTATATTCTTATTGTATGGAGTAGATTTATATTTTTATACATAGCAATCTCAAATCTTGTCATGTTTTTATTTACGACCATTTTCAATATTCTATCTAACTGTCATTTAGATACAAAATAAAGCAAATATAATTATATTTTCCAGATTCTAGCAAATCGTAAATCTTAAATACAATCAAAAACGGCCGTAAAACATGTTGATGCTACTTATGTCAATTTATTTAAGACTATAGTTTGTAAAATTATTGTATTACTAAATGCAGGCACACATTTGTTTTATTAGCTTTTTGTAAATCGTAAATCTTTGTCTTATCTATCAGTAATACTAGCATGTCTTTTGTTCTATTTAAAACTATAATCAATATAAAAAAATTCCCATTACATTAAGGTTACAGAAAAGGACAAAGGTAAATTTATTAAAATATAAATAAATGTAACCGATCAACGGCTTTAATTAGGGCAAACAGAATTTGTCCGTATGCATAAATCAATTGAATATGAATCATTAATATAAAAAAATTTATTACAACAGAAGATAAAACCAGTTGGATCCAACTAATTGCGAATCAACTTGTTACGTAGCCTTTCTACCATAATTTAAATAAAAACTTAAACATTATTTCCATGCGTCACACTTCAGTAGTGTTTATTTTTTCATTGAATCCGTTTCATTTTTAAGTATTTCACTATTCTCACTATCAAATCATCACTGTTCAGTAACACATGTAGTCCACAAACTTTGTGGGCGGGACGTTCAATCATTTAATTTTAGATTTCTTAGGTTTGGGAGCGTCGTTGTCCTCAGAGGATTTCCTTCTTTTGTTTGAGGAATCTTCGTCAGCGGGAGCCTCTGTTTCCGGCAGAGGAGGCAGCTCCAACTCTGAGCAACGTTTTTGGATGTATTTTTCAAGTCGTAAGCCAGCTCTGAAAATAGATTACGGCGATTAGATGACGTTAAAAATCACATTTCACACTCTGGCAAAAATAAAAATATTATTCTGAACTGCAACTACTACTCTAAGATTTTGTTATTATTGTTAGAAAATCCATTGGTTTTTATTTATTTATTAGGAGAACCAACAGCTCTTAAATAAGTTTATATAAAACAATAGGTTTCAGAAGGCCAATTAAAGGTTCCCACGGTTAGAAATTATATAAAATTAATGTGAGCAAGTAACATTAAGCTATGTACATACATTATATTAAGGTAACAAGAATAGAGTTAATTAAAAAAAGAATTGTTCAACCGCCGTCTTGCAGATTCGATACTGGTGTTAAAGAGATTAAATCTATACTGTTGCTTAGGCTATTAAAGGTATTGCATGCATGCAGCATATAAGCATTTTGCCGGTAGTTAGTAGCTGATCGAGGCAGATATAATAGTGAATTGTTACGCGTTGTGATAGGTATTTTAAGACTGATTTTGTTAAGTAAACATGGTTTTTGCTGGTTAACGATTCCTTTGACGGATTATATCAATATATATAAAACTGTTCCGTTACTGACTGAGTGACTGAGGGACTGTCAAGTTAGCGTTGTTGCGTCATACACGTGTTTTGATTATTTCGCATATTTATAGTGTTTTCCTCAAAGTATTTTGAGTTATCTAGTGCTTTTGTGTTGTCTTTTGTGCCGTATTGTGTGTGTTTTTAGTTAGTCCTGGCGTGGTAAGTGTTTTTTAACATTATTACACAGGATGGAGGTGGACAACATCCCGCCTGATCCTCCTGACCCGGTGATAGCGCGAAATTCTGATGACACAGTAGATGTTTCATCGATAAGCAGTCCTCAAAATAGAAAGCGTAACACTGATGTCTCTGAATCTCCATCGAACCCCAAAAATACAATCCTGGACCCCGCCTCTTCCGCACCTTCTATCCAATCTCTCTTTGTTCATCCTAGCCTTCTTGAGAACACGTTTCCCGTTCCGAATCACATCCCTCAGCTGGTACTTCACTTAACTCCCTAAACTTTGGTCGCTTTCTATCCACTTCCAATTTCAAGTATATTAAATGCAATGGAGTAAAAAGCATTGGCCGCAACCGTGTTTCGGTTGAATTTACAACAGCTGCTGCAGCCAATGATTTCATGAAAAATCCTCATCTGCTATCCTCCCAATATGTTCCCTCCATTCCCACCTATAATGTGACGAGAATGGGCCTTATCCGTAGTGTCCCTACCACATGGTCTATGGAGGAGTTGGTTGATGGTATTTCTTCCTCTTCTCTTAACTCAAGCGTTATTTTGAAGGCTCGTCGACTAAACCGCAAAGTTGTCAGCCCTAATGGCCCATCTTGGGTCCCAACGGGCTCAGTGGTTTTAACCTTTTCGGGTCAAACTCTACCAGAGAGAGTCCTTATCTATAACACTTCTTTGCCTGTAGAACAGTACATCCTCCCTACAATCCAATGCCTAAATTGTTGCAGATTTGGGCATGTCAAAACTCAATGCCGCTCCTCACCCAAGTGCTTCCGCTGCTCTCAACCCCACCCAGGTGATTCCTGCTCAGCTCCAACGGATACCCCCTCCTGTCCCCAGTGTTCAGGCCCACACCTGGCCACTGATAAATCCTGTCCCGAACATTCCCGACAGAAAGTTATCAAAATTGCTATGTCCCAAGATAACATTTCCTACCTGGAGGCATCAGCTCGATTCCCTCCCTCCCGCAAATCCTACGCCGACGTCTCTAAAAGTTCTTCATCCATCTCATACAAAAAAACTACCTTTTCCTACCCTAAACCACGATCCCCACTGTCCCCTGGCTATGACAGGGCAGCTCATCAGGAATTAATTTCTATTCCATCATCTTCCTCCTGGGGTAGTGCATTAGATAACCCATATGCCTCCCCAAGCAGTAATCTTTTAGATGCACTTGTTTCCACAATCATGAGCCTTATTTCCCCACTTGATGACTGCCCACTACCGTCCAACGTTGCTACCAAACTTTACCCTCTCCTTAAACTCCTTCAAAATGGCGAATCTGCTCCAGTGGAACAGTAGGAGCCTCCGTCCCAAATCGCACGAGCTAACAGACTTGGTACGTCAATATGATCCTCTGGCTATTGCGGTTTCTGAGACATGGTTTGTTCCGGGTAGTCGGTTCCGGCTGTCTGGATTTGCATGCCTCAGAGACGACAGGCCGGATGGTCATGGTGGCGCAGCTTTGTTTGTGAAACGCTCACTCTCCTATTCCCTTATCCAACTCCCATCCCACTCCTTTAACATCAACATAGTAGCAGTTACTTTCCTTAACTTTTCCCTAGTTTCTGCTTACATATCCGATCCTTCAGTCTCCCTCCTCAATGAGTTCCACTCCCTCATTTCCTTAATTCCCCATCCCATCATTATCCTAGGAGACCTTAATTGCCACCACAGTTTATGGGGTCTTCACTGCGCCACCCCGGATGATGTTCCTGGTAGGTGTTTGGCGGACATCATTGATGACATGAGTTTATGTGTCTTGAATGATGGACGCCCTACACGTATAGCGGGCCCAAATCGACGGGATGGTGCGGTGGATGTCTCTATCTGTTCCCCTGCTCTTAGCATTTCCACTTCCTGGTACCGAGCCGATTCCCTCCATGGCAGCGATCACTTTCCTATTATCCTCTCTATTCCCATCTCTGTTCCTATTCCCAAAAAACTACCTCCCTTACTCCGCCATAAGACTGATAAGGCTGACTGGGTCAGCTATGCTGAATCCACGAACGCCATATCTTCATCCATCCCCTCCCCTACTCCAGACAATATCCAAGCTTGTTACGACTCCTTATTATCCTGCATCCTTACAGCGGCAAATTCAAATATCCCCTCCAAAAATCCTGATCCCAAATGTCGTAGCTCCCCACCTTGGTGGGACTCGGAGTGCACTGACATGGTTTGTGTTAGGAAAGTAGCAGAAAGAACTTACTGTGCGTCAATGACCCTCGCTAACTTCTTACATTACAAGCAAGTCTGTGCTAAAGCCAGAAGGCTATTTAAAAAAAAGAAGCGAGCATCATGGCGCTCTTTCTGTGAAAGCCTGAGTCCACGTTCCCCTTCCTCAATTGTCTGGAGATCCCTTAAGCGCTTCCGTGGTTCCTCTGACATCCCTCCTTCTCCCTCGTCATCCAATCCTTCCCTATGGCTTGATCCCTTCTTTGACAGAATTGCTCCACCTTATGTTCCTCAGCATGAGCAGTTCCCAAGCCCCTATCCATCCCTTTCCTCATCCAATCCCTTAGACAGTCCTTTTACTATCCAGGAATTCAACCTCATACTCTCAAACCTCAAGGACTCTAGTGCTGGCCTGGATGGTATCCCTTACTCCTTCATAGCTAAAGCTGGTTCCCATTTCCGGGAGGTTCTCCTTAATATCATAAATATTATTTTCATAACTGGTGATATCCCCCCCTCCTGGAAACAGCATTTAGTTATTCCCATTCTCAAACCTGGAAAAGACCCCTCCGACCCAAACTCATTCCGCCCAGTTGCAATGGCCTCTACTCTCCTTAAAATTACCGAACATCTGATTAAGCTCCGTCTCGAATGGTTTGTTGAAAACCATTCGCTTCTTAGTCCCACCCAATTTGGTTTTAGGAAAGGTTATAGTACGATGGACCGCCTGAGCATTTTCATCGCCGGTTTAAGATCAGCTTTGTCTGATAATGAATCGGTGGTGGGGGTGTTTTTGGATGTCTCGTCTGCCTATGATAATGTCCATCTTCCCCTACTCAGGCAGAAAATGCTACAGCTGAGTATCCCGGAAAGACTGACATACTTTACCTATAACCTCCTCACTGGTCGTCATGTCCAGGTCCGTCATGAACATGCTCATTTTCCAGCACGTACAGTCTGGCAGGGCCTCCCTCAGGGCTCTGTTCTTAGCCCTTTACTGTACAGCATTTACACCTCGGACCTGGACAGGTCGGTCACTCCTTTCTGTAATATCCTCCAATATGCCGATGATATTGCTCTATACCTACGGGTAAGAGTAATTGAGGCTGCTTCCAACCCCCTCACTATTGCTCTATCCTACCTAGGCAACTGGCTCCACTCCCATAATCTTTCCCTCTCCTCCTCCAAGAGTAGTGTCTTAGTCTTTACTAGGAAAAGACAATACTCCTCTCCTTCTATTTCATTCCTTGGTCATCCAATCCCAATTGTCCAGGAGACCAAGTTCCTTGGAGTTATTCTTGACACAAGGCTATCAGGTTCTGGCCACCTCAACTATGTTGCGAGAAAATGTGAGGCAAACATCAATCTTTTAAGATGTCTCTCTGGCGTTTGGTGGGGTTCCCACCCGTACACCCAAAAACTCTTGTACAATGCCCTGGTGAGAAGCGTCATCGACTATGGGTCTTTTCTTTTGGAACCCTGCAATAAGTCAGGACTTGACATCATTACCAAAATACAAAACAAGTCGATGCGCATCATCATCGGGGCAATGAAATCATCACCTGCCAACGCTATGAGAGTTGAATGTGTTGAGCCCCCTTTCCACCTTCGCAGACAATTCCTGTCTGATAGATTTGTGGCAAGAACTCTCCAGCTCTCCTCCCATCCACTCCATGATATCCTTCCCTCCCTCCAGAATTCCCTTCCCAACTCCCCATATTTTCGCCATAGAATACCCCCCCGTCTACTATCCAGCCGCTCGTCTTTACTCCTCTCCAATACTCCAATTTTCCAGTGTGAAACCCAATTCCTGTATACCTTTCCTTACGAATCCCTTGTTTTCTCTCCTCCGGTACTGATTGACTTTGGTGTTGCTAAGAATGACCCTAATGCAAATGTCATATTTCAAAGCATCATCAATAGTCAGTGGTGTGACTGGACCCTCGTCTATACAGATGCCTCCAAGCTCTCCTTTCGGGGTTGTGTGGGGGCAGCTGTGTGGATTCCTAAATTCTTTGTCCTCCTCTCATTTAAGTGTCCTCCCCATACCACGGTTTTTACTGGCGAGTCTATAGCTCTCCTGGAGGCAGTTAGATATATTCTAGACCACAGACTGAACAACTCGCTGGTACTAACTGACTCCCTTAGCTGTCTCCAGGCACTTAGAAGTAATTCCTTCCGTCTTGGCTCCAAGTTCCCTCCCATCCTACAAATCAAACATCTCCTACGCCTTTGTAACCTTCAGGGCATCAGTGTTACTCTGGCTTGGATACCCGGTCATTCGGGTATAGAGGGAAACTCTACTGTTGACCGCTTCGCTAAGGACTCCATTGTATCCGGCTCCCTTGAACACTACAGATGCTTTGCCCAAGATCTCTGCCTGTTGGCGAAACCACAAATGTTTGAAGAATTGAGTAAAGAATGGGAGAAGTCTCGCAGTGCTGTCGGCAAATATTATGGGGACATCCAGCCCACAATTACAACTAAGCCGTGGTTTTGCATTCTCAAAAAGATGCCTAAAAAAGTCACTTCCATCATCAGCAGACTTCGGTTGGGTCACTGTTGCACTCCAGTACATTTGTACAGGATTGCAATCCGTGATTCCCCATTGTGTAATTGTGGCCTGGAGCCTGGTTCAGTCGACCACATATTTTTTAATTGTCCCCTCCTCCCTATGTCCCTCTACGATATCCTGCCCCCTCATCTTCCCAGACCGACCTGCATGAAGACCCTACTCTCCTATAACGACCCATTAATCCTTAAGATCCTTTGTAAATATATCCTTCAGTGTAAAATATCCCTGTAAATAAGTAGTTAGTTAAATGTTCTATTTCATCTGTATGTTACTAATATCCATGGGTTTAATCATTTTGTCTGTTGGTTGTGGTACTAACTGTGTTGTCTTTTTTGTCGTAGGTAATTCAACGTCCTGCCCTCGTCGCGCCTCACATTTTTGCCATGCAAACTGGACCTTACTTGTAATACCGTGTATTTCTCATCACGTGATAATGGCAGTAATAGTACGTCGCTTAGTAACGACGGCTGGTTGCCATTATAACCAAAAAATTGAATTGAATTGAGTGACTGAGGTACTGAGTGACTGACAGACAACGTACAGCCGTAACTACTGGGCGTAGAGAGCTAAAATTTGGAACATCCATTTTTTAGGGGATGTAGGGGTGCACTAAGGAAGGAATTCCCGAAATTCCCACAGGAACGGGAAACATAGGACTTTTTAGTTTGTATGAAAAATCTTATTCCTTGAGTGCACCGATGTGAAACTTGGTGTAAAGGTTTCTCAATGTGTGTCTGGTTGTGTTATGAAAGGAATTCCCGAAATTCCCACGGGAACGGGAAATATATGATGTTTTAGTTTATATTTATTATTATTATTATATGAAAAAATCCCATCCCTTGAGTGCACGGATGTGATACTTGATATAAAGGTTCCTCAATAAGTGTCTGTTTGTATTATGGAAGGAATTCCCGAAATTCCCACGGGAAGGGGTTGTACTTTTTAGTTTGTGTGAAAAATCTTATTCCTTGTGTGTACGGACGGATATGATACTTGGCATGAAGGTTCTTCAAAGAGTGACTGGTTGTGCTACGAAAAAAATTCCCAAAATTCCCACGGGTATGGGAATTTTGGGAATTTTAGTTTGTATGAAAAAGCTTATTCCTTGAGTGATACTTGGTATAAAGGTTCTTTGCAGTGGGTGTCTGGTTGTATAGTTTCTGAAATTTCCACGAGAAGGATATTTAAGCGGATACGAAGTTGCGGGATAAGGCTAGTCTCACATATAGAACAATCTCCCGTTGGTAATTAAAATATTTGTTCTTAGGGTCTTTATGTGAATTATGTAGGTATTAGAAATAAGTTACTGCCAATGTTTATGCATTCGTATAATTTGCGCTATTAGATGGGAGTAAAAACATACTTTTGTGCTGTAGACCTACAGGAAAATTGGTCACGAGGTTTTCGAGGTTAAACGGACCTACTTAAATTAAATTTATAGTAATTACAGAAACTGACCTGGCAACGGGGTGGCTGTCGAGGTTGTACGTGAAGCAGTTCCGGAATATGAGCGCGACGTCAGACAGCACCTCGTCATCGGAGGAGTACTTGCCGTCTTCCAGGTTCGCCTTCACTGTGGTCAGGTCCATTGGTTCATCGATTATTTCGAAGTAATCAGGCACCTGCAACGAGCGGTCAGTGTTTGATAATTGATATGTGTAAAGAGGAAGCTTAGGTCTATAAGTGACAAGTATTGCCTTTCATTAAATAGTATTTTTATGATACTACTATTAGCAGTGACATTAATGAAACTCGAGATAAAAATCAGCCTAAGGGTTGACCATGGTTTCAGGCAAGGTGGTATATCATGTAACCTTGTTTAACTTCACATTATACAGATTTATGAAACTTTGCCGTCGCACGATAGCCCTCAAAAACACAAAAAGCTTCATATTCTATGGTACAGAAGGCAGCACATCAAGCGTTACGAATCTGTAAAAAAAATTACTAGAATCTCAACTGTATACCCTCCACATTAAGTTAAAATTGGTTGGGGAAATTTGACAGGTAATGTAACGCTTGATCTGTTGGCTTCTGTACCTACGGATATTTTTAAATGCTAGTTAGTTTTCTATCTACCAGCCAGACGCCTCCTGCTGAAAACATATTTTCGCCAAGGTTCTCCACAACACTCGGTCGCATCCAGCAACCTATTATACTTTTAAAATATTATAAGTAGGCACAGAAGGCAGCAGATCAAGCGTTACATTACCTGTCAAAGTCCCCAATCAATTTTAACTTAATGCGGAGGGCATAGAACTCAGATTCAAGTATTTTTGTTTTCAGATTTGTAACGATAGATGTACTGCCTTCTGTACAAGGTGACTTTTGCCGTGGTTACTGTGTGTATCATATGATGTCACAGATTAACCAACGTTCGGCACTTAGATGGGTGACCGCAGACCATTCATATCTCACGTCCCGGGTGTTGTATACTTGTCCACAGTAGCCGTTAGGGTTTGTCAGAAGCCATCTAGACACCCTGATAATTCTGATATCCACCACCCAGCACTGGGCCAGCTTGGTGGATTATGGCCTATACCTCCTCGTCACCCAGGGGAGAGACACGTGGCCCTGCAGTAGGCTCATTACAAAGAGTTGTGATAATGATGATGATGAAAGTAACCTTATATTTAAATACTCACATCCTCAATATTGACAGGGTCGTAGAAAGGCCACGAGTCCTTGTGCTTCATAACCTCCTTCAATAGTTGCTCTAACGCCTCCACGTGCAACTTGATTGCGTTGCGCGTGCGCCTACTCGGCTTAGAGTCACCTGTAAATATTAAATTAGTAATTAAATAGCACATGAAGTAGATAGTTTAATGGGCAGACCTAATTCGCTTCGGATTAATGTGATTTATGTACAGTCACGTCTTATAATTTATATATTGGACTTTGAACCATATTACAACCAAATAAGTTGCTAAGTGTCTACATTTTGTTAGACTTCACTGTATACAGTAAGATTTTAAATGTCGCAACAAGCTCTTAGTAATATTGTATTGACCATTTTATGCTTAGAAAAAGAAACAAATCTCGTTGACTCAAGATTATTTAACCGTAAAGATTGAACTGAAAAAATTTGAAAATTGAATTAATTGCAGTCTGACATATCAGGGGACTTTAAATAAAGTTTCTATTTTTTTTTTCATAAACCCGCAATTTTTCTAAACCTTAAAAATATTTTTAGTACATAACACCACTCACCGTGTCCATTCGTTAATGAATTATTGTTGGATTTCCTGGTTGAAGTATTTACGTTTTCTTTGGATCTGGAACATACAATGAATTTTAGTGTTAAAACAGCTTCAACTGCATAAAAAGCAGTTTTACCAAAACACAGGGAAATGTAAAAAATCTATACTTAAATACTATACACGCACACTATGCCGTGCGCCCCGGAATGTTATCGAAAAATGTTAGCCTTGCTCGTTGTGACGGGCCGGGTCGCAGCGCATCGTAGATGAATTTTTAGTACAGTCTACGTCTAGATGTTGAGTTTACTGTACTGTAACAACTTTCGGATTAAAGCTTTAAGCATTTAGACATAAGTTCGAGTTTCTCTTGACACTCTATGGTAATGTGGCGTTTGAGTACAGTCCCCGCGTGGACGTGTTTGTCTATCGACAACCATGTTTCATGTTCATGAAGAGTGAGTGAGTTGAGTTGAGATCATACATGGTAAGAAACTGTGACAAATCGCAGAGCGCGGATCATGCGATGCGTAGCGCCCCGGCATAGTGTGCGATACTTCATATAAAATATATGAAGGGCTCCCATGCAGATTTTGGCGCTACGATTCGACCCAGCATAGGGTGCGAGTATCTTTATTGTGTAATTAAAAATCAGCCATACCTTCGCGAGTTCTTTCTTTGTCCGTTCACCACGGGTGAAGCTTCCTTACTGCCGCGAATCTTTTTCTGTTTTAGCTTAACTAACACAGTGTTGTACTCGCTATCTTCCGAATCTAGAAACAATAATTTAATTTATAAAAAATAGCTTCCAAATATAATATGATTATGAGGCAGTTATAGATGCAAGGTTAGCGTGTACTCCGGTATCAATATTCAATTCATTTCTAAATACTTTATAGTTGATTATTTCAGTGTCTATGAAAATTTCGTTTTTTTTTTGTAGCAGTACACCAGATAGACACCCAGTGCAACCCAGTGACACCCTATAAAATAACTGCATGGTTTACATGTCATATTATTTCGGTTTGCCGTAACAGAGGTTCTTACCATGTTACCAAGTATATCAGGAAGAGGGCGTCATTTGAAATTGCAAATATAGTCTTATTATTGATATGATTGTGTCATTTTCAATTTTATAGAGGAAATAATGATTTTCTTATTTATTAATTTATTGTACTATGATTGGTATTACATATTGAATATCGAAACCGGACTGAAAAATGTTATGAAGTTCAAATGAAATTAGTATGAGCTTTAAGGTTGTTCTAGGTAATCAATTCCTTTAATGGAAATAACCATATGTCCATAATGACAGGTGCACATGCCGGGGTGGAGAAGAAAACGAACTTATAAACCAGAAAGGATTTATAATAGTGTAAGTGTAATTTAGAAAATGGTGTTAGTAATAACCCAGAAGTTTTGAATGGATCAGCAGGAAAGGAATCAGTTGATTTTGTAAAACCATAAATGAAGCAAATCACAAGCAAAATACACATGAAATGAAATGAAAATAAGATTTTCCCAAAACAACTTTATCAAATAAACCAAGCAACAAAAAAATGAGAATATAAGCGAACCAAGGAGAAGATTTAATAACTAGAGGGCTTATAACTAGACGGAGCAACATTAGAGAGACTTTGGTGGCCAAACAAATTAAAGACAGCTTTATGTAAATAAGAATAAGAAACGAACTTGACAAGCTTAACCAAACAAAATGTTTTACTCTCAAAATAAACAGGAGTCTTAATCTTGGAAGGTATATAAGCTAGCAGGTTTTTTTCCATAAAGAAAGTGACTATATCGGAGTGCATACGAATATCCGATTAAGGCCTGCTAGTCTCTAAATTAAATTGGCTACCTTAATCTTATAATCTAAGAATCATTGTGGTTTGGTATAAAATGTATTCAGATCGAAAAACTGCTCAATCGAAAATAGCTTGTCTATTCGACAGTGTTAAAAATAAAATTATTGCCATCAGTTTAAACTTCATTATTTAACAGGGACACAATTTGTTCTTGATTCAGATCTGATTCGGATCTGAGACGACGTAACAAGCATAAACTTTTGTCATCACATGTGTTTACAAGCAAGTCACTGATTGGCATTTTAGAGCGCTATTTAAATAGTTTAATTTTAATATATTCAAGCTTTTACCAGCTTCCGTAACCACAATTTCATAACATAAACTAGACTAATATTGTCTTAAGTTTTCGTAATTCATACTATTAAATAAAACACTTTTGAACCGGATTTATCGCGTATATTTAAATTTTAAATTTTAACTCGACGTTTCGGTGTCTTTGCTGACCTCGTGGTCAGTCGCTCGTGACCACGGGGTCTGCAAAGACACTGAAACGTCGAGTTAAAATGTAAATATACGCGATAAATCCGGTTCAAAAGTGTTTTATTTAATAGACTAGACTGATAAGATTCACAGCCTTTTCATTTAGTCGAAGTATTGTGTCTGGGGGATTTATTTGTTTATTTAAGTCCAAAATTTGGTGTTTTTTTCACAAAGGTAATGTTACTCCGTCCGCTAGTCCCGCGACGCACCGCTAGAGTTCCGGCCGGCGGCGAGCGCGCGCGCGAACTGGTGGATGTTGTCGATGGCAGCGGCGGCGCAACGACGGGAGCTCGCTTTGTACAACAATACCAGGTTACTTTACGTATTATTTAAAACCTTAGGCTAAAGAGTAGACAGCTGCGATTTATTAAGGTCTTGGGTTCGAGTCTGGTCGTGTCAGTTAAGGAAACTAACTTGTGTCTATACTTGAATGAATACCCCGTAGTGTCTTATATAAAAGTTTATATTGGGACCACATTGCTGTTATGTTGGTTTGGGTAAATAATATGTGATCGAGTCTCCATCGTGTGCAAAAAGTTCGAAGCAAATATTTCGACTCAAAGCTGCCTGTTGGCAGAACTGTATGGACGTATACTGCTGGTTAATTTCTTATTTAAATAATAGAATCAGTTGGTAACGAGGATAACCTTCATTTTCTATTGATGATCCATCTGAACGGTCTCATTTGGGTTACATTCGAGACCGTTATTACTTATATTTGTCTTAACATAGTTGCTTCTACAAATATCAATTGATACAGCAGGTAAAGCGATGCTCTAGCGGGTCGGTACCAGGATGGGTGACCACTGATTCATATTTGCCTCCGGGTGCTGTAAACCTTGTATACAGTAGTCTTTACGGTTTATTAGCAGCTATTTCGGCGCTCTGAAAATGTTGGCATCCACCAACCAACACTTATCCACCTTGATTGTATAAAGTCAAACCTGTTCGTGACGAGTGTACAACGGTAAATCGAAACTTTTATCGCAGAATGCTCGTTTTGCCGAAAATAAAAATTTTGTTTGGTTTGTATCTCCGATATGGACAAAGCCTTCCCGTAGATTTTTAGGTGAAAGTAATTAATATATCCCAGCCTGCTACGAAGCGAAATATAAAAAAAGACGTGTGGCACGCGGAGACTGCCGCGGTAAAGCTATTGCATAGCATTTTTTATCAACTTATGCAATTATAATTATTTATTTATTTTATTAATGCAGTAATGTTTGATCTAATATAAAGTTTCACAAGTTCCTAGTAGATGGCGCTGATTGTTTATTAAAGCCCGCATGTAAAGTTATGAAGTCAAAGTATCATTGCTGTGCCGGTCGGAGTGGGGGTGTTAGGTTTTTTCGTTACGGAATTTCTGGATTCGGTCCCCACGCTCAAGGCCCGCGATAGAAGCTGTGCAATAGCTTAAAACCTTTGGCGAAGAAAGTTTCGACTTACCATTGTACGCTGTCTCGTGAGCTAGGCGAGACTCGTAGTCTTTCAGTATGATTGTTGTGCACACATACCTCGCTGCGTGGGCGCGCTGCACGCGGCGCACAGCACGCGGCGCGTGGGCGCGCACTCGGCGTGCAGCGCGGCGCCGCAGCGCGCACATCTCGCCGCTAACACTCCGCCGGAGCCGCACGCTCCGCACACCGCCCCGCCTACGCTTTCTAGCTCCGCGACCGACCTGGAAGTCACGCCTTCGTTACACTCCATAGTATACAGGGTGACTGGCGACAAATTTTAGATATGGAAGGAGAACGTTCTGCACTTGATTCTGATCATAATTATGTGATAAAAGTAGGTACTTATTGTACCGGAATTCGCTATAAATAAATAAATCAATATTTTATTTAGACACTCACACAGCATTATCTAGCCCAAATTAAGTTTCTTAAAGAACTTGTGTTATGGATACTAGATAACTGATATACTTAAGAAATATATACACATACATATTGAATAAATACATATTTTTTATTAGAAAATAAACTAAAATAAACATATAAACATCCATGACTTGACGACTAATATCTGTGTTCATCACACAAATATCCGCCGCCGCCGGGATTCGAACCCAGGACCTCTGGCATAGAAGGCAATGTACGTTACCCCTACACCAGCCGGTCGTCAAAAAATAAATAAAGAGTTTTACTAGGTCGATGACCGTTCGTGAAACCGTCTTTAACTACCTACGTATTCTGTGCCAATAGCATCCATGCATACGTCCGTACCAGTGTAACCATGCGTTGCGAAATGAATTCTTCAACTTTCAATTAAGTTTACTCAGAAAATAATTCATATTTATATTTTGTAAAATCTCAACTATCACGTCCTCGAATTTCGAATATGACCTAGTGACCTAGGCCAGTCACTCTGTATTATTTGCTTTGGGACTTTGCGCCCGCGTAACAAAGCGTCAAACCTAAAGGCCAAAACCGCGTGACACCGATGAAATCAAAGAAATTTAAAATTGTCCTGATGACGATGCTACTTATCCATTTTGGATCCATTTCATATTGATCCATATGAGCAGAGCGCTTGCGAATTACTAGTAGCATCGTATCAATGAGACCCAAATTAAACAATACTTGTTTAATGCCAATTCAATGTGTTAAGATACCCTACAGATCCAATATACGATTTGAAATATCCCTCTATCAGTTCCCTGGAATATTTAATCCCTGTGAATCCCATAGATTTTTTCTTTAAGAGAAACATATTATCGTTTAATTCTAACTCTTTAGAATGCCGCAAAAAGGTTTAAGACCATACCAGTGCCTTATTACTCCTGATACCGCGAGTACGTCAGTGGCTTCTTTGACCTCTATGTGGGAATAGCCTAATAGGGTATAATAATAAATATTTAAATAACTTAAGAAATGTTTACCCTTGAAGTAAAATAATCAGAAATAAAAAAAAGTCCCTGCGTCGCTTTTAACATTGCACTAAGTATAATAATTAATCTAAAATTTAACAAGCTACATTTTAAGATTTACTTTTTAAAGATATTTGTATAATTTTTATAAAACATAGAAATTCACCTATCAGAGTCATCTTCTATGTCGTCATCAGAGAAGAGTTTCCTCTTCTTGCGAGGGGTCCTCTCCTTGCTGGGTTTAGGCTTGCACTGCTCGCAGAACCAGTCGCCTTCTGGTACTTTCTACAAATTATATAATCAGTCAGTAGAATCTGCATCAATACCAAAGAAATGTTTAAAATAAAACATTGTACTTTTACATTTTAACTCGACTCTTCAATATCTTAACAGCCCCTTGGTCGAGAGTGTTTGGATCAACAAAACTTTTTTAATTTAGAGTGTGAATCATGAAAATATAGCTATAATGTGAAAATATAAACAATACAATATAATGTTAACGGAGAGTGTTCTAAATAAAACTACTTTTTAACCTAATCGCGTATAATTTATATTTTACATTTTGACTCTCAGTTTCGATGTCTTTGCAGACGTCGACTGAGGACTGAGAAATAGATGGAGATGATTTATAACTTTTTCCACTATCAATCTGACGCCTGACACCTCATTCGCTCGTGACCACGGGGTCTGCAAAGACACCGAAACGTCGAGTCAAAATGTAAAATATAAATTATACGTGATTAATCCGGTTAAAAAGTAGTTTTATTTAAATTATGAATCGTAAAAACTTAAGACAATATTAGGAGAGTGTTCAAGCCAGGGAAACATTTTTAAATATAATACTGCCGGGGTATGAGTACTTACTCAAGAAAATTTATAGTTCACAAAATACGCCTCGTTTTCACAGTACCATAAAACATTGAAATGAAAGGAAACATTCAGAAAAAGGTCATATGTTGTATTGTTATCTTCTAGTGAAGCATATTTTGTACTGCTATATAAGGTGGATTATTGAGACGGCATTTTAAATGTTGTAAAGGAAAGTTCCTAAGTAGATCTATGTTTACAGACAGATTTCTTTAGCTGGTAAGCCTTAATCGTCCACCCTATACTTATATTAAACACAAAACATATAAATACAACTATTACATGGTAAAAAAAAATAATGAAAATGGTGCAAATTTACCTTTAGCTTTAGCTTTAAACCGGACTGCGTGAAAAGATATAGTACATCATATGAGCAATGATATAAGCACAACATGGTAAAATAAGGTGACAGACTGAGATTGTTCACATGCAATTATTACACAGAGAATAATTAAATTAGGCGTTAAATTGCGAGACGTCGTGAAAAACTTTATTATCTTGCTATTTCCGTAACTCAGCATCCAATCAAAGGGCTATTTCATTTATTTTACATCAAACCTCAATCAATAAGACCACAGCTATTGTCCTGAATTGCTAACAAGCAAGGTAAAAAAGTTTGACTTTAAACTGGTTTGGCAATCATGCAAGAACAACTTCATGGGATAAATAGTAATATAATTAGGAGTATTTAAGATAAAATTTTAAATTCTGCTTAAATGTTAGTTGAAAAACCAGCCCTAACAGATACAGCCAACAATTAAGTGCCAACGCTGCGTTACGCGTTCGAACGCGCGTACCGTACGTCCATATCATACGCGTAACAGCCTGTTCACACATTGTCCGTTTTACTGGATACGTTTTACCGGACACATTTTTTTTTCATCGATTGCGCATGGAGTCTTATGAGCGACTTCACATATGGCACAGTATTCAGTATACGTATTTGCGATACAAAAAAGATATCCAGTAAAACGGATCATGTGTGAACGGGCTGTAACGCAGCACTGCTAGTACAATTTCATAAGTGTGCTTGCACAGTCGTACGTCGAACAGTTTTGTATGAAACGCGCGTTCGAACGCGTGACGCAGCGTTGGCATTAAGATAGGTCCGAATTTCAAAGATTGACTCAAAATGATTTAATATTTGTATTTTTGTCATGAACAAGAACATGCAAAAGTTATTTGTTCTATAGGTTGTAAATCAAAGTTTTCGAAAACTATCAAAATAAATATTAATTTACATTCGGTGCAAAAAAGTACTTTGGAGAAAAAATACAACACATACCTTTTTTTTATAGACAACAAAAAATCTCTAAACATTTAAAGGAAAGGGGATTTTTTTAGGCTTTTATTTCGCGCTTTCGATTATTCGATGCTTTAAAAAGGTCCGCGCGCTTGCCTTTTAATGTTTAGAACTTTTTAATGAAAAAACTATATGTCCAAATGAAATATAGTTTTTTGAATTCGAATGGGGAAGACCAGCGCTATGTGGAATATTTTACTGCAAAGTACTAATTTGAACACTCCAGCTCCAGTTTAAATTAATATGTATTTGTAGTATGGCAAATAAACATAAACATTCTATAGTATGTTTATAGAAGTTTTATTCTAGATAAGCTTCATAGAACCTGGACCCACCTGAACTCTTAAATATAGTAAAATGGCCAAACTTCATGACTTGAAACTTCACTTATTTGGCAGAATTAACTAAACCTTATTTTTAATCTTAATTCAAAACACTATACTCAGATCTTATTCCCTGCAAGTGACTGCACATACAACAAAAACTCACCGTTAACTTGGGCTTCAGGCAGTACAAATGATGTCCCTTGTTACACCCATCACACAACAGCATATTATCCGGGTCAGTCTTCCTTCGACACAGCTTGCAACTGGCATTGAGGATACTGGCAGACCACATGACACTGGAGTCAAGAGCCAGTAGATGTAGAGACACTTGAGCGAAGGATTTGCTCTCCATGAGGGATACCTCCCAGCGGTCGAGGGCGTCCAGGTCGAGAGGCTTGTTTTTAGCTTCGCGTTCTTTGCGCTCTTTGTCGTCGAGGCCTGAGGGAAATGAAGTTAAGAGGAGTGTTGATTTGATAGTTTGATTTATAAAATATTCGAATATAGGTAAAATACTAAATGAAAAATGTGAAAACTGTGCATTCTGTTAATTCAGGGGCATTCTGTTAATTATATCATAGGATATCGAGTTTTTTCGTTAATATTTAGTTTAATATCATTGGTATCAAAACAATTCCTATTAGATTAGATTAAACATTATTCAATTTGATCCTTGAAAAATCCTTTTTGTAACCTTTTAGAAGTAATCAATAGTAGTAATAAGAAAATATCCAACTGATGTACCAATAAGCACACTTCATTTATCAATTACTTTCAATATTTTCACTTCATAACAATCTTTACTTCCAAACAAATATACAGGATGAATGTGGAAAATTTTAGATATTGAAGGACAGCACTTTGTAGGTACTTGATTCTGATCATAATTATGTAATAAAATAAAAGTACCTACAATTAATTTTTCAGCAGAATTCCCTATAAATAAATAAAGAGTTTTACTAGGTCGAAGACCATTCGTGAAGCCGTCCTACCTATCTATTCTGTGTTGATAGCGTCGTGCGTACGACCGTATCAGTGTAATGAATTCTTTCGGTTGTTAAGTTTAATCAGTAAATAATTAATATTTATTAGATAATAATAACTTTAGATAATAATAACTTTATTTCCACTTTAAAGTTCACAATCTGATCCAATCACTTTAACATAATAGAAAAGAAAACAAATTAAGTACATTATTTTAAGCTATAGGTAAGAGCACAAAAAGTTCAACAGCATAATACATAATACCTACACACTTAAGTTTCGCTTTAACATGCAAATTAGTTTTCTTATTGGCACAGCAAAAGGATCATAACAATGACTAGACTACCCTCCGCGCTAGTAAAACTGTGTTGTGGCAGGATAGTATCTTCGTCCGTGATTGGCGTATAGCTATCACGCATAGAAGCGTGATAGTTGAGACATAGTATATGCTAAGGTAACAGACAAAACACATATTTTTTTCTTTATGAATTATTTAGAGACAACTTAAATTATACATAAATTTGATTATATAGATAACGAGATGAGCTAATTTAATTTACTTATTTATTACTTATATATTACTTATATTAATAGTAGATAAATTACATAGTAAATACATATATATGCAAACTACATAGTATGTATTCTTATATTTTATAATTTATTATAGTGTTTACGCTAATGTTGATTATTTTATGTATGCCAGTCGTCTTAATAAAGTGCTACAAGACAGTCGCTCGTTTTACTCAAAAATATTATTTAAAATCTAAGTTTCAAGTACAAACTAATTTCAACGTTATTGCAAGGACATAAATGGTCAAAATCGAGCCGGATCTCCATCAGCCGACACCGAGTTGTTTACGACGTCGAGAACAAAAGAAGACCCTAACCCGGACTAATTCTCGGAATCGATTCCAGTGTTATTATAATAGAATATTTAAATTGAACAGAAATTGAACTTATAAGTGTTTTGGTGTTTATCTTTAGTGCAATAAAGTGCAAATTAACTTTTTAAACTAAAAGTGAACTTTATAATTTCGTAGTTTTGGACTATAATCATGAGTAGTATAGATCAAATAGTTGGAGTTTTGGAAGATACAGCTGCGGTATTGAGAAAGGCTCAAACAAACCTCAAAAAATGCCCGAAACAAAGATTTACACGAGGATATTTGCAAACACGTATACAGAGCATAGAAGATTATTGGGCTACGTTTAAAAAGGCCCACCATGATCTAGTACAAAGTACAACGAGAGAACAACGGGGAATATTACCTTATTTTGTTAATGAGGATTATTATATACTGGAAGATCTATACCTATGTATGACAGGTGACCTCAATGACATGTTACTTGCAGCTACTTCGAAGTCGTCGGAAACTAGTAAAACTTTATCACAAGAAGGAGAATTGCCTACACTGACGTACTTACCTCGCATCCAGCTACCAGTTTTTTCTGGAAATTACGAAGAGTGGCCTACTTTTAAGGATTTGTATGTATCATTAGTACATGACAGCACTAAATTATCGGATGTTCAAAAATTGCACTATCTTAAAACAAGCCTAGCAGGAGAAGCCGCTTCTTTACTGAAATTCATACAAATTACGAGCGCAAACTATATACAGGCATGGGGTACATTATGTCATCGTTACGGAAATAAACGGTTAATAAATGCTTTATTAAAAAGATTGTTCGGACAAAAGAGATGTACTCATCAAACAGCTGCCCAGTTAAAATCATTACTAGATACAACAAGTGAAATAATGAATAGTTTACATAACCTTGAAGTTAATACCGACTCTTGGGATCCGTTAATTATATTTCTGGTGGTTCAGAAATTGGACTCGGAGTCACACAAGGAGTGGGAACAAGCCGCATATAATGAAAACTCAGATAACTTGTCTACTTGGGAAGATTTGAAAAAATTCTTAGAATCGAAATTTCGAACATTAGAACTTATTACCCCGGCGAATTACACAAATAATAAAATAATAAAGGAACGTGTTTTGCATTTATCATCTCCAAACCCAACAACTTGTACTTTATGTAAACAAGCACATACACTGTGTCACTGCAAAGAATTTAATAGAATGACACTAATTGAGAAAAGCGATTTCGTCAAGAAAAATAGACTTTGTTTTAACTGTTTGGCATCAGGACACGCTGTATTTAAGTGTAGATTACCTACGTCCTGTCGTATATGTAAGAGACGCCATCATACACTTCTGCATCAACCTAAATACACAGACGGGTCGGTCTCACAAGAAGAACATATGCAACCGACGACGTCAACTCAAGAGGATACAGAAGAGAAGCAAGTTCATACAATGATTGCGTCTTACTACAATGCTGAACAGAAGATTGCCTTGTTAGCCACAGCAGTAGTTATTTTGAAGAGTGAGAATGGACACACTACTGTTTTAAAAGCACTTATAGACTCAGGATCCCAAGCATGTTTCTTAAGTGAGAAGGCGACTCAGATCCTGAAACTAGAAAGGAGGCCAGTTAATCTAATCGTTTCTGGAATGGAAACCATGAAGGTACGCGTGAAGCATGAAGTGTCAGTTCAAGTATCGTCACGATGGGAATCAGATTTCAACTTACCAATAAAAGCCTACGTGATGTCCAAACATTTGACTACAAACTTACCTTCTGAAGTTAAAGAAAGTAATATCTGGCCTCACATAGCGAACCTTAACTTAGCAGACCCAGAGTATAATATGACAAGCTCTATAGATCTATTGCTAGGTGTCAACGAATATGCTGCCATACTACAAAAAGGATTAGTCAAAGGACCGCCAGGTACTCCATGTGCACAAAATACATACCTCGGTTGGGTCGTGATGGGTCAAGTTAATCTAAAAATAAACAAACAAGTAAAATCATTTACGGCTATGGCAGAATTTAGCGCAGAAGAATTACTAAAGACTATATGGGAAATTGACACAGAATCTAATAGAACATATACAAGAAAAGAACAGCTTTGTGAAGAAATTTACAAAAATACACATGAAAGAAACGAAGAAGGAAGATACATTGTGAGATTACCGTTTAATATAGAAAAACCCAAGTCAGTTGAAGGGAATACATATGACATAGCACTAAATAGATTTTTACACCTGGAAAGAAAGTTTAAACAAAATGAAGATTTCAAAATACAATATACTAAAGTAATAGAAGAATATAAACAATTAAAACATATTGAAGAAGTACCTTTAAAAGAAATAAAAAATAAATCAGTATATTTACCACACCATGCTGTTATACGAACCGACAAAGAGACCACCAAGATGCGGATAGTATTCGATGCATCTTGCAAGGGTTCTAATGGTGTTTCGTTGAATGACGAACTCTTGTTGGGTCCTGTACTTCAAGAAGACTTACGCAGTATCCTTATACGATGGCGCTCTCACGCTGTCTGCTTTGTCGCCGATATAGAGAAGATGTTCCGCATGGTCCTCTTGAATAAAAAGGACGTAGATTATCAAAGAATTGTTTGGAGAGACAGTACATCAGAAGAAATTAAGCACTATCGATTGCTGACAGTCACTTTTGGCACAGCATCAGCACCTTACTTGGCCGTAAAAACACTTATGCAATTGGCCGCTGATGAGTGTGAAAAATATCCTGAAGCTGCAAGAATTCTTAGAGAAGACTATTACGTCGATGACCAAATGTCAGGCTGCGACACAGTAGAACAAGCTATACAAATAAGTAAAGATCTTAAAGCGCTGTTACATGGTGGAGGTTTTGAACTGAAAAAATGGGCTTCCAACAGTACAGAGTTCATGCAGTCTATAAATCCAACTGAACGATCTTCAAATGCCCACCTAGAACTTAAAATTGATGGAACGGTCAAGGCTTTGGGGATAACATGGAATTTGGGGACAGACCAATTCGAATACAATATCCACTTACCTGTCAGTAATGACACAGTCACCAAACGAAGCATCCTTTCTGAAATACAAAAACTGTTTGACCCACTTGGCTGGATTGCACCGTGCATAGTAATGTCAAAAATACTTATACAACAACTGTGGCTTGAAAAGGTTGGATGGGATACACCATTAGAAGCAAACATCGCAGACAGATGGAATAAAATTAAGACTGATTTAGAAAATGTAAATGAGATAAGAATAAACAGATGGATGGGAACATGCAATGCAGATAAAGATGCTATTGAGATACACGGCTTTAGTGATGCTTCTATGCAGGCATATGCTGCTGTAATATACTGCCGCGTAAAAAGTTCAGATGGAAATATCACAACCACAATTGTCGCCGCCAGAACAAGAATAGCACCACTAAAAACTATTTCTTTACCCCGACTAGAGTTGTGTGGTGCTTTAATACTGTCACGTTTGCTTAAACTAGTCAGTCAAGCTATGCGAATCCCTTCATCCCAAGTATATGCATGGACAGATTCATCCATAGTGCTTTCTTGGTTGTTTGGGGATCCTAATAAATGGAAACCGTTTGTCGCCAACCGTGTTGTTGAGATCACAACAAACGTAAACAGCAACCAATGGCACCATGTACAATCCCATGACAATCCAGCAGATATTGCATCCAGAGGGATGCTAATAAAAGATTTGAAGAAATGCGACCTATGGTGGAAGGGACCAAAATGGTTATCTACTGAGAAGATACAGTTCACTAGACCTAACATTATACCAACAAATATAGAGAGAAAGAAAGAGAAATTACAAACATTGAAGATTACTACAGAACGCGTGGATGAAGAAGATAAGAAATTGGAATTTGATAATTTTGATACACTGATAGAATTATTAAGAACAATAAGTTTTTGTAAGAGATTCTTAAGATACAAGCAACTAAAAGAAAACATTGATAAGGTAATAGAAACTAAAGAATTAGAGGAAGCTTTAGTGATATGCATAAAACTAGCTCAGGAAGAATTTGCCAAAGATATCGAAAATTTAAAAATAAAAAATTCTGTTAAGAAAACTAGCAAAATAAAATCTTTAAATCCATACATTGACGAAAAGGGAATATTGAGAGTAGGAGGAAGGCTGAGAAATGCACAACTAGAAGATAGAACTAAACATCCGGTAATATTAGAAAGAAACCATAAGTTGACTAAACTATTGATCGCCGAAGCACACTCAAAAACCTTACACGGTGGAGTTCAATTGACAATGACATACATAAAATCAAAATATTGGATATTCAGACTCAAATCCGCCGTAAAACAATATATACATAGATGTTTAATTTGTGCTAAACACAACGCTAGAACGAGAACTCAAGTGATGGGTGACCTACCTGCGGTCCGTGTAACTCCAGCTCGACCCTTTCTCAACTCCGGTGTAGATTTTGCTGGGCCAATCCAGGTCCTTATGAGCAGAGGCAGAGGCGGTAAAACTAACAAAGCTTATATAGCTATATTCATCTGTATGGCTACTAAAGCATGTCATTTGGAACTAGTCGGAGATTTGAGCTCAGCGTCATTTATTAACGCATTTAAACGGTTTTGCTCACGACGAGGAAAATGCGCCCATCTTTATAGTGACCAAGGGCGAAATTTCGTTGGAGCAAATAAAGAGCTGTCTGAAGCTTGGAAGGCAGCACGTCTTCACTTCGATGGAGAAGTTGCTGAAAGTCTGGCAAATGACGGCACACAGTGGCATTTTATCCCTGCCTATTCACCAAATTTTGGAGGGCTTTGGGAGGCCGGAGTCAAATCCATGAAATTTCACCTTAAAAGAATTCTCAACATTCACCTTACATTTGAAGAATTGACTACCGTTTTATGCGAAATCGAAGCCTGTCTTAATTCAAGGCCTTTATGCCCGCTTGACGATGATACGTTGCAGCCTTTGACTCCAGGTCACTTTTTAATTGGTGAAGCTCCAGTTATTGTACCTCATCCGAACATAAAAGATGTCAAAATAAGCAATCTTACAAGGTGGCAAATTGCTCAAAAGACCGTAAATGATTTCTGGGGCAGATGGCAAAGTGAATATCTCACACGGCTACAACAAAGACCAAAATGGTTGAAACGAGAAGCAGAATTTCAAGAAGGTGATATCGTCCTTATCAAGCAAGAGAATTTGCCTCCGGGTAAATGGTCTTTGGGCCGAATTACAAACAAACATCCCGGTCCAGATGGTTTCACGAGAGTCTACAGCGTCAAGAGCGGTGACCATATCACTAAACGATCTATTAATAAACTATGCGCTTTGCCAATAGATAAAAGCTAATTTCTTACTGATTAAAATATTGAATTTAATTACGTCACGAGCTATTTTGTACGTCCACCATAGAAATAAAACTTTGATAGTACAACTAATTATTACAAATAAATTACTAATTGTTATGACTTTCAATTTGTTTAGATATTGTGCATTTGATTGAAAGGACTCAATATAGTCCTTTGGTGGGCGGTTATGTTTACGCTAATGTTGATTATTTTATGTATGCCAGTCGTCTTAATAAAGTGCTACAAGACAGTCGCTCGTTTTACTCAAAAATATTATTTAAAATCTAAGTTTCAAGTACAAACTAATTTCAACGTTATTGCAAGGACAATAGTTTTATGTCATACAAAAATAAATACTTATATATTTGAACTGATACATAATGTAACAAAATATAGTGCAAATATAATATATATTCATTCCTATTGGCATAATGTTGAATTAGACATTATTATACACTTAGTAATCTTTCGGTGCTTTCATAGTCGAGTTCAAGAAGTTGTTTTTGTATTGATTTTTTGCAAGAAAATTGACTTTTATTTTTAATTGTATCAAAAGCTTGACTAAACCGATTGTACAAAACTGGTCCAAGGTAGGAGAAAAATCTTCGCGCAAAAGTAGTTCGGTATGTTGGTACTTTGTATACGGTAAACTTCCGTCTAGCAGATAATACTAATGGTGGGACTATTTTATGTTGTTTTAAAATAACAGGTTTTATACATAATTGTCGGACAGTCAATACCTTAAATTTTTTATATAAGTTTTTTGTAGGATAACGAAAGTTTCTAAAGTTTATGACTTTGATTACGGCTCTTTGTGCCCGTTCGAGACTTAATAGATGAGTTTTTAAGGCCCCACCCCATATAACAGATCCGTAACTTAGTAGTGACTGACACAATGCGTAGTATACAGTTTTGACAACAGAGGTTTCCCTGATGTGGCGGATCCTCTTAAAGATGCAGATAAGTTTCCTTATTCTGTTACACAAACTATCAAGGTGTGGTCTCCAGTTAAGGTTGCGGTCCAACGTGATTCCTAGATATTTGATGAATTGGACATTGGTAAGTGTAGGGCAGTTACAGGATCTTGAAGTAGTGCCACACTGGTGAGCTTTAACGCTTAAGTTTGATGGTTGATGGTTATCGTATATGCTGAATGTAATGTAACTAGTTTTAGACATATTTAAAGTTAGAATGTTGTTATTTAGCCACTGGAAAACTTTAAGAAATCCTTCTTCGCTAGTTTGTTTTATTTCATTCCAGTTAGCCGCATCAAAAAGGAGAACCGTGTCATCAGCAAAACTCACTATCTTTGTATTTTTTAACGACATATCACAAAGGTCATTTATATAAACAAGAAATAATGTCGGTCCGAGAACTGAGCCCTGCGGGACACCAAAATTAATGTTTTCAAATTGACTTTGAATCCCACCTATTGATACTGATTGAGTTCTTTCACTCAAATACGATTTTAAGAGATCTAAGGGAACACCACGAATTCCAGAACACTCCAGCTTTCTTATTAGTATGGGAATAGAAACAGTATCAAACGCTTTGGCTAGATCGAGGAAAACTGCGAGGCATTTCCTTTTTTTCTCAAGGTTTAGGACAACATGGCTAACAAGACTTTCAATTGCATCGGAAGTTGACAACTTCTTTCGAAAACCAAATTGGTTCGGTGAGAAGAAGTTCTGCTTGTCGAAAAAATTCAGTAACCTACAGTTGATTACCCTTTCAACCAGTTTTGATAATGTAGACAGAAGAGCAATGGGCCTATAGTTATTGATACTATCTGTACTCCCAGACTTAAAGATAGGAACAACAATGGAGGACTTAAGAGCTTTTGGGAAAATGCCAGTGCTAAGACAAAGATTGCATATATGGGTCATAGGCTTTGCCAGAAAGTCCAGACCACGCTTTAGAAAGATGGATGATACACTGTCTGGGCCCGTAGCCGTGGTATTTTTCAAAGATTTTATAATTTTTTTTATTTCGTTTTCATTGGTTGGGTCAAAAAATATTGAAGACGGACATGATGGAAGTTTTGCGGAAGTCGCTAGGTCATTTTCAGTTTTCCCAAGCTTCGTGAGTATGTTGTCCGCTAGGTTTTTGCCTATATTTGAAAAAAAATCGTTGACAAGGTTAATTGAGTCAAAGGGCGAGTTTTTCAGAGTAAGTAAATTTGTAGCTGGTTTCTTTTTATCTGGGCTCAAATTGCATATTTCTTTAATAGTTTTCCAAGTATTTTTTATATTGTTTTTATTTAGGTTAATTTGTGCATTTTCGTAGTCTCTTTTGACTTTGTTTAATATTTGCCTACAGAAATTTCGATATCTCTTATAGGTTACCGACAGAATTAAATTTTGAGGATCCATTTTTAATTTTGAGTGCAATTTATCTCGCCATTTTATGCACCTCAATAGTCCAGGTGTAATCCATGGTCGTAAAGTTTGTTTTCTATTAGGAATAATTTTATCATAGCTACATCTGTTGATTATATTACTGAGTATTTTAAGAAATTCATCAGTAGCTGCATTAGAATCCTTGCATTCCATAACATTTTGCCAATCTGTAGCGGAGAGTAAATATAAAGCCTCATTGTGATTTAACCTACGTATGCTTCGAGGCAATTTAGTACCCTTTGAGTTAAGTATTAGTGATATTATAATTGAATTGTGGTCAGACACCGTGGAGTTACAGACAAAAGTGGTGGCTCTGCTACCAATCTTCAAAAAACTGTGGTCAATGCAATTCAGGCCTCGAGTGGGAAATGTATGACTTGGCAGCATCCCATGTGTGGCAAGAAAATCAGTATATTCTGCAGATCGTGTATCATTATTGTTAGGTTTTTTTTTTTTTATTATATTTTTTCTCTTCACGTATGATCTCAAACTATCAATTCGCCGAATTTCGTAAGTGACCCACTAATCACCCTGTATAGTTGAAATATAATTTGTAGATAAAAATATATTTCAATTAGATAAAAAGCCCACCCGATTTTATTTAGTACTTAGTATTAGATAAAATAGTATATTATGTAACAAGTGAGCGAAGTTGCTAATTACAGTCGAGGCTGTGATTTGACAGGCGAGGGCTTAATAATGAGCCGAGACTGTAATTAGCAACGCTCACGAGTTACATACGACGTTTTTCAACACACTTGTGAGTAAAAGACAGACATAAGTGATCATAAAATAACAAACACACTTGATAACAAAGCTGTGAATTGTGATTGAAAAATGGCGCCGAAGCTCGCGCATGCGCGTAGGTTTTTTTTTTCGTCAAATGTGCCATTGTCTGTATAGCATATACAGCCTATTTTAAGTGAAAATGTTTAATTTGGAGTGGTAAATGCAAATATTTTAATATTTTATGACAAATGATTGTAAATTGTGAATAATTTGTTTAATATACAAATTTATTTTACTAATATAAGGCGCAAACATTTAAAAATGTATATGGATTTGAAGTGGTATAAAACCTCTTTGTTGTTTCTGGAAATATTTAGTGTATAACCCGGACCAATAAAATGTGCTCTGTTTTCTCGCATGTCATTTGCACAAAGGTACAATTCAACTTTGTAGGATTCATTATATTATGCACTAGGGTATAATATATTATGCACGCGTGACTTATAGCCCAGTTTATAGTTCTAAACTCAATAGAATAACGCTCACTTTACGAGCAAGTGTGTTGAAAAATACAATTTCCTTACCCAAAGGCCTCTTCAAGTACTTATGATGCACTGCCTGTTCTACTTGCAACAACGCCGATGCTAGATTCCGTACTGTCTCCGCCATATCCTCGACTGTATCCTCTACTCCGTTCATTTTAACGCTGGAGTTCAGTTTGCTGTCTTCTGTCTTGATGCCGTTCATCTTTATGGTGTCCATGTTGGGTTTGATGTCTGCTTCGGTTTTGATACCATTGATTTTTATTGATTCAAGGTAGTGTCCGGGGTCTCTGTATTTGTTGACAATTGGTTTTACTTCTGGATCTAGTACGCCTGAAAAAAAAAGATTAATTTGTTTATGTTATTAGATAACAAACAAGAGTCAAAATACGAGAAGCAGTCTAGTACTATGGTAAATTAAAAGTACATGTTTTCAGTATTCATCAGTTTAAAATATTTAAAATCTTATAATAATGTATAAAAATTTGGGCTCACTCTTTAAACATCCTTTAGAAAGGGTAAGTTAAGGTGTCCCCCAAAAGCGGCGCCATGATATGAATAACGTCACTAGAACGTTGTCTATGCAATCGAAATGCCGAAGTTTCCTCGAGAGCATAATAGAGACCGTAAACTCAAACAAAACGTAACCACCGTCGAATTTTCGAGCAATTAACAGTTCTAAGGTCGTCTTCTTTATGACGCCACCGCTTTTGAAGGAAACTAAAGTTTTAAATCGAGTAGTGTCGGCAAAGATTATCCCCTTGGATAAGTAATCTACATATAGGGGAAGTTGTTTCTGTTATATTTATGATATATTTATTTTTATAATTTTACTAATTTTTTTTATCTCAATTTTAATTCTAATGTTTTAATTTAATTTTATTTCTATTTTCTTTTAATTTTAATTCTAATGACATGTTATTGAAATTGCTAAATTTTAAATTTTTTATTCTAATTTTTTTATTTTTTATGAGCATACATTTTATACTATTTAACTCATTCTTTTTTTCTTACAAATACGTGATCTATGTTTGAATGATGTGGCTACCTTAATCAAAGGTTGCATTTTGCATTTCTTTTCTGTGACAATTAATTACATTTAAGATATAATGTAACTTTTACTGGTTTTAATAAATAAATAAATATATCTGTAGGATGTCTTACCATTAGGTTTGTTGGAGTACTGTTGCTTGGGTCCCCAGCGCAAGCAGTCGGTCTGCGGGTCGTAGCCGCGAACCATTATAGTACCACGCCACGCTTCTCGATCCTGAACGAATAAGAAATTAAATCAAATATACATATAAACATTGAAAATAAAAGAATCTTTTAAATAAATAGAAAACTGTTCTTGATATTTCGGCAAAGACTTAATTATTAAATAGAGTTAAATTAGTTGGAGAATATTTCAGCAAAGATAGACAACCAGTTCTAGTATAAAATTTGAGCTTTGAAGTGAAATTTATTGAGTACTACCTGTTGCCTGCGGTTTTATCCACGCATATTCTAATCTCGCGGGATAGTAATACCATATGTGTTATACGAGATTATAATTTATATCTGTATCAAAATTAATCCAGATCCGTCAACCCATGTTTGCTTGAAAGAAGTACAACCATCCATTCATACTCACAAATAGTGTTTATGAAGGGTGACCGGTGGGTCACTTTTAAAATTTAAGGATGTGATAGTTTGAGATCATAAATGAAGTGAAAAAAATATAATAAAAAATAAACATTAATTATTTACTGAGTAAATTTAACCGAAAGTTAAAGAATTGATTACGCTAGCGTTTTCAGAGAGCGATGCGCGAGCCAGGTCACGTGCTGCGATCGAGTCAGTTGTTGTATGTAAAGTAAATAGTAACATTATCATGATTATTTATAGGGAATTCTAGTAAAAAATTAAGTACCTACTTTCATTACATAATTATGATCAGAATCGAGTACTGAGTGCGCTCCTTTAGTATCTAAAATTTGTCACCAGTCAGTATTATTAGTAGGAGACAGCCCGTTCACAAATGATCCGTTTTACTGTATAACTTTTTTGTATCGTAAATACGTATACTAAATACTGAGCCATATGTGAAGTCGCCCATACAACTCCATGCGCCATCGATGAAAACGGGCAATGTGTGAACGCGCTGTATGTTAGCGACATACCTTAACCCTGAGCGCTCCCAGGCAGCCGTGGAAGATCTTCTCCTCGAGCTCCAGCACGTGGTCTCTGAGCGCCAGGTCCAGCGCCGCCGCCACGCCGCCCGCCGCCGGCAGCGCCAGCGCCAGCGCCCCGCCCGCGCCGGCGCCGCGCCGCCGAGCGCCCGCCGAAAGCGCCACGGAGCTAGGCGGCTGGGGATACAATTGTAAATATGTACATTTCTACCAGTCAATCAATATTAAAGCTCGCGTGACGAAACAATACATTGTTTATAGTTATTTATAAAAAGCAACTATACCAAATAAGGCTCGTCTTGCCGTACTTGAGGGAGTTTTGGCGCCAACGCTTATGTATGGTAGTGAATCTTGGGTGTGGCAGAAGAGACATGAAAGCAAGATTAATGCTGTGGAGATGAGAGCGTTGAGAAGCATGTGTGGAGTGAAATTGAGTGATTGGGTGCGCAATAGTGAAATAAGAAAGAGGTGCGGAAGAGGGTAAGCTACGGTGGTTTGGGCATTTGGAAAGGATGAGTGAAAGTAGATTTATGAAAGAGGTGTACAGAACAAGAATGGATGGTGCTGTCGGAAGGGGCCGCCCTAGGCGAACGACGCCGATCAAATTGGCGACGTTCTTAAAAAGGGCCTAGTTAAAAGTAACCGTAACCGGCGATCATGTATGAAATGATTAATGAACATGGAGGAAGCGAAAGAGTTATGTCTGGAGCGAAGCAATTGGTGTTCCCTTGTATCTGCCTATTCACAGGGACGTCGAATACTTGCGTCGTGATCAAGAAAGCGTTCATAATACGGGCCATAATCTCATCTATTTAACATGAAAGACGCATGGATTGAAAGTAATATTCATTCTAGAGGTGAACATTACGTAATTTTCATTTTAAATTAAGTAAATAATAGAACATAACGTCAGTTTTTACTTCTTACCAATATAGGAAACTCGAAAAATTAAAATATTGTTATGTTTATCTTGCAATATATTTTTTTTATCAGACTTTTCTTTACTTAAACTTGCAAATAATAAAAAAGAAAATGAATAAAAACTCACAAGTTCGATGGTACTTTTTCATTTGTTTAGTATAAAACTTGAAAGCATATACGTGAATTTGAGGTGTGTACTTGATCATAACAGTAACTTCTATGAAAATAATCAATTAACAAACATACCCCAGTGCTTTAAAACGGTTACAATAGAAGTAAAATTACTTTATTGCCATTTTTATAAATCAACGAAAAAGGAAGTGACGTGAAGCATCCCCACTCTAGCAATAAGAAAATTAAATTATAAAATATTTTGTGGGCCAAAATATTTCTTCTCAATTTAATTTTAATTTAAAATTCATCCATTAACTTAAACCACGTCCCTATTTTTTTTCTTCCCTAAAGTTATTACGTAACTTTAGGGAAGAAAAAAAATAGGGACACTGGAACTGTCATTTTACTGCACTTAATGCAAAAAATTCTACAGCACAATAAACAAATCTCACCTTCTCAACAAGCGGCGACAGTAGATACACGGGACATTTCTTCACATGTTCCACCAGCCTCGCTCTGTCCTGCTCTAGATTCTGTTTGAGGTCGCCCTCCCTCAGACCTCGCTTGTTGAGGGATTGTATCAGCGCCTCGATTTGCTCCTCCGTATGGTATACTGACCATTGCGGACGACCCACCTAGTGAGAAAGGGATAGATGTAATAATAGGGGTAAATTAAACGGTAATTATCATTGCTCATGGTAGAACTACAAGAGATTTAGTTACCCATGCGTTCCCGGTACAAGGTGTGTAGCCCTATCGCACCTGGATAAGCTATCGTAAAAGGCGACTAATCCGAGTGACCCCATGTGCTTGTAGCAAGGACTGTATACCGGTATGAATTTCTGTACAATTTTTTTCTGTACGACGTCATACCGTTAAATTAGGTGTACCTATTCAAAAATAACAGTACAGGAATTTATACTGAAATAATTCGTGTACTTACCTTTTTTATTATTGTAGGATAACTGATTTTTTTTTCAGTTATCTGAATTTTTTCGGTATTAATATTAATATTGTTCGATAGTTTAGTTAAAGCCTTTGAAGCGTAGGGACATAATATGCTGACCTATACATTTCGGTACAGGAATTAAATAGGTTAAAATATTTCTGTACTAAAAACATCTACAGAAATGAATCCGGTAAGTATACATTATTTGGGTACTGATATAATTAAGTTAGATTTTAAGAACTTGTACAGGTATTGTGTTTGATGAAGACTAATAAGGGTACTGAAATTTTAACAGTACTATTTAAAAATTTATACCGATATGCAGTCCCTGACTTGTAGGACTCTTCAGGGTGAGCCTAGCTCTAGTCAACACCCTTAATATAAAATCTACCGCTAAATATTGCATTCGACGCTGATGTCATTCAGTAATCTTTTAAGAAGAGACAGGTCCTTGATTTTGAACTTGTTTATGTAGTAAGACATTAGTACTTTTTCAGAACGGGTGCTAAATAAATTTGCAACTTTAAATAACACATTTCATTTTAGTATGGACGTCTGGCCAGCACCTGTGCCAAATAAAATAATTGTGGAATACCATTATGAAAACACTTAGAATAACTGTTCATTAAATTGATAGTTACTTTTCGTGTACATTAAGAAAAACCACTTGAATCGACAATGACCACAGACGACAAATTTAAGTCATATCTTCACTGATATTCCTATATTTTTGATTTCTGCCTGGACATAAAATAGGATTTCAATAAAAAAAAAACTAGAAAAGCTAACTGAACTCATAAAATATTGTGTATTTTTGATTAGTAGTGGTCAAATGTCACAGTGGTCCATACATTATGTTGACCTTTCAGGATCATCTCTAATTAACCGTTATAACTTTTTGTTTTAAAACTCGTATGCTTCGAAGTAATAATAATATTTTTTAAGTGTTTGTTATTTTTTTTATACATTCTAAGAACAAAGGACAAATCTCTATAGGTTTGGAACACATTTTATTGAGGCCATTTTGTATAACTGTGGAGATTTATGGCAACACCATCATTTTGTTTTTTCATTTGTACACCTAAATTACTGATTCAACTTTAAATGGTGTATTTTTGTTTGATTTGTGAATTATTTCCACGATCCTAAAACTTGGCACAGGTTGCAGCCAGGAAGGCAACGGAACTTTTTAAATATTATGTTCAATAGTTTCGAAAATCCTAATTCAAGCATGCAGAAAGACGTTCCTTTTATAATAAATAACGATAGACAATATGCACATACCGTCCCATGAACCGAGCAAGTCTCAATATCCCCGCTACACACAGCATAGAGCGCGGGGTCAGCGAACGCGGGGTCAACGGCCTTGTGCACGCCGTTGCCACTCGCGAGCGGTTTCTTGGGACTGTTGCCGCGAGAGTTCGCCGAGTCGTTCTCTTTGTCGCTGCCTCCTGAAATGTATAGAAGTGGTAGATTGTGTAATTGAAAGATTTAGATCTAGGTTAGAAAAGTGAATAAATTGTATATTTTAGCTAGCTTATTGATAAAATGTTGATGTAATTTTTGTCACTTTCTTAAACAAGAAATGTAACTTTTTACTAAATTCGGACTATAAAAAGTGTCTTTGGCTTGAAATTGATCACAGGGAAATTATCTTGAAGGTCTAATTGTATGTAGATAGTCAGAGTGTATTGTTGAATCCTTTTGTATTTATCCCTTCAAGAGAAGTTAGATAAATTTCCTCAAACATTATGACCGACATAAAGTATGTATGTATCTAAATTCGTAGTTATTTAGATACATACATACTTTAAAAGTGAGTTAAGGGACAGAGGTTTTATTGGAGGTTTTTTTGTGAGCGATAGGCTGACCCCCTATTATTGCAATAGTCTCTCTCCACCTTTGTAATGCCTACCCCATAAGGGATACAGCGTAAAGTTGTGTATCTATTGTATGTAATAATAATAATAAACTCTTTATTGTACACCAACAGCATAAAAATGAAGAAAAGAAAAAGGTACATTTTAATTTCATATTGGCACAAAGGCGGCCTTATCGCTGTAGAGCGATATCTTCCAGGCAACCGAGTATGTATGTATGTACTGAACTGAATCTAAAGAATCTGATGAAGCGGCAAGAAACTCAACTGCAATCATGTTTTAAAAATATACACTAGGAGTTTACAGCCAGAGAATCCCATCTTCTTGCATCCGAATATCTTATAGTAGTGTAAGTGTTGAGTAGTGTGTATGGGGGGGGGGCTACCTCGCTCCGGCTTCTCCTCGAACAAGCTGGCGACGTAGGCGAGCACGTCGCTGGGGCGCGGGTGCGGGCGCAGGCGCGGCGGCGCGGTCAGGCAGCGCCCGCGCGGCTCCGTGCCCGCTTCCACGAAAACCCCGGGGACGCGCCGCCCTATGTAGTAACGCCGGAATGCTCGGTCGGACCCTGGAGTAACACAAGATGTCAAAGTTAAACTCAAAAATACATTTCTGTTCAAAAGAAGTGGCAACCTACATGAAAGCCCTCCTCTCCTCTAATGGTCCGTTGTTCCTCAAAATCCTATGTAAATATATTCTACATTGTAATGTATCTTTGTATCTTATAAGTATTGTATTATATCTTTGTGTCACTAACATTAATGTATATATAATGAGAACCTATGTCTGTTATTGGTGGTGGAACTAACTGTGATGTCTTATTGTTTTAGGTAACTTAATGTTCGGTCTTCGTCGCGCCTTACATGAATCTGTTTTTCCTAATATCGTGTCTGTATCACGTGATACTGGCAGTAATAGCCTGTCGCTTAGTATCGACGGCTGGTTGCCACTCAACCCTAAAAATTGAATTGAATTGAAAGAAATGGCAAGAAACACAACAGAAGTCATCTTTAAAAATATACATTTACATTACTCGTCTACAGTATCTTTATATCTAAAAAATTCAAGATTTACTTATTTTTTTGGGGGTTTATTATAGAAGTTTGTGGGTAAAAATGGTCTATTAGTAAGTACAGACTATTTTAATAACCGTGAGAAGTATTAGCTGTTTCTCAAAAGAATTTCTAGATCAAATTCAAAGTAAACAGATAATTAAAGAAACTCCCAAGATATTAAAATATTACAAAATATTGCTTTCTATGTATTCTATGTTACTATGCATTTTCTATTTGTTGTATGACATTATCATTGACAAATCAATCAATATAGTGCCTTTTGCATGCAATGTAATACATAACCTCAGACTATTAAACTATATCTTATCTATAGCTGTAAACATTGGAGTGATTATTATCTTAATGAAAATTCGTCTAACAAGTCAAGGTTAAAAAGTTTAACTTACCAAGATACGAAGCATAATCAAACAGCTCCTCTTGCAACGACTTCAGTTTCTTCTCATACTCTTTTCTCTTGTCGTCACTCTCTTTGTTCAACTTCTCTATCTTATTCTGGACGTCCTCGTCGACTGCCTTCGCAGCTTCTCCAGTCAACTTGTTTTCTTCTTTCTTACTGGCTCCCTCCTTTTTTACCTCCTGTCTGGACGCTACTAGTTGCAATTCTCTTTTGCGTTCAATTGCCTGGAATATTAAAGTAAGTTATTGTCGCAGATGTTTTTTTCACAATATTGAAGTGAATATATTTTTTATGTAATAAAAAATGAATACAATGGAAACATATGAACTATGATAACAAATATTATAAACTGTAGGAGTTTTTGGGAACGAATGTTTTTTCCCACACCCCGGAAGAGGCTGAATGGCCGCGACCCACGGCCCGACGATTGATGTGGGGCGGGATGTTGTATATATACTCGCTTCTATTAAATTAGTTGATAGCACGTTGTAGGATCCGTTGTGTCGTCATCGTCGTAGTTACTATGAAGCGATACTAGATGTCGCTACAAGTTCGAGAGAAAAGCTCAGAAATCTTTAGGTTGGAATTGAACTATCTTGATCCAATGAGAAATTGCTGTACTTTTAGAGGTTTCGTTTATGACTATCCATTCGTTTTTTAGAGTAGTAATCGATAACTTAGTTACAGAAGGATTACGATGTTTCGTCTTTTCAAATATTTTATACCTACAAATTCTTTCAATAGCGAGCGAATTTTTCGTTATGTACATAACTTCACGCCTGTATTTTTGATGGTGTAGGTAGAACAACGGAGGCTGCAAAACCATCTTATGTCACGTTTGACAAAATTTGATGATGGAGAGACTATTGCAGTGACAGGGGTCAGGAACAATAAAACTTGTATCCCTTAACTGACTTTTACAGTATGCCCGGGAAGAGAAGCAGCTGGTACATTCTATGTTTTTTTTTCGCTACCAGTCCAGCATGGAAGTAATACTGTTTTTCGTCATACTGTAAGCAAACAAAGACGGCATATTCTTTTACCTGTATAGTCCTAAGCATGTGCTTCTTGTTCTTGAAGTCTTCCAGCTTCTCCTCGATGACGTCTCTGAAGGTCGCATAGCTCAGTAGCTGGCTCATCAGGCACTGTAGGATCTCCAGTTTGTAATCTATGGAGAGACAATTTATATTGTTTTTTATTTTTTAGGTAAGCTTTAATGAAAGGGTTTTGGTTTGAAATACAGTTATTTAATACCTGAAATCCCATTATAGATAAATATAACCGAATGATTTTATCCTATGATGTTAGCGGAATTACTTGACTCGACACCATGATTAAGCCCACGGAACGAAAGCTGCAATACTCTAAAAAATATATACTCAAAGTGCCATATTATAAGAAATTATCTATATAAAGGGCCGATTTATCATAGTCGATGGTCGCAAGCTAGCCCCGCAGAGGTGGTGCCAAGTGACCCTATACTTCAGGCAAAGATTCGTTGGTTATTTATTATTATTTGGTATATTATTTGGTACACGCCTTTCGGCGGAAAAGACCTGACAATCGGACCAGTCGGTCGGGTATCAGGGCAGAAGAGACAAAAACCGGCGAGCGATTCGGGCAATATCAAGCAAAACCGCTTTTTGCATGCGTGCTGGAAGCGAACAACCGCCGAATCCCAGCCTTTCAAGGTTTCTAACCAATTATTAATCGGATGATGGGGTTGATGGTTACGTACCGAGCGACAAGCTGGCGAGGTGCGCGGCGGACAGTGCGTGGAGCAAGGCGGGGCGGCGCCGGCGCAGCTGTATGGCGGGGTCGTCGTGCGGCGAGTACCCGCCGCGCTGCTGGTAGCGCCACGCCGCGCCGCGCGCGCTGCCGCCGCAGCCCGACGACAGCAGGTGCAGTCTGGACAGGAAGTAATCTCTAAACTATGACGCATCCAACTACACTGTCGTGTTTAACCATACAATTAATACTTTGATGCGCACCCAACGCAAAAGTTCTCCCTCTTTTGGGAAAATTGAGAAAGGTGCTCGATCGATGTTAGCTGAAAGCTTCATGAGAGTTTTAAGCGATTATATGAATTCAAATAAGCCGTTTAATCACTGCCCTATCCAAATATCATATTCACTCATCAATAATAATGAAATGAAAAATTAATAACAAAATGGCGGAAACAGTAGCTGGGTTTTGTCTTAAGTTTTTTGTCTCGATTTATAATCTAAATTAAAACATATATTTATATTTTAACTTTGCAGAGTCTGTGGTTGCTCGTTTTTTATTTTAGCAGTTTTTTCCTGAATAAAAATTATATATTGTCTAAAACGATTTTAACTGAACGTCCCAATAATCCGGGCAGTGAAGAAACTCAGCGTCACCTCAATTTCTCAGTCTGATTTCCTCTAAATTTAAGATTAAAAAACCTTATCAATCTTCACAAATGGATAAATATTGTTTTGAATGATTGGCTCTTGAACCAGTTTCATATCAAATGAACCCAAAAAGTTTAGATTATGCCATATAGAAAAGATTGAATATAAAAAGAAAATTAGATCATCACAAATGATTTAAAAGATGCATGATGATTTAAAGTTTGCCTACATGACCATCTGCTTTGCAAGCTGAATGAACAACATTTAAATATTTATTAGGCTCAAAACAAAATTATTATTATTTTAATTGTCTATTATGAGTACATCATAGTGTTTTAAAAATCATTTGTACAATTCACTAAAAAAACATAACCTGTTCTGCACAACAAATAAACATACTAGTTTACTGTATCTTTAGACATTTCCAAGACCTTTGACAGGGTCTGGCATAATGGTCTTTTAAGCAAGCTTCCAGCACATCACACACATGGGTATTTGAAATCATTCATTTAAATAAAATGTGGTCAATTAGGTACGTCAACATTAACTGTCAGTTATCAGATTTTTTTTATAATTCCAAATACAAAACCAAAATCCGTTGACTTTACTTTTGAACGAAATTGTTTGTATTTATTTTAATCTATTTAAAAGTTAGGGGTCACTAGTAGTTAAGTAGCTGTAAACTGTGACCTTACCTCAATACTTCTGTAACAGTAGTGGCATCCAACGGCAACTTGCTGAGTGGGGTGCCGAGGTAGGTCTGTGACCACTTGCTGGCCTTCGTAGCTAGCTCTACAGCCTGGGTTGTACCTATGTCACTATTCACTTCATTTTCATCTGTGGAAAGGGTAAAGAGCAGTTGTAATAGGAATACAATTTCAATATATTCTTATGTATTTTTTTTGCACTTTGATTATAAGCAACCATAGTAGCAAACGTAATAAATTTAAATTTTAATGAGCAGTAAAAAAAATTCAGATGTATTTAAAATTAAAATTGATTCTAAAAAGTATACATTATGTAAAAAAATATTTTAAGCATACTAATTTTATTATCTGTAACAAACCTGATGTAAACTCCTGAATAATTCCATCCTCATTATACTCCTCCGCCTCATCTTCTTGTAGCATAAAAATAGTGGACAAAAACATCTGCACCAAGTCACACAGCTGCCCCGCATGCTCCTCAATGGTCAGAACCTTCCGCAACGTCTCGAAATCCAGCTCATTGTGAAATACATCTTTCACTTTAAGGATGTCGGAGAAGTTGTGGACAAACTCCAACACAGACAGGAAGTCACCGAAGTTTCTTGGTGGTATGTTTTCGACTTCTACAATGGTTCCACTTGGCATCATCTGATGGAGTAAGAATTTTTAGGAAATTAAATATTAGATATTTGGATATTTAAGATTTATATTCATTAAGAATATTACTTGTTTTTAACGATTTATCAGTTTTTATATGCATACATACATATGTATAATTTATAAACAGCTAAAATAATGTGTTTTTAAATTGGACACAGATTTGAAAGATGCTGCCAGTGTTTTTGATTTAAGGAGTTAACTAATAAATTATGTTGTATCATACATAAGACACTAACCTTTTGATCTTCAAGCTCTAAGTCTTCTTTCACTTTCTGCCATTCTTTCAGGTAAGCCTGGAGTTTGGCAGTCTTTTCCTTCTTTTTCAACTTCTCATCTTCTTTTTTCTGTCGAAGCAGCTCTTCTGCCTTTCTCATTCTGTCTGCTAAATCTTGTGCATTCTTCTTTGCTGCAGGGTCTACAGTTTTTGGTTTTGGAGCTATAAATAAAACATAATTGCAGTAAATTAGTGTATCAAGGTATTAGGCTGTCAATTAAAATGTTATGGACTATGTTTATAACTGAAACAATATTTTACCAACCAAGTTTATATTATTTATGAGAATATTTATATGCTTGTAAATAGTTGTTTTATTTCTTAAATCTGTAGCTTTTCAAGGAATTGGATATTTTAATTGCTAACAAAAATTTTAGATAACTCATTGATGTCATTGATATCAATGACTTATCCGAAAAAGTTATTTAAAAATTTTAAAGGTCATTCACCTTCATTTTTATCTGTCTTCTTAACAAACTTGTCCATAGACACTTGTCCACCCTTTTTGTCTGGAGTTGGTTTCTTTGCAGACTTGTTTAGTTTAGTAGCAGAGCCAGGTTTGCTTGCACTCTTTGTTGAGGGAGGACTGGTCTTCATCAGCTTCTTGGAGGAAGCAAATTCAGGTGGTTTGCCAGTAAATATCTGATCAAAGTTTACTTTGTGGATATTGTATTTATCCAGAGCTAATTTCTGTAAAAACATTTTAAAAGTTTGCATTAAGTATTTTTTTTTTAATGCAGAATATTTTTATAGAAAAGTTTGTTAATAAATTCAATACAGTAATAGGAAAATGTAAAGCTAGCAAAATTTTAACTCATTCTTTAATAATTAAGAAATCAACAAACCTAACTAAAAAACACCTTAATACTAATGAACCTTTTATATGAAAATCTTGCAACTGTAACATTGGAAGATAAACTTCTATTGATCTTGCAACTAATATGTGCATGCTCTTTACTCTTAAGTTAGTTTTGACTGTGGGTAAATAATATAGTTCAGTTAATGCATAGTCTTTAGATTCAGTATAACCTGAATTACATACTGATGATTTCATGAAGTAATAACTAATCAGAGACCAGAGTTATACAACTTTATGTGCAGCAACAAATGAAGGTTACAAAAAGTGGATGAGGGACAAAATTTTTGATAAATTAGAATATAAGTTAATTACCTTAATACAGATGACCCCACCAGGTCCCTGTTGTACAAACTGTTTAAGAAATAGTCTATTCTTATCTCTAGTGTACACTCCCTTCCTTCTACGGACTCTGTCATGGGGTGCTGACCCAATCTGACCAGAGTTGTTATCATTCTCAAACTGCTCAATCTCATAGCAGTAAGCAGATGCCGGAGGTATGGTAATGCTGGAATTTATGAGAAGTTAGTGATTACTGTACAACATGTATAAGTTCTGTTGTATTGATGAACATATTTAATAGTGTATTGAAGAGTATTTTTTTTATTCAAAATTAATTAATAGTTATTTTTATTTATTTCTATTATAGTTTAATTATAAAATTGTAATTTTATCAAACTATAAACTTTTTATCACATCTGCTGGAAGAAATTTCTGAAGAATATACCTACTTATTTTTGTTAAATTTATATTAAGTGAATTTTGATAATTAGTGTTCATAGACTGATATGTAAATAAATGAAAAGGAATAAAATTATTCTGAATAGAAGTAGAAGCACAGATCTCTGCATTTATAACAAATTGTCTTATTGTTTATGTGATATACTAAGAGAGTGCTCTGTTGAATATGTTACAGTACTGTGTATAAGTACAGTTTAGAAGAGTTTTATTATATAAATGTATGTATGAACATTGTTATTTATGTGTTCTCATATCCTGTGTTCTTTTTTTGGACAGAAAAAAATAAATAAAATACCAACCTTCCAGGCAGTTGTGTTTGTGCAGTCACAGACAACACATGTGATTCAGCCCAGTGGTCTCCTTCAAGACAAGCTTCTACAGCTTCTCCAACAAAATACCTCTCTCTCACATAGTTAAACACATCCTCACATAATTCTGCAAAAGAGCTCCTTTTTGTTTTTGTTGCCAAAAACAAAATGGGAATACGCAACTCTGTGGGAAAATCTCTGAGCTGTAGCCGTGCTGCTTTCTCACTCTCAAGTGCCTCAGCATATGTTAAGTTGTTCTTTCCTGTCATCTCACATGTCCACACCATGGAGTTAACCAGGATAATCCTCTCACAGTACTCCCTAAAAATAAAAACATTATAATATACTATTCAAACTTAATAAAATCGCGATGCGTGACTAAAGAGTTATGAAACGTAGTATCAAACTCGCCTAATTGTACGTTGCCGACCGCGCGAACAATGTCAACGGTCGCTCAAATAGATAACTTACAATTTTAAAACAGTTTATTCCAAAAATTGCGCGAAATTAAGTAATTCAGTTTACTCACTCATAATCTTTGAAAATTTCATCGGTGATCTCACAGTGGAATACTTCATCTTCGTCTCGAAGGTACTCTGACGCTGTCGATTTCTCAAAGGCTTTTCTTTTTAGCAGAGGCATGTTGAGAGTTCGCGGGGCACACCAAAAAGGAAGCGATTTTCACACAGTTGTACAAAAGTTTAACACTTTATTTACAGATAAATTTGTGTAGCACATCTAAATGATTCTAATTAACACAAAATTAAAACAGAATAGCCATAATTTCATGGAATATTGCAATTGGAAATTGTTGCGTGGTTTCAGTTGACAAGCCAAAAAACGGCGCGCTCTGTTCTTCCTTTTACGCGAGACATATGAAGACAGTGTTTCCTATTTAAAGGATTTACAAATGGATAGGCTCATCATTATTTTTATATTTTGTTGAGAATTTCCTCATTATCCTATGTATGTTCATGATCCATACAGTCTCTAACCTGCAGTGCTAGCACGGATCTTTTGTCGATCGTAAGTTTACGAATGCTCGTATAGTATGGAGACGGTTTTGCAAGCAATAATTGAAATCTATCCATTGCCGCACGGTCAGCTTAAATAAATGTGTTCCTTGTTAATTTTGAATGTTTGTTAACAGGTTCTACTCTTAAATAACTGTAAAATAAAAAATTACATTGTTACTAAAAACTTGCAACCGGCTCCATACTATACGAGCATTCGTAAACTTACGATCGACAAAAGATCCGTGCTAGCGCTGCTGTCAAACTACTTTTTGTTAGGTATGTGAATGTATAAATATGATATTGCCATTGAAATGCAGCCTGTTTATATCTAAACTATTGGTGCTGACGTGATTTTATTTCTTAGAAACGATATCGGGATTTTCATTTCAAGTGGATGATACTAGTAGTCTATTGAGTAACTTGAGAGGGTAAAATATTAAAATCCTTGCTGTGGTTTCTAATATAAGTAAATGATTTGGAATTAACCAAACATGAGCTATAGGTATATTGTTTTAATACCTAGGCAAATTTAATTTCAAAGGGAAACTTACTAGCTACAACATTAGTAAAACGTCGATGTCGATTTTGTATTAAATGTGAACTCAATAAAGATCACAGGCTTCGAGTCCCCGTTGGGACGGACCGATCTTAGTGCTATATACAAAAAAAATATCGTTACTGTTCATTTAATTCTTATATTCGATATTTTATTTACACTTTTTTTTTTGTGCGTAATCTAATGTCGACAGCACAAGTTCTTTAAGCAACTTAATTTGGACTAGATTATGTCTATGTCCAAAGTGTATAAGGGATTATGTTTATGTATAGGGGAGGCCTATGTCCAAAGTGTGTACTGACTGACTGTTGATATGTGTTCTCTAGAAAATGTTAGAAATAATATACCAAAAATAATATACTTACCTACATATCCTAGTTTATTTATTTGTAACACTAAATAAGCTGGTTCGATAACACTAAAAGTTATCAAGCTGACTTAACTAAAAAGCTGGATATAATGAGTACCACATGAACGCACCGAAAAAAACTGCGGACCCTTTACTCATTTGAGATTCTCTCTTAAAACGTACCTATTGAAATTAAAAGATTTTTAAAGACCGGTAACGCGACGAGTCGTTGATCATTATCAAATGACTTGAAATTATACTTTCACCCTTGAAAACATTCGTATACCATAAGTGTTACCCGGCCAATAAGTTTGATTGAAGGTCATATGCAAGTTTATTTTTGTCTTTAGTTCTTGCGATTATATTATTACTTTGTTTGGACACACTCTATAGCTTTTGGCACGTCAATGTCAACCCCCCCCCTAAAACTGATTTTGACAGTTCAGTAAACATAACATACATAACCTTAAACAAATTTGCAGAAAAAAAAAGCGCGGGAACGTTAAACTTATCGGTCGTGTTTCTTTTCGTGAAATAAAATAAAAATATTTTAATAGGATTAGTTACGGTTTGTTTATGTAAATATTGTAAATTTTATTATATATTATCTTTTATTAACAAGTGTATATATTTTCATCGAGTAGGTGAGTCTTTTTATATTTTCCCATGGACCCCCCGGAAGACCCCGGGGGAACCGTCCCTTCGGTCGGTTTAAATATAGTAGTCGGCTCCGATATGGAAACCGATTGCTCGGCTTCATCAATTAATCGCAAGAGGGTAAAGGTGGCTAAACGTATCTGCAGACACTGCAATAAAAAAAGGCGGCAATCCTCTAAAACAAAAACGGTTGATGATTGTCAATGTGTCCAAGACCAAGAAAATTGTACTAAACAACCGAAAGATACCCAAATTAAAGATACCCAAATTAAAGATAGTAATATGCTTAAAACAACAAATAAAGTTGCACGTGAACAATATAATAAAAATGATTTATCCCCGTACATAGTACATGTTCAAAAATTACAAGAAAGTCAAAATGACAATGTCATAATTCATCCAATTTCTTTTGGCCGATTCCTCAAACGCAACTCATATAAAAGTATTATTGATGGTAGCCTTAAACGCATAGGTCGTAACCGTATAACCTTAGCTTTTAGAAACTTCAGTGATGCCAACGAATTTATAAATAGTAAAAAGCTGGAAAGCGATGGTTACAAAGTATTTATACCTACCTTTAATGTAACTCGCATGGGTTTAGTCAGGGGCGTGCCGGTTGATTTAAGCGAAACCGACATTCAAGAAAGTGTTTCTCTCCCAATTGGTTGTGGCAAAATACTAAAAGTCCGAAGAATTAACCGTAAGGTCACTGAAAATGATACAATCACATGGAAACCAACTCAAACAGTTATTGTAACATTTGATGGACAGGTTCTCCCTAAAAAAATATATTTATGCTATAACTCCCTACCTGTAGATTTATACATTTACCCGACCATTCAGTGTTATTCTTGTTGCCGTTATGGACATACTACTACACAATGCCGTTCAAACCCCAGGTGCTACAAATGTGGGAATGATCACACTGGCCATCAATGCCAACCTGATGAGGAGTCCATTGTTTGTATTCAATGTAAAGGAAAACATTTTGCCACTGACAAAAGTTGTCCAGAATATATAAGACAAACAAAAATTAAATTAACCATGGCTCAAAATTGCTTATCATACCAAGAGGCAGTTAAACAACATCCTTCTGTTTCAAGGTCTTATGCAGAAGTTACAAATCCATCACCCTTCCACCATCCACCATCACCAAGACAGGAATTTCAGAATTTGGAAACAAATAAAATTAACTCAAACACATCTTACAAAAAATCTGTATTTATTAAACCTCGCAGCCCCATAAAAGCCACTAGTCATGGGTATGATATTAATGCTCACAAAGAATTAATAAAAGATTTTGATATGCCATCTCCAAGCAGAAATGGTGTTATGATAAATACTGACCACCAAATTAAAGAAAAATCAACTCTAGAATTAATAATTAAACTTATCAAAACCTTATTACTAAATTCCGACAAAACTTCCCACGCTGACCTAATAAACTTTTTAAAAACAACAATTAATGATGGATCAGTCCCAAATTCTGCAGTGGAATGCACGCAGCGTCAATAATAAGAAAAGTGACCTTATTTACTTGTTAAACAAGTATGAACCTTTTTTATTTGCGCTTTCTGAGACATGGTTCAGACCTGGATTCAATTTTAAGGTTCAGGGCTATAAGTGTCTTAGGGAAGATCGCACTGATCAGCAAGGTGGTGGGGTCTCTTTGCTGATCAAAAATAACATTACTTATACACCATATTTATTTAATCACCAAAATAGATATATGCCTATGATTGGTATCATTATTAATAAAATCTTATACATATCCATATATATATCAAAAAAATCAATGCAACTTTTACAAGATTTTAAAAATATTATAGTAACTCTGCCTAAACCATTTGTTTTGTTAGGTGATTTTAACTGCCATCATCAGTCCTGGGGATGTGGCACAAATGAATGCTATGGGGATGAATTATTAGATATATTTGACTCACTCAACTTATGTGTACTTAATGATGGATCTCCTACTCGCAGAACAAAACCAACAGAACATAAGAGTGCAGTTGACCTCACCGTATGTACCCCTGACATTGCATCTATAGTTTCATGGAATACACTCAAGTTAACTTATGGCAGTGATCATTTTCCCATTTTGTTAAAGATGCCAACATCAAATAAACATCTTTCTCAGCACACCCACAGTCACCTACCATGCAGGTTTCAAATTCAGCAGGATTGTTGGCCAAAATTTACTGAAGAAGTTAAAAAAGAGTATTCAAAATTGCCAACCAATACTTCAGATGTAAATATATGCAACAAAGCTCTGATAGCAGCTCTGACTAGGGCAGCTGACAGAGTTTTTCCTAGAAAAGCACATCACCATGGCATTCCATCACCTCCATGGTGGGATAAAGATTGCACTCAGGCAATTAAACACAGAAAGGATTTAGAACATATTTATTCACTGGTGTCCACAACAGAAAATTTTGAAAAATTAGAAGCATGTATTAAGAGCACCAAAAAAATGTTTAAGATTAAAAAAAAAGAAAGCTGGCATAGGTTCTGTGCTAGTATTTCACCATATGTTAAACCATCACTTGTATGGACCAACATTCGTCGATTTAGATCGGCGTTCGTTGATTCTAGCGGACCAAACATCCCCGAACACTTAGTTGATTCATTTTTGAATGGGTTAGCTCCTCCTTCAGTCCCAGAACAGCTAAATATCTGTGATAATATTATTTTAGACCCACTTCCCGTCAGACAAAATAAACTCAATGACCCTTTTTCCATGTCTGAACTACAGGGTGTATTGTCTCATTTAAAAGATAGTGCTCCTGGAGAAGACCTGATTCCTTATTCTTTCATTATTAATGCAGGAGAAGAATATCAACAATATTTATTGTCATTAATAAATAATGTCATTTTGCACGGTAATGTTCCACAACAGTGGAGACACCATTTGGTGTTGCCATTTATAAAAGCAAAAAAACAACCATCTGACGTTACAGCATTTCGACCTATCATACTTTTATCAGTGCTTTTAAAAATCGCCGAACATTTAGTTAAAAATAGACTAGAATGGTACCTTGAAAGTAATTGTCTCTTATCGAAAAGCCAATTTGGATTTCGGAAAGGGAAAAGCTGTATGGACTGTATCGGCCTATTGGTAACCGATGTACGAATAGCTTTCTCTAAAAATGAATCGATTTTGGCTAGCTTCCTAGATGTCACTGCTGCCTATGATAATGTTAATATATCCATATTAAAACGGAAGCTGGAAAAACTGAGAGTTCCAGAAATGCTAACACATTTTATTTTAAATATATTAAGGGAGCGAGTTATAACTTTAAAATCTGATAATGTTGAGTTTTCACGAACTCTATGGAAAGGTTTACCGCAAGGGTCTGTCCTCAGCCCCTTATTATACAATGTATATACCGCCGATCTAGAGGAAAATATCGATTCTACTAAATCAAAAATCATTCAATATGCCGATGATTTATTGGTCTATTCAACACATAAATCAATCACAATAGCTACAAATTATTTAAATATTTCATTACATAAATTAAACAGATGGTTAGAAGACAACGGACTAACTCTTGCGCCTTCTAAAAGTGTTGTTGTACATTTCACAAGAAAAAGAAACATTCCCCCGATCAATATTACTTGTAAAAATAATAAAATTCCAGTCCGAAATGAAGCCAAATTTCTAGGTGTCATACTTGATTCAAAACTCTCTGGCGTTCCACATTGTGAATATATTGTAGCAAAATGTGAAAAAAATATAAACATTTTGAGATGCCTTTCAGGCGTATGGTGGGGTGCTCACCCATATTCTTTAAAAATATTGTACAATGCAGTTATTCGTAGTAATTTAGATTATGGTACATTCTGGCTAGAACCTCTTAATATCGCAGCAAGGAAAAAAATTGACAAAGTACAGTCCAAGGCACTCCGTCTGGTCTGTGGAGCCATGAAATCATCGCCTATAAATGCTCTTCAAGTTGAAATGGCAGATCCTCCCTTGCAACTTAGAAGACAATATTTATCGGATAAGTTTGTGTTTAAAGCATGTCAGATTAAAAACAATCCCGTTATAAAACAACTACAATTACTGTCAAACCATACAGATTCATCTCATTACTGGAAAAACAAATCATTGCCCCCTTCTATTATCAGTTTAAAAAAATATAAATCATTACAGAATCCTATACACGCATTTGATAACCTCCCAATATTTTTAAGTAGTTATCATAGCCTCACAATGACGCCAAACATTATTTTAGATTTAAATATATCTAAAGAAGACATAGAACCAAACAGTATGTTTAATTATGTTATGGACAATAGGTTTCAAAACTGGCCTCAAATATTTTCTGATGCTTCTAAGCATTCCGAAAATAGTTGTGTGGGAGTCGGGGTTTATAACCCTCAGTTCAACTTGTCCCAAAAAATTAGAATGCCCCCGGAGTCCTCAGTCTTCACTGGTGAATGCGTGGGCATCCTAAAAGCCATTGAACTTTCCTTATTATTAAAATTCAAGGAAACCATAATTTTAACAGATTCTTTGAGCGCCTTACAAGCAATCAAAAAGTCACCATTTAAATCCAGTATTGTTTATCCCATAATAATTAATATTAGATGTGCTCTCCTTAAATGTAAAAATCAAAATAAAAACTTAGTACTGGCTTGGATACCGAGCCATTGTAACATTAAGGGCAATGAGAAAGCAGACGCCATAGCCAATGATGCAGTGCTATGGGGAGACCGTGTACCATTCTCTAATTATAACCATGACATCGTTACTTACCTACCAAAGAAAAATCTTGTTGATTCTTGGAATATTAACTGGGCATCCAGCTCACAAGTTAAAGGCAAATACCTTTATAAAATACAACCGTTGGTGTCACTGAAGCCTTGGTTTTATCAAGATAAACTTAAGCTAAGTAAAAAAACTGTATCTATCCTGTCACGTTTGAGGATGGGCCATTGTTGTATACCAACTCATCTTGCCAGACTCAATATAATCCCCAGTGATCGGTGTGAATGTGGGGAAGATGTGGGTAGCATCGATCACATATTTTTTGCTTGCGTGCGGTACGATCATAAAAGTTTTTATGAACATTTAGTATCCTCTCAAACCCCCTTACCCTCTTGCGTTTTGACCCTGTTGATTGACAAGGACAATTATAACATGCTGGCATCATTTATTCTTTGTAACGACATTAAAATCTGATATATATTTTTATGATATATATATTTAGATATGTATATATTTAGCTAGGAAATAGTTCAATAATTTATTCCATATATCTATAACCCCTTTTGTACATATGTATATAATTTTTAACTTTTTATTTTTTTTTAAAACCTTACCTAATCCTTTTCCAATCCAGATTCCGGTCCAAATATTTCCTTAATTCCTTCGTTCCCTACCTTTTCTACCATTGACAAAATACTTGACACTGGCAAATACTTCGAAAGAGTACTGCCAAAACGAAAAAAAAAAAAAAAAAAAAAAAACAAATTTGCAATAATAAGAGTTTATATTGCAACTAGTTTCATAATCGAAATATACATGAATTGTACGATTTTTTTTACTGAATTATCTATTATAGCTGCAATTTATTACATGGGCATTCAAAATGCCTAAAGAACAATATCGAGAAACTTACGTCGGAAGAAAAATGTAAGGTTATGTTTATGTGGTCATATGTTGGATTTATAGCAGAAGTTCATAAAAATCACCAGTAATAGCAATTTTTTTCAAAAAAACACGTAACTTTTAATTAACTTGGCTATTATTAAGTTAATTTTACTTCATTTGATTGATTTAAATTAAATAATTTACTTACAGATCTCATGTAACATTCAATGTAGATAGCCCCTCTGACATCCAACAAGCCGCTCATATTCAAGTTATAACAAAAAACTTGTATGCTCAAGATGGACAGAGAGTGCCAGCAAGTTATGGAGTTCTTGATAGACGAATGGTCAGTTGTTTCAATGTTATAATTGTAACTCTTGGTACTTACTTACTTAATTACAATTTCAGAGTTTTTTACAATAAGTAGTCCAGAATTTATTGGCATGAGAAATCTTATATTGACACATAGCTGATTATTTTTTTATTTTATTTTTTTAGATCATAGTTTAGATTATGCATGAACCTGTTATATTAATTGTAATTTTTCTTATCTTTCTATATGTCTTTTTATGCATAATAATGTGCACAGTAAACTATTATAAAAACTACCTGTGTCATAACAGATAAGCCAAATTTAGATTTTGTAGTCGGAGCTCGTTGCCCCATCTAGGTTGCCCTGAACTAGGGGAGGGGATCACCAGGCTCTTCCCTCGTGCCAGGATCATAATATAACAATTTTAAAAATAACTACTAGTATATCCTAGAGATACTTAAAAACGATTTAAAAAATTTAACACTCTTTAATTTTGAAGACTTATTGAGTAATAAATAAATATTTCAGACATTCACACAATATTATCAATCCCAAATGAAATTCCATAAAGAACTTGTATAATGGATGCTCATAACTGTGTTGACCAAACAAATATCCACTGCTAAATATTTTTTTAAACTACATTGTTGGTATGTTACTGCTTAATAAAAAACAAAACATATTATACTATAAAATGGTTTCCTTTCAGTGATAGCGATAATTTAAATGCGGCTTGTTTATATGTTTTCAGGGCACAAATCAAAAAGATGCCAACTGTGAAACATGTGGCTTGGGTCTGGCAGATTGTGTGGGACACTATGGTTACATAGAACTGGCTCTTCCAGTATTCCACGTTGGTTATTTCCGATCTATTATAACAATTTTGCAGACTATTTGTAAGGTATTTATGTTTTTTTTTGTAACATCTTTTTTTTCATGATACAGGAGAGTAGAACCCACTATTATCACAAAAAGATAACCTTTATTGGGTACTGTGAAACCAAAAGCAGGCTCAATTAACCAATAAATATGTCTCATAATAGAATAATTTCTTCAACTAGTGTAAACTAAAAATGTACACTTAACACAATAGATGCAAGTTGAAGTTCTTTATTTGGGATTTAAGAAATTGTAATTTGAGGACATTTCTTGATAAAAAGATATATTCAACTACACAAAAAGAACAAAACCTAAAAAATAAATTATTTATTTGTAACTGGTAAATTACTTGAGTTATGGTCCTTGAACTTTGATATTTTTAATGGTGAAAATAAAAAAATATTATTGGCATAAAACTTATCTAGTTTAATAATAGTGGCCGAGAGTGAGTGTGTACAGGGCGCTCTCGTCTCGTCTCGCTGTCTCGTTCTCGTCTCGGTCGCTCTCGGTGGCGTGTCGGTATTTTGCGCCCGAGGGTCTCGTTGGCTCTCGTTCAATTAGTTGCTCGCTAAATGTTTTTATGAACGGACGTGTTCCACCATGTGGTCTAGCGAACGCGAGTTACAGTTTTTAGAGATTTATATGATATATTTCTATTAAATGTTTAGGTACGTACTACAAAGTAAATTAACTATTTATGAAGTCTTATTAAGTATTCACTTAATAAGACTTCATAAATAAAAAAATCTACTGTGTGTGATGCATCGTTTTGATGACCACTTTAGCGAGGGGGTAAACCTATCTGCCTCGGACGCCAGTAGTTGAGGGTTCGATTCCCGCACGGAACAAGATAAATAAAAATAAATAAATAATAAATTATAAAATAATAATTTCGGGTCTGGGCGTTTATCTATATATGTATATGTATTTTGTATTCTAGGTTTCCCCCCTAGTTCGCTCCATGGTATCTCATCACAAGCTTTGCTAACTTTGAGGCCATGTTGTTGGTGTGATTGTCTGGGGATTTTCTTTATTTATTATTATCATCTTGTTCTCCATGGCTTACGAATTTTCTTTTTATGATAAATGTTTAAAAATTATATTAGCTCACGGCACAAAGACAAACAACAGCAGTAATTTCTACGTCCATGGTTGCGGGAGCCTCGAGTTCAAATGTTAGAACGAGTGTGTACAGGGATGCTCTCGACGAGAGCCTTCTCGGCCGAGATTCTCGGCGAGAGGCTCTCGTGAGAGTGTACAGTTGCTATAACAAACGTTGTCGACGATCAGTGGCGCGACAAAACATTAAAAATAATAGTGCGACACCACTTTGGCTCGTAAACGGCGACACGACAGTACCTATTTTTGATCGAAAGAAAACTATTATTCGATCCGAATCTGAGTAATGACGGTCCGGCGTAGCCGTTGAGCTATTTCTATTGTAGCTTAGGCACTACATCCGTCATTCGTCATTTCATACAAAATTTATAGATTCTTATTTTCTCAGATTCGGATCGGATGTAGAGCATAACCGCTTTAACCGTTCCAACTACTTCTTCCGGTGCATTTGCAATAATGAACAAAACCCCGTTTTTATTTACTTAATAGAATTGACGTAAGGGTGCTTATATAAAGAAACAGGCTACCGGAACTGACAAACCTGTGCGGGTCTGTACCTATTAGTCCAGAGTTAATTTGGGTATAGAAACGATTGCATTAAAACTGTTGATTTTTAAATGAACTCAGACAATACCATACAGATATTATACCTGTACTGATCGATACTAACCCACACAGATTTTTCTGTACCGGTAACTTGTTTCTTTATGTAAGCACCCTTACTCCATATAGGTACGGTGTTTGTCTTGAATATCGTCTGTCGGTCATAAATAGGTATAAATCGCGCTAGACATCTTGTCCCCCCTGAAGTTATCGTGAGACGTAAGCGTTAAGCACTTAGCAGGTAAGCAGGCTAAGCTAAGCAGGTTTTTTTGTAAGTAAAACAACTGCACGAAACGCCTTGCAAAACTTCAGAGGGTACTATTTGCTTGGCGCGATCTATGTGACGCCATCTGTCGAGCTAACGTTCTTCGAGCATTTTATTTAAAAAAATACTGAATGCTGGACTGGGAGCGAAAGAAAAACGTAGAATGTGCCAGCTGCTTCTCTTCCCGGGCATACTGTAAAAGTCAGTTAAGGGACAGAGGTTTTAAAGGCATTTTTGTGGGCGATAGGCTGACCCCCTGTCCCTACAATAGTCTCTCTCCATCTTTATAATACCTCCAAATTTGTCAAACGTAACATCAGATGGTCTTGTAACCTCTGGTGTTCTGCCTACCCCATAAAGGATACAGGCGTGACGTTATGTATGTATGTAAAATACTGAATATAAGAAGCAATCAGAAATAAAACACTTGTTTTTTTGACTCTTTCAGGAATGTGCAAAAGTAATGTTGTCAGAAACACTAAAGAAGTCATACCGACGGAAGTTCTTAAATCCGGATTTATCATACCTGCACAAGAAAGGTCTCAGAGCAGCTGTTCTGAAGAAAGCGAAAACTTGCACTAAATGCCCTTCTTGCGAAGCTCTCAATGGCATTGTGAAGAAGAGCCCGGCTGGCATCCTCAAGATAGTTCATGATAGATACAGGTTATTATTCTAAACATAGATGTAAAGATACAGTAAAAGATATACAAGTTTTTGAACAAAGACATATAACTTTTAGAAGCAAGGTTGAAACCCAGTCATTGGCGTTTTACGAATTGCTCGTTTAGCAAACAGTGGTAATTAATGGGTCGAGGTTCATATAATTTTAGGTTTTTTTTGGCCATTGTATGTATGTAGATAGTCTTAGAAGATCACTAAGTCATAAATAAATAATGGTATCAAAAAGTTACCTAAACCATGAAACATTCAACACAAGTACAATTTTGTAAAAAAAAAAATTTTACACTGACGCAGAACTAAACTGAGTCAAATATTTTATTTTTATTTGTATTTTATTTGTGGTAAATTAAGATGAGGAAGTATACAAGGGATTTGGAAGGAACTCACTTTTTATGAAACAGTTTTCAGGGAGATAGCTCCTAGATAGATTTAAAACTCTTTTTTTTTTAAACTTACTAATCGAGTCACAATTGATTTATAGTTTTAATCAGACAGGATTATCAATTTTAAAAAGATATTTTAATTTTGAATTACCTACAATGGTTTTCATCAAATCGATATATTACATTTTCAGAGCGAAAAAACCTACAGACCCCATTGTGAAACGCGTGCTCAAGGATTTTCATGAAGCTCAGGAATCCAACAAGGAACTGGCGACTATGATAAACAGTGGGCTGATTAAGGAGCTGAGTCCTTTAGAGGTAAATCGAATTAATAGCATATATCGAAATGGTAACACTATGGATTGAATAATTATGTTAAAAAATAAAACACTTTATCGTCTGTCAAAACACATAAGATTATATGATATAGATTTGAACAATTTAGGTGGTCTAATCGCTCCAAGTCATAATAATACTGCCCTCATAGTCACTACATTTTATTGTGTTATTTAATCTTTAACCTATTTTGCGAGACTAATTTGAACAGTTTCATTTTTAAGTGTGTCTATAAATTTATATTGATTTTATTACATTAGTATGTAATGACGTCATCAGTGAACTTTATGAATATGTGTCAGTCAGTAAAAAAACATTAACTGTGTCTGTGTGCTAAAGTCATGTAATGTCACCAAATGGAGGGTAAACAAAAACATTTCAAAATTGATTCAAATCAACATCTTGCGATTTGATGCCATCGAGGTTAAATAAAGGTCAAATGTATTTTGTTAAAAATCTATAGAACCCTTATCTTTTTAAATGTTTTAAATTGACTATATTAATCAGAAACCTCGAAACGGTTTTTCATTTGAAGCAAATAAAAAGAAATGGGCAATGCCTATTCATACACATTTAAATTCTAGTGTTTGCGTTTGTGATTAAAAGTAAGGACCTAATTATGTCAGGTCATGTTGCTTTTCCAAAACACATCAACTAACATAAAAACTCGAGTCTCCATGGCATTTTCAGGTTCTAAACCTTTTCCGTCGCATACCGGACGAAGACGTGTGCCTGCTAGGCATGCGTTTGGATCGCTCGCGACCGGAAGATCTCATTCTGACGCGACTTCCGGTACCGCCATTGTGTATTAGACCCAGTGTCGCGTCGGACATCAAGGCTGGAACGTAAGTACTTTTTTTTATTTTCCATAATATACGTTGTTAAGTAAAATATAATATTTTTCTCAAACATGCTTAGGAAGTGGAGCAAGATTTCGACAACCTTCTTCGAGATTAACCGAACTTACTGTACTGGTCGAGCAGGGGCCGGCAATATTTGTATGAAAATTCATATTTGTCGTGTTTAGCGGCCAAATAAATTACTATGTAAAATCATATTTATCGTGTAATTTAAAAATGGAACTATCTTTTACTCCGAAACATGGCGACCAAAGAGGTAACTTATCAAAGGTTTAATATAATTGTGAACTGGTTTGCACATTGGCGTCTAAAAAACTACTGTTGTTAGTTATTCGTCAAGTTCGTCATTGGTTTTATAGTTCTGAATTGTACTACTTAGTTTAATTTCCGCGCATTATTCGAGAGAAGTAGTATACAAGCCTTGGCCGCAACTAGGCATGGATGGACTCACGCATGTGTGGCTCGGCCCACATTCACACGTTCGTCCATCAATGCCTCTGTTGCCGACCGCTGCAGCAATGTACTATGTCGTGAGGTCTTTAGCTAAAATGTTCTTTATTCGTCTCAAATGGGTATAAACATAGTTTAAAAACGAGAATAATCCAGATAAGTGGAACTTTATTTATTTTTAGTCACTTTTTAAATTTGTTTGAAATTCTTTGCTTCTGACAATTTTTGCTAAGTTTTCTGAACTTAGTCGTTTATAAATCGTGTTTTCAATAATAAAATTTTTATGTTCCTAATAAATAAATATAAATAAATATTTCTGACACTCATACATACATACATATTTTTATTTTTTATTAGAATAAACTTAAATAAACATATAAACATCCATGACTTGACGACTAATATCTGTGTTCATCGCACATTCTCTGGCATAGAAGGCAATGTATGTTACCGCTACACCAGCCGGTCGTCTAATATAATAAAACGTAGGAAGCCAAAAATGTCGTCCTTTCTGTAGTAAGGTATAGTCACGTTTAATAATATGTACACGTTTTCATTGGACTTTGAATCTTATTACAATGGACTAAGTTGCTAAGCGTCATGTTATTAGACGTAAATGCACAACATAGTCTGCTGACAATCAGGCTTGTTCTCTTATACTCCAGCAACGAAGACGACCTAACAATGAAGCAATCCGAGATCCTGCTCATCAACGACGTGATCGCTCGCCACGTGGGCAGCGGCGGCAAGTGCGAGCTCGTCCACGAGGACTGGGACTATCTGCAGCTACATGCCGCGCTCTACATCAACAGCGAGCTCAGCGGCATCCCGCTGGCCATGCAGGTAGTGTGTGCTACATATCACGTGCTCCACGAGGACTGGGACTATCTGCAGCTACATGCCGCGCTCTACATCAACAGCGAGCTCAGCGGCATCCCGCTGGCCATGCAGGTAGTGTGTGCTACATATCACGTGCTCCACGAGGACTGGGACTATCTGCAGCTACATGCCGCGCTCTACATCAACAGCGAGCTCAGCGGCATCCCTGCTGGCCATGCAGGTAGTGTGTGCTACATATCACGTGCTCCACGAGGACTGGGACTATCTGCAGCTACATGCCGCGCTCTACATCAACAGCGAGCTCAGCGGCATCCCTGCTGGCCATGCAGGTAGTGTGTGCTACATATCACGTGCTCCACGAGGACTGGGACTATCTGCAGCTACATGCCGCGCTCTACATCAACAGCGAGCTCAGCGGCATCCCGCTGGCCATGCAGGTAGTGTGTGCTACATATCACGTGCTCCACGAGGACTGGGACTATCTGCAGCTACATGCCGCGCTCTACATCAACAGCGAGCTCAGCGGCCACATATCACGTGGCAGCGGCAGTGCCAGTGGTACACGAGGACTAGAATAAACTTTTGATACACGACAGCTGTGTTCGTGTTTTGTTATATGGTCTGCAAATATTTGTCATGAGCCTGTTCATTATATCAGCTATGATTCCAACCATTTTATAACCTACACATTAACTGAACAGGTAACCTGACACTTACACCACTTATTTTTTGACTGGAGAAAAGCGTCCCCGCAAAAGGGGGAACGACGGCGGGGTGTGTGGGAATGATCCTGGCAGCAAGCGGACCGACCCATTAAAAACCTCCAGGTGTACATAGCCGTGGAGCTGAGGTTGAAGGTCATCACAATGGCTTAGAAAGAACTTGAATCTTCTTAAAATGTTGCCCTGGAACACATTTGGCTGAAGATTTTATTTGAAGAGTGGTCGCTAGCCAGGCGGACCCTGACGGGGTCCTGCCACCAAGCGGGGGCCATTTGGATTATTTGCCCTTTACAACATGCGTATATCAGGGCAGTAGGGCAATTCTAAGCTGCCACTACGCTGGCTAAGTGTATTGTGTTCAAATAGCGAAAGGTAAAAAAAAATTCAAAAAATTCAAAAAGTTTTATTCATCTTAGGAATTTCACAAAACAATTGATGAAATCAGTCATCACATACTTCGGCTTTAACTTCGGCTTTAACTAGTTGTTGATAGTTGTTAAATAGGATATTACAATAGACCAAGGGACAAAAAAAGCCAGCGGAAAAAACCTCTTGGCACTCTTTTTCAGTCAGAATTATCAAATTAATACAAATAGGTACAGTACAAATTGACCGTGAAATGAAAAAGAAACAAACACAAGACACCTAATTGTGAGAGCCAATGGCATGCCAATGAGCTAAGGTGCATCCAACTAATGTTTCCATATCGGAGTATTCAATAAACATTTAACCAAAACGTGGCTAAAATGCTGGCATCGATAAAAATAACGAGAAATTACAGTAAGCTTAATTAATGGCGCACAAAAATGTTAAAGTTTAATGTAAATGGCAACCGGCATGCCTTTACATTAAACTTTAACATTTCGCCATTTTTGCCATTTTTAGTTACCGTCATCTGTATTTTCATTTGGTAGAATTGTTATCTATGGTAACGATATTTTTAATTATTCTTGTGGTTTTTTAATACGATGTCTATCAAAAATGGAGTGGTAACTATTTGTTTGTAGAGGTATTTCCTTCAATATATCCTTGTGCTCACATTCTAGCCCCAGATACAAAGAAACGGAAACAGCTTTTAAACTGTAAATAACAAATACATTTTCGTCCTCAGCCCAAAAAACCTGGTCGTGGGTTAGTGCAGCGCCTCAAAGGCAAGCAAGGCCGGTTCCGCGGCAACCTGTCCGGGAAGAGAGTGGACTTCTCCAGCCGCACCGTCATCTCTCCCGACCCCAACCTGCAGATACAGGAGGTGAGGAACCTTCATCTATTTTATTGAATGAGACTGTGAAATGCTTTCTTTTCACCGTTATGAGGTTTATTTAAAGTAGTCAATGGAAAAGTATTTTTAATGTTACTAACGTAAATTTGTAAATTCGGTGAACTGTTTTTGATAAGAAGTAATCACAGTAATAAATTGAAGTCATTGTATTCCTAAAACAAACGTCGAATTTAGCGAATCCCGTTGATTATGACTGAGATAAAAACATTGTCAAACCCCTCAATTTAAAATCATTTAGCTGTTTTGCTTTGTTTATTCGTACTTGTATGTATGTTGACTTTGTAGCATATTAGCTAGTAAATTTGTTTTTATCGTGGGAGAGTAAATCCGAGATCATAAAAAATTAAAATTAAAAAAAATATATTTATTTACCAGAAAATAGATACAAAAACAGACAAAAATACAAAACAGACAATTTAAATCAAGGTTTACGGACTTATTCTAAAAGAGCTTTAAAAATAATAATATTATGTTCTCTTATAAATCTACTACAGTAAAGTTTATCTACATTGAAATATACTTGAAAGAGACAACACCATTACTATGCGATCAAATTTTTATTTTATACTTTTCCTTTATTAAGAGGGTAGTTTTCTGCTTATATTACTGGCGGTCCCCGCACTAGGCAAACCTGTATCGCGGGGTCCCAGGGCCGATTTCCATTGATAGCTATACGGAAGCGAAACGATAACATCTTTAAAGCTATACATAGGAAACTATTGACCGTTACAGTGATGGTGTTGCACTCAGACGCTATCGGTCATTATTTATTTATCATTATCTAATACCTACAACACAAGCTAGGAGCTTAGTTTAGAACTATATCGAAAAAATATAATAAACATTTTTGTGTAGGGGTAACGTACATTGCCTTCTATGTCAGAGGTCCTGGGTTCGAATCCCGGCGGCGACGGATATTTGTGTGATGAACACAGATATTAGTCGTCAAGTCATGGACGTTTATATGTTTATTTAAGTTTATTATCTAATAAAAAATATGTATTTATTTAATATGTGTGTTTATACATACATACATACATAACTTCACGCCTGTATCCCGTATGGGGTAGGCAGAACACCAGAGGTAATAAAACCAACTGATGTCACGTTTGACAAATTTGGAGGCATTATAATAGTGTAGAGAGACTATTGCAGTGACAGGAGGTCAGCGTATCGCCTACAAAAAATGTGTTTATATATGTGTTTATACAGGGTTCTGGCGTGATGAGTGGATAATCCTTTACCGACGGTTGGGGGGCATTGCGGCTGTTCAGAAAATGACAATTTGTGTTTAGTAAAAGTGTCACAGTTTTCGAGTTTTCGGGCATTTTTTAAAATTTGAAAAAAGTTAGGCCTTTACCCACTCTTTTAAGTGCCAAATTTACAATACAAAGAATTTTCTCAATCTGTTTTCTCAACAGCATTCAGTGATAGTGGTGCTATCAAACGTAAACTACCAATTTTGTACGATAGCCAAAGTTTTTTTTATTTTTATTTTTAAACGTACAGTTTGTGCTAAGTTCTATTTTTTTCCCTAACTTTGGTACCTCGTGGTGTAAAAAAAATATACAGTGACATGAGTGCCCAATTGATTAAATAATAGTCAATTTTATTACGATTTCAAAATGGTATAATTTACGATATTTCTAGCTCTCAATTTAAAAATATTGCATTTAAGGTGAGTCAAGGTCAATTTGTCGCAAAGCGCCGAATTCCCTGAAGGGGGTCCGTCGCTCGCAGTTCAAAAGGGTGCTGAAGTGGAAGAAAACTATTTAATAACACTTAAAAACTATAATTTTTATTTACAAAGGGAGAAAGGCACTTAAAGGCACTGAGGAAAATGTTTGAATTAGACGTTCGGAGCTAGCGGCCCTCGGCCGCAGTAGACGCGTGAAGTTATGTATGTATGTATGTGGCGGAGGCAGCCACCAACAACCGCTAAGTTAGCGACAGGGAGGCCGCTCACAACGGTAGGAACCACTGCGAGGGTTGTAGAGCACGGCCGCAGTGGTTCCAAAATCTATTCCTAAGATGAGAGAAGGATAAGTATATCCTTCTCTCATCTTAGGAATAGATTTTTGGAAATCATTTAATCTCTTACCACACATACTATCCTCTGCACTAAAAAACTCATGCTTAACAATAGAAAAATCTCACAATATACAAGAATATACCAACCTATCACTAACACAAAAACCTATCGCTGATGATATCATAAAACGGTTCTCGGGAATTTCTTTCGAAGAGAAAGGTAGTCTGGGACGCACTCACCTCATTTGTCACAGAATCGACACCGGAGATGCGTTACCTTTTAAGCAACGTTGCTATAGACTTTCTCCGTAGAAACAAAAACCTTTGGGTGCTGAAGTACACAAGATGCTGCAATGGAAGGTGATTGAATCATGCGAAAGTCCTTGGCTTTCCTCTGTGATAATCACCCCTAAAAAGAATGGTGAATGGAGATTCTGCGTAGACAGTAGGAAACTAAATTCTTTAACTCGTCGAGATGCCTACAGCTTACCTCTCATGAACGAAATTCTAGACAACCTTAGGAACGCTAAATTCCTATCCAATATTGATATCGCAAAGGCATTTTGGGAAATTCCTCTGAATAAAGAAGATCAAGAGAAAACAGCCTTCTACGTACCCGGCCGAGGCATGTTCAAGTTCGTAGTTATGCCATTTGGCTTAACCAATGCTCCAGCTACCCAACAACGCTTAATGGACCAACTCTTTACACCAGAATTTGATAACAAAGTCTTTTGTTACCTCGATGATATCATAATCATAAGCGAAACCTTCGAAGAACACATAGCTTTATTACTAAAAGTCCTTGAAAAACTAACTTACGCTAATCTTAGCATTAATTTCAAGAAAAGTCATTTCTTCAGACCAGAACTAAAATATCTAGGTTTCATCGTAGATGAACATGGTCTGCGGGCAGATGCTAACAAAACTAACGCAATCCTCGACTTCCCTATACCAACCTGTCGTAAAGAAATGAGGAAATTCATAGGTACTTGCAGCTGGTTCCGCAGATTTATACCACACTTTAGCACCATAGCAGCACCACTAAATAAACTCACTGCTTCAGGTAAAAACGCTCCAAAATTCCATTGGAACCCTGAAGCTGACAAAGCCTTCAATAAACTAAAAGAAGCTCTCATAACTACACCTGTCTTGGCCTGCCCCGATTTTAAATTACCTTTTTCAGTACATTGCGATGCCTCTAACTTTGGTGTTGGTGCTATGTTAACACAAACCAACGATAACAAAGAAGTGGTAATCGCCTACATGAGTAAATCACTAAATAAAAACGAATAAAATTACTCCACCACTGAAAGAGAAACACTAGCTGTACTAACAGCCCTTGAACACTGGCGCTGCTACCTTGATAACGGAAGCCCCTTTACAGTCTACACAGATCATGCTGCATTGAAATGGTTCTTAAATCTCTCCAACCGCACAGGACGTCTTGCTCGATGGACAGTTCGCATTTCTTGCTTCAACTTTACACTAAAACATAAAAAAGGAAAGGACAACGTCGTTCCGGACCTACTCTCCCGTTCTAAAAACCCTACTTCAGACACATTTCCTATTGCCCCACGTTGGGCGCCAAACAGTCGCAAAGCGCCGAATTCCCTGACTCCTTCAGTCCGTCGCTCGCAGTTCAAAAGGGTGCTGAAGTGGAAGAAAACTATTTAATAACACTTAAAAACTCGCGGTCTCCGAGGGCCGAGGGCCGCTAGCTCCGAACGTCTAAATCAAACATTTTCCTCAGTGCTATAGTGACTTTAAGTGCCTTTCTCCCTTTGTAAATAAAAATTAAAGTTTTTAAGTGTTATTAAATAGTTTTCTTCCACTTCAGCACCCTTTTGAACTGCGAGCGACGGACCCCCTTCAGGGTGTGATGTAGTATGTATTACCTATAATATTATACCGTTTACTTAATAAACTCAGTGTATTCTCAGACTTGGTTGGTTTCACTTGTCTCTCCAAACACCCGACCTTACATGGCGACCCTGCCTATCACAAAGTCGGACCGCGCGTATACACCTACAAGTTTCAAATATCTTGCAGTTTAGCAGTATTAAATATCTTGGTGCACGGAAAATTACAGAGTAATTATGGAGCAAATTAGTTCTCGATCTTTAAAGTACTACACGTGCCGTAACTTTTACAAAGAGTACTTTTTCGGTGAAAATGGGAAGTTCCAAATCTAAAGAAGAGGTCATCATCGCCCAAACTGCCGGGGCAGGCTCTAACACGGCCAAAGCAGAACAATTACACGAGAGTACAAATACGATCCTAATTATAATTTGCACAATTTTAGCAATCGGCTTAGTGATATTTGTGTATAAGCTGTATAAGCGATGCCATAAAAAACAGATACATCGGCAAATCAATGAATTGACATTGAAAAGATACTCTAGTATCCTGCGGAGGCAGCAGGCTAACCAAGGTGCGACTAAGAGCGGTGGAGATGCCGACATCATGGTTTAGCAGACATCGTTTTCACGGCCACTAAGTGAGTGTTAAAAAGTGCTTAAAGTGAATTACGCAGTGTTTATCGGGTTACAAGTTAAATGGTGAATGGTTGGTGTTTCTTTCATGTATTTCTTATTTAGAATAACTATACTTTTAACATTTTAATACCTATATAATACATATCAATAGTGATGAGGTTTATTGTATTTCAAATTGTATTAATAGGTATTGCTAAGGCAACATGTTAGTGCTATTTTAACTTTTTATATGTATTTTAGATAACATAGCTATACTTTTTACGTAGGTACTAGATACTTCTTATTTTCGAAGGTTACTTAAACAAAACTTAAAATAGATATGATTTTATACATTTTATTTTATTTTATAATGAAATAAGCGTACGTAATTTCATTTTATTATGTGTATCTTTCTAAATTTAGATCTTCTTTTATTTTTAATACGTATCTAGTAGTTATTTTGTTGTTAGAAATTTATGGCTGATGAATTAATTTTTTTACTTAATGAGTTAAAAAACATTCGAAGTTATTTGATAAAAATCGGTCCTAAGCGTAGACATGGTAAGATTTTGGAGGCAAAGAAAGAACAAGCAAATAGTGTTTTATTAAAATATAACAAGTATTTAGATATTTATAGAACTACTTTAAAAAATTATACGAAATTGAATTATGAAGAAATTTGCCTGATTCAGCGGATTTGCGATCAGTTTGATAATATTTTTTCTGAAGTAATCTCCTTGTGCAGTGAAACTAGTAAAGTTTGCCATTCCGAAAAAAAAATGGGTTCGTTTGATTTAAAGACAGCTTTGAATTTAATACCAATAATGAATGATAGTGACGATACCACGAAACAACTGATTGAGGGTATTGAGTACTACAGTTCTACTTTCGAAAAAACCGAGTGTAAGACAAAATTGATTCAATTCGTTTTAAAAAGCAGGTTATCTCAGCGTGCGAAGTTATTGCTGAATGAAAACTACAAAACTATCGAAGATCTTGTAAAGGCTATGCGTAAAGTATTATTACCGCAGGCAAGCTTCACGGCTATTCAAAGTAAGCTGCTGCAGTGTCGACAAAGTGGTAAAACTATAACTGACTTCGGTAAAGACATATCTGAACTATTCGTGAATCTCACAATCTCACAGGCCGACGGCAACTCTGCAAATTATGGTATACTAAAACCGCTAAATGAAAAATTGGCGATAAAAAGATTTGCCGACGGGCTGCGGGATCGTCGTTTAGGTACGATTGTCGCTGCACGAAACTTTTCTTCCTTATCAGATGCAATCCAAGCCGCCCAGGACGAGGAAATAACCACGCAGGGCACATCCGAAATGTTTTACTCAGGTCGGCATAATAATTTTTCAGCCAGGCGGGCTCAACGAGGACTTCGATGCCAACGTTTTTTTGGCACTAGAGGTCAAAATGTAATTAGACCTCAGCGAGGGTCTCAGCCTGTACAATATTTCTCAAATAATAGGAATCGCGGCTTCAATAACTACAATAGATCTTCCAAGAGACAATTTAGCAATCGCGGCCGGGGTATCGGCTTACAAAGAAACATCAACATTATGACCGATGATCAAGTTGCAACGAGTTCTTCGAACGGTGAGTCCTTAGATCATTTTTTTCGTGCCTAATATGTTTTCTTGCAATAGTTTAAACAAAGTATCCCTCTATATCAGGAATATTAATCATAGCTGGCTAATTGACACCGGTGCATCAGTATCGGGAATAAATTTATCATGTTTAAAACGTTTACGAATTCCTTACCAAAAAGAGAACGTTAAAGTTAAAGGCATAGGTGGTTATTTAAATTCAGAAGGATTTGTTTATTTAAATCTTAATTTTAAAGAACATATTTTCACTCATAAGTTTCTTGTATTTAAGCGTTTACCGTGTAAAAGTGATGGAATTTTAGGACAAGATTTTTTATCATGCTTTAATGCTATTTTAAATTTTGAAAATAATACGATACAATTATTAACTTATAGCTCTCAGCCAGTGAAATTACCTTTTGAAGTACCTTATAATAATTATTTAATTGTACCGGCACGCAGCGAGTCCTTACATTTCATTGAAACGCAGCTAATAGAGGATTGTGTGGTTTCAAATCAAGAGTTATGTGAGGGTGTTTTCTTAGCTAGTAGTGTAAATAAACCAGTAAATGGAAAAATCCCAATTAGGATTTTAAACACGCGCGAGACAGATGTTCGTTTAAATTATTTACAACTTAACACTACTAAATTAAATGAATACATAATTTGTAATTTTAGCAAACCGACGGTTAATTCTGATAGAGTAAAAAAGTTATTTTCTCTATTAAATTTAAAAAGTTTAAATTTAGAAGAACGTAAATCAATAGAAAATATTTGCGCAAAATTTCCCGACATTTTTCATCTTCCGGGGGATAAATTAACAACCACCCCTATTTATACTCAATCTATTGACCTGAAACCACACACTATGCCTATTTATACAAAACCTTATCGGTTACCGTACTCACAGAAAGCGGAAGTTGATAATCAAATCAAAAGTATGTTATCACAGGGAATAATTGAAGAATCGCAAAGTGCATGGTCTAGTCCCTTGTTACTAGTACCAAAAAAGGCAGATGCGACCGGTCATAAAAGATGGCGTGTTGTGATTGATTACCGGAAGTTAAATAATGTCATTCAGGAGGACAAATTCCCTCTGCCTAATATAACTGAAATTTTGGACTCGTTGTCAGGTGCTATGTATTTTACTCATTTAGACCTCTCTCAAAGTTTTTATCAAGTTTCATTAGATAAAAAATGTAGACAATTCACTGCCTTTACAACGGATAAAAATCAATATCAAATGACCCGTATGCCCATGGGTCTCAAATCCAGTCCCAATAGTTTTAGCAGAATGATAACTATAGCGATGTCTGGCCTTAATTATGATAAGTGTTTAGTATATCAAGATGACCTTGCTGTCATTGGCAGGAATTTACAAAATCATAATCAAAATTTAATGGATATTTTCTCTCGGTTACGTAAAGTAAATTTAAAATTAAATCCAGGCAAATGTGTATTTTTACAGAAAGAAATTAACTATTTAGGCCATACAGTTTCAGGTACAGGTATTTTGCCAGATCATGAAAAAATTAGGGTTCTAGAAAATTATCCAAGACCACAAAGTACGGACGAAGTAAAGCGCTTTGTGGCCTTTGCTAATTATTATAGGAAATTCATACCTAACTTCGCGAAAATAGCAATTCCTCTTAATCAATTGTGCCGTAAGAACGTATTTTTTTCATGGCCGTCTGATTGTGAAAATTCATTTCAATCTTTAAAATCTGCGTTATCAAAACCACCAGTTTTACAGTATCCAGACCTATCGGAAAGTAACGAGTTTATTCTCCAAACAGATGCGTCGGGAAAAGCCTTAGGTTCCGTGTTGTGTAATAAGGATGGCCAGCCCGTAGCTTATGCTAGTCGCAGTTTAAATAAGGCTGAAATTAATTATCCTACTATTGAGAAAGAGCTCTTGTCAATAGTATGGAGTGTTAAGTATTTTCGACCTTATTTATACGGCAGAAAGTTTAAAATACAGACCGACCATCGTCCACTCGTTTATTTATTTTCTATGAAAGATCCTTCCAGTAGACTTTTGAAGTTCAGATTACAATTAGAAGAATATTTTACAATCGAGTATCTAAAAGGTGAATTAAACTGTGTTGCTGATGCTCTTTCACGGATTAGTATATCGTCGGACGATTTAAAAATGATGAATGAGCAGGTTATTAATGTAGTTACCAGAGCGCAATTACGTCAAATACGAATGCAAAATGATAAGAACAGTAATATTACACCGGCGATTCATATTGACCCTGACTCGAGGCCTGATCAACCGAGAGTCGTGGAAATAATTAAAAAACCGAAAAATATTACTGAACTCTTATTAATTAATGCTAAACAATTAAATACTTTAATGAAAAGAAATATTTTGATAGAAAAGTTTAAATATTTTATTTATGTGCCCAGTCAATTAATAATTTATTTGCAGACAATATCTCGATCTCCAATTACGCGAGTCGAATTGTTGAGAGATTTGTCATGTTTATGTTCTAAGTATTTAATAAACGAAATATGCATATTACGAAATGATAATAACAGTGATTTTATAAGTGGGCTCATAGCGGAAATAAAAAAATGTAGTAAATGGTCCGGACCACGAATTTGTGTAGTTAGTAAAGTTCAAAGGATAGATAATTTAGATAATAGGCGTGTAATACTGAATGACTTCCACCTACTGCCCACTAGTGGCCACGCGGGCATTAGGCGGATGACAAATAACATAAAGAAGTATTATTTTTGGCCTTGTATAGAAAAAGATGTAGTTGATTTTGTTTCTAAGTGCGAACAATGTAAGAAACAAAAATATTCTGTACAAACTAAGCAACCTATGACAATAACAACCACTGCGAATTCCTCTTTTGAGAAAGTGTATCTAGATATAGTAGGACCGCTTCCTAAGGATATACATAACTATAGCTATATTTTAACCTTACAATGCGAGTTGACGAAGTATACGGAGGCATACCCTTTGTTGAATAAGGACGCTGTAAGCGTAGCCCGTGCTTTTGTTGACAATTTTATTTTAAGGTTTGGCATACCTAAAGAAATAGCGACCGATCGCGGGTCGGAGTTTATATCTAGTACTATGAAAGAGATATGCCAAATCTTAAAAATTAATCAAACATTATCAACAGCTTATCATCACGAAAGCATCGGCGCATTAGAAAACACGCATAAAACGATGGGTGCTTATTTAAGGATCAATTGTGAGAACAGGATGGATTCCTGGAGTGCTTGGTTGCCATATTGGTGTTTTTCTTATAATAATACGGTGCATACGGAAACCAAGTACACTCCCCACGAATTAGTATTCGGAAAACGTTGTATGTTACCTTCTAATTTACTAGGAAATATGATAGATCCTCTTTACACTCATGACAATTATGCACTCGAGTTAAAATATAGACTTCAAGTAGCACAGAAAGATGCACGTAATAATTTATTATTAAGTAAAACTAAACGTAAGCAAGAGTATGATACTTATACTAACCCTGTATACTATAAGAGGGGCGATTTGCTACTGTTAAAAAATACGTCAGGAAACAAGATGGTGTAACGTTGTGGATTGGGGGGAGTGTTCAGTTTGTGCCCGGAGTGAAGATTGCTTAAGTTGTAAGTAACCAGACACTCCTACCAAAACACAGGTCACAAAATAAAGATACTCTGAGCGTAAACACCCTAGACTCACCCTCGATCCTACTTATCCAAGATATAGCGGGGTAGGTCCTACTTAACAGGTCTTGTGATATAAAATAAAAGATGTTAATACTGATAAATATCACAGATTTTATTGTGTAATAGTTCAAGGCGAGTCCTGAGTATCTTTACACAGAGAGCGGTGAGAAAAAAGTTTAACTAGCTCAGGAGAGGGAGTTCACCATACTAAATCACCTCACCGTCTCTGTTATACATAAAAAGAACAATTTATATAGGTACTTTAAATTACCATGAAGCTAAATTAACAAAATAATTAATAAACTAAGGTTAGTGCTTAAGTCTACTTAAAAACTAACCGCAAGGATTATCTTTTAAAACAATAATTAAAGAATATTCTATCTCTTAATGTCACTACAATAACTAATATCCAGTTTCAATATCCAATATCCAATATCAATATCCAATATCACCACAGGTACTTTCTTTCTTGATTTTATAGTTGTAAGTAGATAAAAGATTACCTTATAACTCCTCGGTCAACATTTTACTAAAGCAAATCTGCATGTTACCATGAGGATTTCATGCTCTTGTGTTAAATCATGTAACAAACAGCTTCAGCCACATTTAAAAACAATGAAAACTCCACCAGAGTTACTCCTGCAAAGCACCCATATGGTTTCCAATATGGGCTAAAATTTATTTCTAACACAAACTGCGGCGACTACATATTATACGTATTTCACCTTATTAAATTTAAGGTTTTTTAAATGGGACGATCACAACATCTAGCCAGCAAAGCCGGCCCAAAAAAAAGATTTCACATCTTGACAGCAGCGGTGCGTTCCGTCCGTCTTGAAGAAAAAAAAATAATGTTGCCAATCTCAAAATTCTAAGGTCGCGAGTTTTAATTTTTTATAACCCACAAAAACTACTACGTTACAATGCCCCCCCTCCAAAGAAAAGGGTCATGAAGTGAACCGATCGCCGTCCCGGCGTTGAAACAATCTACAACCAACCTAAACTGAGAAAAAAACTAAGTTATAACACAACAATGAATCTAAGTAGATAGGTAGATACCTACAATCTGTGAAATATATCAGTAACAAAACAAAAAAAATGTTACACCTATGGCCAACATACCATAAGGTATAACTAAAACCCATCACCACAAAACAACAACTCAACAGCTGTTAAAAGAGAAAAAAAAACTTGTAAGTAACAAAGTTTACAACCAACTATCAACCAAGTTGTATTAGAAAAATATATATAGGCATAACAGCCACTTAAGTAACAACAAACAGTTGTTAAAAAAAACAATACCAAAATTACAACATTAAGTTTAGTAAGTAAACCTACTTACTAAAAAAATATAAATAAATATCCATCTTTCAGTTATCAATCCAAAAAAAAACCAACAGGCAGGTCAGATTTTATACAAACTACACATTCCTTACAAGACCGGCCATAGCATAAAGTCATTCAATGAGTCCTTGAGTTGTGTCAGTCTTATCACCATTCATTCACATTCATTCATCATCGGGTTGAACATACATCATCTTCTAGAGCGCTCTTTGCAAAATTAGTAACTAACATAACCATTCATTCCTTACATTCATCTCTTTCAGAATTACTGTCTTTGTGTTAACACAGCAAAATCTGTGCAACACTAAACAATAACAAAAACATACTACTTCAGTATAAAAGTTGTAAAGCCAACTTTACACCAGAACTAACAATGGACATCGAATTGAATTTGCCTTTAGCTATTACTTAAAAACAATATAACTTCAGTATAACTGACAGTTATAACAAAATATTGCCGAAACAACAAAAATGTGTCAGGTGAGTAATAGAGAAATACCACCTATATGACAACAAAATAACTGCAGATTGAACTCAATACTGACAGTAACCAAAATCTGTACCAAGTGAGTAGTAGAGAAATACCACTTGTACAACAAAAAATATATTTATCTGCAGATTTATCTGACAGATAAAAAATACACTAACATTTAGTGAAAAAAAATTTCACAAAAAGAAAATATATCTACCAAAATGGTTATATAAAAATGTATAAACACAAAAAAATAAGGACTACTAATGGTGAAGTTTCAATAAAACACAAAACATATTAAACCTTTAGGTCCTTCACGTGCCATGAACCAATAGGATAAAATTACTTCTAAAATAATAAATTGCTCTTAGTAGGCTCATTAAATAAACCAGAGCGCTGTTTAGTTGCTGAAGTATCTATAGACAAATAAGGTTTTAATTTATCTTAAAGAGACAAAATCTTCTTCTGCAACGCTGGGCTACTAGAAGACAACCTATTTATTCGCCAATACAAGTGACTGCATAAACCCTTGAACCGTGAACTCGAACTTTTATCACTGTCAAACAAATTGGATAGTTCAAGCAGCTTACTTTCAATAATTGGAAGCTCTTCCTCAACATCGACCTTGTCATCCAATACATATATGTCATCTGGAGAACATTCCTTAGACAAAACTCTAAGTTGCTTCCTCAGCCCTTCTACAGTTGTGCTTGGTGTCTCAGAACGAATAAGAACTTCATAAATGAGTTCTTCCTTATTTAAAGCATGAAAATTAATTGATTTTAAGTTCGCCATGGTGATATTTTAACAAGAAAACCTTAATAATATTAAATACTATGTTAGTATTATAATTAAATACAAAATATATCTGTAAATATCAGCTAATGTAAAAATATATGGTAACATCAATGTAAATTACCTGAAAAAAGTTTGTTTGTAACAAACAATAAAAACAGAACAGTATTTGACAATAAAATGTTCAATAAACAAAGTAAAGTGTGTTGTTGTACACAAATTAAATGAATTTTAATTTGGAACTGCAAAGTTGTAACATTGACAAAAAGAGATATATTATTTTCAATAAAACAACACACAAAAATGTAAATTGGACGCAATAACAATTATTACACCCTTAAACAATAAAAATTTAAAGATTGGGCGCCATTTGTAACGTTGTGGATTGGGGGGAGTGTTCAGTTTGTGCCCGGAGTGAAGATTGCTTAAGTTGTAAGTAACCAGACACTCCTACCAAAACACAGGTCACAAAATAAAGATACTCTGAGCGTAAACACCCTAGACTCACCCTCGATCCTACTTATCCAAGATATAGCGGGGTAGGTCCTACTTAACAGGTCTTGTGATATAAAATAAAAGATGTTAATACTGATAAATATCACAGATTTTATTGTGTAATAGTTCAAGGCGAGTCCTGAGTATCTTTACACAGAGAGCGGTGAGAAAAAAGTTTAACTAGCTCAGGAGAGGGAGTTCACCATACTAAATCACCTCACCGTCTCTGTTATACATAAAAAGAACAATTTATATAGGTACTTTAAATTACCATGAAGCTAAATTAACAAAATAATTAATAAACTAAGGTTAGTGCTTAAGTCTACTTAAAAACTAACCGCAAGGATTATCTTTTAAAACAATAATTAAAGAATATTCTATCTCTTAATGTCACTACAATAACTAATATCCAGTTTCAATATCCAATATCCAATATCAATATCCAATATCACCACAGGTACTTTCTTTCTTGATTTTATAGTTGTAAGTAGATAAAAGATTACCTTATAACTCCTCGGTCAACATTTTACTAAAGCAAATCTGCATGTTACCATGAGGATTTCATGCTCTTGTGTTAAATCATGTAACAAACAGCTTCAGCCACATTTAAAAACAATGAAAACTCCACCAGAGTTACTCCTGCAAAGCACCCATATGGTTTCCAATATGGGCTAAAATTTATTTCTAACACAAACTGCGGCGACTACATATTATACGTATTTCACCTTATTAAATTTAAGGTTTTTTAAATGGGACGATCACAACATCTAGCCAGCAAAGCCGGCCCAAAAAAAAGATTTCACATCTTGACAGCAGCGGTGCGTTCCGTCCGTCTTGAAGAAAAAAAAATAATGTTGCCAATCTCAAAATTCTAAGGTCGCGAGTTTTAATTTTTTATAACCCACAAAAACTACTACGTTACAATGGATCCTATTTATCTAGGACCTTATATTGTTATTGATGATTAAGATTGTAATGTGAAAATTTTAAAAGACGGTAAGGAGTATGTTACTCATAAAAACCGTACTAAGCTTTTTAAAAATATGTAATCTTTGTATTTTTTATATAAGTGTGTATTATTAATTCTTAATAATTTTAACAATGTTGTTTTAAAGAAAGTATTTTGTTACTTCAATATTATTGTAAAACTTATAACTCTGCAGAGGTGTAACAAAAAAAAAAAAAACAATGTATTTTTTATTTTTTTTATTAATGGGGAGGTGTGATGTAGTATGTATTACCTATAATATTATACCGTTTACTTAATAAACTCAGTGTATTCTCAGACTTGGTTGGTTTCACTTGTCTCTCCAAACACCCGACCTTACAAGGGAATTCGGCGCTTTGCGACAAATTTTCTTAGGAGGTTCTCTTACGCAAAATTATTCCTATTTGTAATAGTTTTAGTTCATCTGCCTTTGTGTTCACAAAACCGACTCCTCCGTCAAGTTGAATAATAATTCTAGGGATCATAGCGCACCTGCGTTTCCTACTAAAGCTAATGTTTTGGTTTCTTCTTTCATTTAACGAGTAAAAAAGATAAAAAGATAGACGCTCTATTGTTTGTCCTGGGGTTTTTTTAATTTAAAAAAATGCCCAAAAACTCGAAAACCGTGACACTTATAAAGCCCAAATACACTGTTGGAAACAAAACATCAAACCAAGGTGACCTTGCTAGTTTACAACGTGTTTCCAACAGTGAAGACGGCTGTTGACAACCAAATTACATGACCTTGGCGGGTTGGAAACGGCGGTGTTTAGAATCACAGACATACATCTACATAGACAACGCAAGCGCCACGATTTGTATTCGAACCAAGATTGCCGACTTTTTAAGACCTATTGTGACGTCACAGCTGATATTTATTACTGGAAAATACAAAAAGATTCAGAGACACCGATACCGCCGATGAAATCGATTATTAAGAACGATATTGATATTGTGGACTCGATTTTCTAACAGACATACATACACGCATATTACAATACATATTAAATCTAAGTAGAGGCGACCAACCTTGACGCTTGCTCGGGGTTCGGACACGCAAACGATATGCATTTGCGTTATCTATGTAGATGTATGTCTGTTTTTAGGACAGTGTGGAAGCTTGTTATTGTATATTTTACTATGTAACTATAACTAGAAATGACTCGAGTTTTGTAGCTTTTTATCCTGCGTTTCAACCTTTCCTTCTTTGTATCCTCAATTGCATACAAAACTGCCATCGCGAAGATGTTGCCAACGCGAGAGATCAGAGCACACTGACGATTAAGGGGCGTGGCCTGGCGTGACCTTGGCTTGTGTTCATGTTTGTCTCCTTGTTGGAAACCACCGTTTGTAACAGTGTGGATGACTCTGAATTGGTTGACAACAACTTAACCTCCCTTAACCTTGGTTGGAAGCATTGGTTTTCAACGTGTTTTCAACAGTCTGGCGGCCCTAATACTAAACACAAATTGTCATTTTCTGAACAGCCGCAATGCCCCCCAACCGTCGGTAAAGGATTATCCACTCATTACGCCACACCCCGTATATTTCTTAAATATATCAGTTAACTAGTATCGATAACATAAGTTCTTTAAAAAACTTAATTTGGGCTAGATAATGTTGTGTTAGTGTCATAAATATTAAAATTATTAAAAAAAAAACATCATTTTTTATTTGTTCCTATAACCTTTCTCAACAAGGTGGGCGTGCCAGTGCACGTGGCAAAGATCCTCACGTACCCCGAGCGCGTGTTCTCCGCCAACATCGCGTGGCTGCGCGCGCTGGTCCGCGCGGGGCCCGACGCGCACCCCGGCGCCAACTATGTGCAGACGCAGGCGCAGAGGCAGAAGAAGTTCTTGAAATATGGCAACAGGGATAAGATCGCGCAGGAGTTGAAGGTCAGTTCTCAGCGAATATTTTTTGATTGATTTGATCGAATCGTAATTAATCCATTAATATAAAATTATTGCGTATGTATTTCAGATAGATTAGGTGCCTTTTTCTTAGTGGAAGTAATCTAGCCTATGCTGTTTAGTTCTCTAGTAATATTTAACTTATTTGTTTATCCAAAAAAAAAACAGCAGATATTTCTAATAATTCTCTTATCTAGAAAAGCACGCAGTGATAATTTTCCTTTAAATGGCCCAAATTACAAAAAATGGGTCTGGAAAAGTGACGTTATAATCCCTCCCCACAGTGAATTTAAATTAGCGCATCACCTCGTGTAGGTAGCCTCTCTATATTAATCCCAACATTTGTTCCACGAGTTTTTACAAATCTTGATAAATAACACAATAAGTGAAAAATAAAAAACGTTTGCTCCCTCTGCTCCTTATGCTCCATTTGTATTTTGTAAGAAGTACCTAAAAGTACAACGTCCTGGCGCAGTGTGGCGTGATATGTTAAATGAAGGGACTTTATAGTTTCTGTTTTGACTTTTTTGTTTACTGTTTCGAATAGTCCTTAGTAATCGTAACAAAAATTAATGAGGGTATTTTTCTATTTAACTTATAAATTTGCTAAAATATGAAAAAAGTTTCTTTGTATAAAACGAAATCAATAAAATTGTTTTCTCCTAAGCGGTGTTTGACCCCACGTTGAGACCTTATATGTATTGATAAGTGTCGTAACGTTCAATCTCCACAATCAGGGCCAAAATTGAACTTGATAAGAGCTCACCTGAAAGTAACTGCGTTGTAACGTTGTGGATTGGGGGGAGTGTTCAGTTTGTGCCCGGAGTGAAGATTGCTTAAGTTGTAAGTAACCAGACACTCCTACCAAAACACAGGTCACAAAATAAAGATACTCTGAGCGTAAACACCCTAGACTCACCCTCGATCCTACTTATCCAAGATATAGCGGGGTAGGTCCTACTTAACAGGTCTTGTGATATAAAATAAAAGATGTTAATACTGATAAATATCACAGATTTTATTGTGTAATAGTTCAAGGCGAGTCCTGAGTATCTTTACACAGAGAGCGGTGAGAAAAAAGTTTAACTAGCTCAGGAGAGGGAGTTCACCATACTAAATCACCTCACCGTCTCTGTTATACATAAAAAGAACAATTTATATAGGTACTTTAAATTACCATGAAGCTAAATTAACAAAATAATTAATAAACTAAGGTTAGTGCTTAAGTCTACTTAAAAACTAACCGCAAGGATTATCTTTTAAAACAATAATTAAAGAATATTCTATCTCTTAATGTCACTACAATAACTAATATCCAGTTTCAATATCCAATATCCAATATCAATATCCAATATCACCACAGGTACTTTCTTTCTTGATTTTATAGTTGTAAGTAGATAAAAGATTACCTTATAACTCCTCGGTCAACATTTTACTAAAGCAAATCTGCATGTTACCATGAGGATTTCATGCTCTTGTGTTAAATCATGTAACAAACAGCTTCAGCCACATTTAAAAACAATGAAAACTCCACCAGAGTTACTCCTGCAAAGCACCCATATGGTTTCCAATATGGGCTAAAATTTATTTCTAACACAAACTGCGGCGACTACATATTATACGTATTTCACCTTATTAAATTAAAGGTTTATTAAATGGGACGATCACAACATCTAGCCAGCAAAGCCGGCCCAAAAAAAAGATTTCACATCTTGACAGCAGCGGTGCGTTCCGTCCGTCTTGAAGAAAAAAAATAATGTTGCCAATCTCAAAATTCTAAGGTCGCGAGTTTTAATTTTTTATAACCCACAAAAACTACTACGTTACAATGCCCCCCCTCCAAAGAAAAGGGTCATGAAGTGAACCGATCGCCGTCCCGGCGTTGAAACAATCTACAACCAACCTAAACTGAGAAAAAAACTAAGTTATAACACAACAATGAATCTAAGTAGATAGGTAGATACCTACAATCTGTGAAATATATCAGTAACAAAACAAAAAAATTGTTACACCTATGGCCAACATACCATAAGGTATAACTAAAACCCATCACCACAAAACAACAACTCAACAGCTGTTAAAAGAGAAAAAAAACTTGTAAGTAACAAAGTTTACAACCAACTATCAACAAAGTTGTATTAGAAAAATATATATAGGCATAACAGCCACTTAAGTAACAACAAACAGTTGTTAAAAAAACAATACCAAAATTACAACATTAAGTTTAGTAAGTAAACCTACTTACTAAAAAATATAAATAAATATCCATCTTTCAGTTATCAATCCAAAAAAAAAACCAACAGGCAGGTCAGATTTTATACAAACTACACATTCCTTACAAGACCGGCCATAGCATAAAGTCATTCAATGAGTCCTTGAGTTGTGTCAGTCTTATCACCATTCATTCACATTCATTCATCATCGGGTTGAACATACATCATCTTCTAGAGCGCTCTTTGCAAAATTAGTAACTAACATAACCATTCATTCCTTACATTCATCTCTTTCAGAATTACTGTCTTTGTGTTAACACAGCAAAATCTGTGCAACACTAAACAATAACAAAAACATACTACTTCAGTATAAAAGTTGTAAAGCCAACTTTACACCAGAACTAACAATGGACATCGAATTGAATTTGCCTTTAGCTATTACTTAAAAAAAATATAACTTCAGTATAACTGACAGTTATAACCAAATATTGCCGAAACAACAAAAATGTGTCAGGTGAGTAATAGAGAAATACCACCTATATGACAACAAAATAACTGCAGATTGAACTCAATACTGACAGTAACCAAAATCTGTACCAAGTGAGTAGTAGAGAAATACCACTTGTACAACAAAAATATATTTATCTGCAGATTTATCTGACAGATAAAAAATACACTAACATTTAGTGAAAAAAAAATTTCACAAAAAGAAAATATATCTACCAAAATGGTTATATAAAAATGTATAAACACAAAAAAATAAGGACTACCAATGGTGAAGTTTCAATAAAACACAAAACATATTAAACCTTTAGGTCCTTCACGTGCCATGAACCAATAGGATGACCATCCATTCTCTCCAACTCATAAACAAGTGGAGAACAAACCTTAGTGACCCTACACTTCTCAAATTTAGGAGCAAGTTTTGCCATTTTAAATTTACTAGCATCACTCTGAACAAAAGTGCGTTTCCAAACTATGTCTCCTACCTTATATTTGTCTTGTCTGCGTCTTAAATTATAATGTGTTGCATTAGCATAAAAATTAGCCTTTAATAAATGTTCCCTAACCTTAGTAAAAATATCTTACAAAATACCAAATTCACCAGCGTACTCTTCCCTAGGTACATTTGCTTCGTATGACTTGTCACTGTCCTTATAAACGTTGCCATTTATGGCAGGTTCTCTAGCATGAACCAAGAAAAATGGGGTAAACTGCGTGGACTCGTTTACAGCACTATTAATTGCAAACTGTATTTTCCGCAAATTTTTATCCCAGTTTCTGTGATTTTCCTGCACGTATGACGAAACAGCAGTCATAATCGTTTTATTGTACCGTTCAACTAAATTAACTTGAGGAGTGTAACGTGGTGTGTAATGTAAATTTGGAACATTATATCGTTTTAAAAGTGTCTTGAATTCTGATCCCGTGAATTGCACTCCATTGTCCGCAATTACGGTTTCAGGTACTCCATGAACTAAAATAACATTATCTTCAAAAGATTTCGCTACAGCTGCACTAGTTGCACGACGCAATGGAAATAAAAGTGTATATTTAGAAAAACAACAAGTTGTGACTAATAAAAATGTATAACCTGAATTAGAACGAGGTAAAGGTCCAACCAAATCAATTGACATTACTTGGAATGGTCTATAACAAACTTTTGGTTGACCCATAAGTCCACTAGGACATTTAGTTGACTGTTTATAGGCGGCACAAACATCACAAGACTTAATATAATTGACAACGTCCTTAAACATATTTGGCCAGTAATAACGTAGGCACAACCTCCTATGAGTTTTAAAAACACCAAAATGTGCGGCCGTACAGTCATTATGATTTGCCTTTAAAACCTCTTCCTTATCAGACTTCCTAACAACTTCTTTCCAATCAAATTCACTTAATAAATTATATTTACTCTTTGAATATCTAAATAGTTTACCGTCTTTTACGCAAAAATTTGGAAAATTAGAAGGATGATCTGAACAACCTTTAAAAATTTTATCATACCATTCATCAGAAATTTGGTTTATGACATCTACTTTAATTAATCTAGATAAGGTATCAGGAACAACATTATCTGTACCTTTTCTATGTTGTATATCAAAATTAAATTGTGAAAGTCTACATCCCCATCTGGCTAATCTGCCAGTAGGATTTTCTAAATTCATGAACCACTTTAAAGCTGCATGATCTGTTATGACAGTAAATGGTCTGGACCCTAAATAAGCTTGAAACTTTTCGACAACATAAATAACAGCTAATGCTTCTCTTTCTGTAGTGCTATAGTTCTGCTCGTTTTTGGACAACGATCGACTAACATAAGCAACAGGATGATCGTGACCGTCTAAATTTTGAGAAAGCATACCACCAATACCATAACCTGACGCATCACAATGAACTGTAAAAGGTTTAGAAAAATTTGGAACTGCTAAAATTGGAGCTGTGACAAGAGCGTTTTTCAAAGTATTAAATGCTGATTCAGCTTCTGCACTCCATTGAAATGGTGGTGCCTTTTTACTTTTACTCGTAAGTCTATTTAAAGGAGCGGCAATAGTTGAAAAATCTCTAATAAAACGTCTATACCAAGAACAAGTTCCTAAGAAAACTTTTACATCTCGCGCAGTTTTTGGTGTTGGGAAATTTAATACAGCTGAAACTTTATCTGGGTCTGTTCGAAGACCAAACTCATCAACAACATATCCTAAATATTTTAAAGAGTCTCTAAAAAACTTTGATTTCAAAAAATTTATAGTTAATTTGGCAAATTTAAGTTTCTCTAGTACTCTGTGTAACAATAACATGTGAGTTTCAAAACTAGATGAAAAAATAATAATATCATCAACGTAACAAAACACCATTCCATCTTCAACATCGCTACAAAAACTATGATTGAAAAGTTTATCCATTAATCTTTGTTGTCTTGCGGGTGCTCCGCAAAGACCAAAAGGCATAACTTTAAATTTGAATAACCCACGGCCTGGAACTGTGAAACTAGTTTTTTCCTGTGAATCTTTATGCAGCGGTATCTGCCAAAAAGCTGAACTTAAATCTATGGAACTTAGGTAACGAGCTTCTTTTAGACTGTCCAAGATTTGCGGTATATAAGGAATTGCATATGCATCACCTTTTGTGACAGAATTGACTTTTCTACAATCTAAACAAAATCTCCACTCGCCATTTGATTTCTGGACAAGCAAAGCAGGATTATTCCATGGTGATTCACATGGAGTGACTACATCTAATTTTAGCATCCTATCCAGTTCCGAACTCAATATTTGCCGTTTTTCAGGTGACAATGGATATTGTTTTGTGCGAATCGGAGCGGAGTCGCCTGTATCGATAACATGTTCAATTAAGTTAGTTCTACCTAACCCTTTATTCTCAAAAGAAATCTCTTCATACTTGTTAATGATAGAGTTAGCAGCTTGCTTTTGTTGTTCAGTTAAATTATCAAAAGGCTGCAATGTATGTATACCAGATTTTGAAACTGAGTTACACTGATTTAAAAAATACTCAGGTGCTGCTCTATAATCAATTTCTTCAAAAATATTTGGAGCTAAGTTGAAAGCCTTCCAAAAATCACAACCGTAAATTACCTCAGCAGTTACTGTTGGAATGACAAAAAATTTTGTGATGTTTGTAATGTTTTGAAAAGTAATTGGTATAAACATATAACCTATGGTTTCAACTGTTAAACCATTTGCAACACTACAAGAATGGTCATTTTGTTTAATAAATTGAAAACCTAAATTAATTAATTTATTATGGGAATTATTCCCTAAGATGGAAACACAAGCACCAGAATCTAACAAACCTAACATTTCAAAGTCATTATTTATGACAACTTTGACATAAGGTCGAACATCACTAGTATTACATGAAAACAGGATCGAAGCTAAATTATCTTTATTATTTTTATGTTTAAAAATGCTACGATCCTTGCAAATTAGTTTTTTGAATTATTTACTGACTTGCATTTTCGACAAGACCTAATTGTGTAACCTAAATTACCGCACTTAAAACAATGAACTTGTGTTTGGTTGTTGTTAACAACTTTACCGCATTCTTTAAAATTGTGGTTACTTTTCCCACACTTAAAACAAATCTTAGGATTTTTAATGTTATTGTTTTGTTTGTTAAATGAACTTTTGTTTTGTGTGAATTGTTTGTTAGGCATGTGTTTGTTCTGTGTACTCTGGAAATTTTGATTAAAAGTTGCAACCTGATTAAAATTACTTCTTTGTTTTGATTTATAGGAAAAATCCTGTGACAAAATACAATTACTCTTAGTAGGCTCATTAAATAAACCAGAGCGCTGTTTAGCTGCTTCTAGCTTCCTACACTTAGTTTTTAAATCTGAAATTGTGTAAATATCAATTAAAGCTAATTGTTCAGAAAAATAGGGTCTAATATTATGACTTAAAATCTCAAGTTTCTCCTCTTCACTCAAAGACTTCCTAAGCCTTTCAAAAAGACAAGACATTATAGAAAAATAAATATGAATTGGTTCGTCAACCCCTTGGGTCCTGGCACGGATTTCACCTAACAACCTATAGTCATAATCAACAGGATCAAACTCCTCTAATAACAATTGTTTCAGCTCATGCCAACTATTGACTTCGCTGCGAACACCTCTAAACCACAGTAGTGCTTGATCACAAAATAACTGCGATGCAGAATTAAACAATTTGGTATCTGATACACCATTTGAGCTTTGAAGCTCTTCTAAACGTTCGAGGAATGACCTTGGATCAGTTAAACCATTAAATTTAATATTCCACCTGACAATATTTCTATCCCCAGAACACTCAACAATAGTCGGGGCCAGTGGTACCTGAACATCTGCACTGACAGATGGTACAGCTGAAGTGTCTATAGACAAATAAGGTTTTAATTTATCATTAAGAGACAAAATCTTCTTCTGCAACGCTGGGCTACTAGAAGACAACCTATTTATTCGCCAATACAAGTGACTGCATAAACCCTTGAACCGTGAACTCGAACTTTTATCACTGTCAAACAAATTGGATAGTTCAAGCAGCTTACTTTCAATCATTGGAAGCTCTTCCTCAACATCGACCTTGTCATCCAATACATATATGTCATCTGGAGAACATTCCTTAGACAAAACTCTAAGTTGCTTCCTCAGCCCTTCTACAGTTGTGCTTGGTGTCTCAGAACGAATAAGAACTTCATAAATGAGTTCTTCCTTATTTAAAGCATGAAAATTAATTGATTTTAAGTTCGCCATGGTGATATTTTAACAAGAAAACCTTAATAATATTAAATACTATGTTAGTATTATAATTAAATACAAAATATATCTGTAAATATCAGCTAATGTAAAAATATATGGTAACATCAATGTAAATTACCTGAAAAAAGTTTGTTTGTAACAAACAATAAAAACAGAACAGTATTTGACAATAAATTGTTCAATAAACAAAGTAAAGTGTGTTGTTGTACCCAAATTAAATGAATTTTAATTTGGAACTGCAAAGTTGTAACATTGACAAAAAGAGATATATTATTTTCAATAAAACAACACACAAAAATGTAAATTGGACGCAATAACAATTATTACACCCTTAAACAATAAAAATTTAAAGATTGGGCGCCATTTGTAACGTTGTGGATTGGGGGGAGTGTTCAGTTTGTGCCCGGAGTGAAGATTGCTTAAGTTGTAAGTAACCAGACACTCCTACCAAAACACAGGTCACAAAATAAAGATACTCTGAGCGTAAACACCCTAGACTCACCCTCGATCCTACTTATCCAAGATATAGCGGGGTAGGTCCTACTTAACAGGTCTTGTGATATAAAATAAAAGATGTTAATACTGATAAATATCACAGATTTTATTGTGTAATAGTTCAAGGCGAGTCCTGAGTATCTTTACACAGAGAGCGGTGAGAAAAAAGTTTAACTAGCTCAGGAGAGGGAGTTCACCATACTAAATCACCTCACCGTCTCTGTTATACATAAAAAGAACAATTTATATAGGTACTTTAAATTACCATGAAGCTAAATTAACAAAATAATTAATAAACTAAGGTTAGTGCTTAAGTCTACTTAAAAACTAACCGCAAGGATTATCTTTTAAAACAATAATTAAAGAATATTCTATCTCTTAATGTCACTACAATAACTAATATCCAGTTTCAATATCCAATATCCAATATCAATATCCAATATCACCACAGGTACTTTCTTTCTTGATTTTATAGTTGTAAGTAGATAAAAGATTACCTTATAACTCCTCGGTCAACATTTTACTAAAGCAAATCTGCATGTTACCATGAGGATTTCATGCTCTTGTGTTAAATCATGTAACAAACAGCTTCAGCCACATTTAAAAACAATGAAAACTCCACCAGAGTTACTCCTGCAAAGCACCCATATGGTTTCCAATATGGGCTAAAATTTATTTCTAACACAAACTGCGGCGACTACATATTATACGTATTTCACCTTATTAAATTAAAGGTTTATTAAATGGGACGATCACAACATCTAGCCAGCAAAGCCGGCCCAAAAAAAAGATTTCACATCTTGACAGCAGCGGTGCGTTCCGTCCGTCTTGAAGAAAAAAAATAATGTTGCCAATCTCAAAATTCTAAGGTCGCGAGTTTTAATTTTTTATAACCCACAAAAACTACTACGTTACAGCGTTGATAATTGAGCCGGTGGTAACTGACCATAGCGCAGTATTACTTCATCTAGAGAAATTTACCACTTCTTACCACAAAAAGACTATCACTAAAATTTATCACGATAAATTAGAAACACAACTACAAAATATCGACTTCGATCCCATTTACGACTGTGTTGATCCTAATCGGGCGCTTGAAGTGTTCTACAAAAACATTAGTAATGTACTTTCTGACTGCAGCACTACTAAACAGTTACCTCATAAACTAAAGACTTTCAAACCCTGGATCACTCCTGGGTTACTAAGATGTATCCGACATAGAGATAAAATGTACAAACAAACTAAATGTAATCCAGAAAATAAAATACTTAAAGCAACATTTGTTAGATATCGTAGTTTTTGCAACAACCTATTAAAAAAGATTAAAAGACAACACGAGCGAGACAGAATCACAAAGGCTGGTAACAATTCAAAAAAACTATGGATACATCAAGGATGTTACACACACAAATACAAACAAAAACACAGCTCACGAATTACTTACAGTCGCGGATACTCCTAAAGACTCCTTGAATAAAATAAACCAATATTTTGTTAGTATTGGTAAAGATCTCGCAAGTCAAACTCATGCACCACAACTTAATGCAGAAAATTATTCTAGCAATAAAGATACTGGAGCTCAACATCCTCAGTCACTAGTGCTTCTCGATACAGATGAAGCTGAGGTTCTGCATATTATAAATTCCCTTCGTATGAACTGTGCTGTTGGAGTTGATGGTATTTCTACATCTTTTATCAAGACCTAAAAGAATATTTTGGTACCTCCCTTAACATATATATTTAACTTGTGTCTGTCAACAGGTATTTTTCCTGATCAATTAAAAAAGGCTATTGTACATCCAATATTTAAAGCAGGTGATAGATTACTAATCAGTAACTATCGACCAATTTCTGTCCTACCTGTTATTTCCAAGATATTGGAGCGAATACTAAATAATCGACTCAAACAATATTTGGAACGAAATGACCTAATATCGGATAGACAATACGGGTTTCGTACGGGAAGATCGACCTCTGACGCGGTACATGACTTGACAAAAGATAGTTAGTACCTTACATTCTGGAAAAAAATGTATCGCTATATATCTTGATTTGTAAAAAGCATTTGATACCGTCTCAATTCCGATACTTGTTGGAAAAATTAGGCGTTAGAGACAATAAATTACAATTATTTAAATCTTATCTGTCGGGTCGTGTACAATGCTTAAAAATTAATAACGATGTTAGCAATGAGCTAAATATTGAATACGGTGTCCCACAAGGAAGCGTCCTAGGACCTACATTATTTCTGGCCTATGTGAATGAAATGTGCGAGTTGAAAATAAGTTCCGGAGAATTGTTTGCATTTGCGGACGACACGGCATTAGCACAGCAGCCCAATCCGGATTCGATACAGTCGTCAATTGGTTGAAACATAATAAGCTTACATTAAATGTTAATAAAACAAAGTTTATGGCATACTCTATAAGAAATATTGCAAATAACATACCTCTTAACATAAAAGCCCACACAATATCCTCGAGTGACCACACAAATTGCACATGTCCAGAACTTGAAAGGGTTGATAAAATAAAGTACCTAGGGGTTATCATAGACACCAGACTAAATTTTGAATCTCATATTTCATTACTTACCGGACGTATTCGCAAACTTATTTTTATTTTCAAACACCTGCGCCATGTAGCCGAATGGGAAATAGTAAAGATGGTCTACTTTGCTTTGGGCCAGTCTTTGCTGTCCTATTGCATTGGGACATGGGCTGGCTCCTCTAAAACTAATATGTTGCGTCTTGAGCGGGCACAACGAGCAGTGTTAAAAGTTGCAACTTTTAAACCCTTCAGATTTCCTACTGAGATTCTGTACAGAGAGCTACAGTTGTTATCAGTCAGACAGCTCTTTATTTTGCAAATTATTCTTAAACAACATACCCTCATCAAAGACATGCCTTCCCTGTTTTGTTACTCACCACGTAGAGAACCCCGGATAAAATATCCTCAGAATATCAAAACATCGTTTGCCTAAAAATTTTTCCTGTTCCTCGGCCCTTTCCTGTATAAAAAACTTAGTAAAATCCAGGAACTAAGTATTAAAACATATTACGAATGTAAACGTTGTGTTATTTGTAGGTAACTTTCTTTAAATTATCAAGAAACCGAAAGTATGCTCCATCCCTTACAGTAGGTCTGCCTTACGTTTTTAAATTCAACTCTTTTCCTTTATAATTTGTTTTGTTTTCCGTTTGTTTTGTTTATATTTCATATTTTTGTAATTCAACTCCTTTACTCTATAGTTTGCTTTTGTTTTCCATTTATATTGTACTTTGAGCCCACATAAACTATACTTTTAATTTTGTTTGAAAACTATAGCACTGGATTGTGAAGTGAATTAGTGTACTTAAAACCTTCAAGTCAATAGTAAGGAAGCTAATGCTTAAGCACAGGTTTCGACCTTTTTAAGCATTCGCTGACCAATTAATTTAAGATGAACTTGTGCAATACTAATATTAGACAATGGTTTATCCATTACATGTTTACTTATAAGATTTATATTTGTATTGTAAATTACTTACTATTTTAAAAAAAATCCATGTATGATCTTTTTTTGGTCAATAAACATTTTATTTATTTTTTATTAACTTAAAAGTTAGAGTCCTAAGCTTTCGTTTTGACTAAAATAAGTGTGCATTTGGCAGTGCGGCGACACGGTGGAGCGGCACCTGGTGGACGGCGACGTGGTGCTGTTCAACCGCCAGCCCTCGCTGCACAAGCTGTCCATCATGTGCCACCGCGCGCGCGTGCAGCCGCAGCGCACCTTCCGGTCAGTCACGACATAAGTGTGTATGTGTGCGTCAGTGCGGCGACACGGTGGACGCGACGTGGTGCTGTTCAACCAACCGCCAGCCCTCGCTGCACAAGCTGTCCATCATGTGCCACCGCGCGCGCGTGCAGCCGCAGCGCACCTTCCGGTCAGTCACGACATAAGTGTGTATGTGTGCGTCAGTGCGGCGACACGGTGGACGCGACGTGGTGCTGTTCAACCAACCGCCAGCCCTCGCTGCACAAGCTGTCCATCATGTGCCACCGCGCGCGCGTGCAGCCGCAGCGCACCTTCCGGTCAGTCACGACATAAGTGTGTATGTGTGCGTCAGTGCGGCGACACGGTGGACGCGACGTGGTGCTGTTCAACCAACCGCCAGCCCTCGCTGCACAAGCTGTCCATCATGTGCCACCGCGCGCGCGTGCAGCCGCAGCGCACCTTCCGGTCAGTCACGACATAAGTGTGTATGTGTGCGTCAGTGCGGCGACACGGTGGACGCGACGTGGTGCTGTTCAACCGCCAGCCCTCGCTGCACAAGCTGTCCATCATGTGCCACCGCGCGCGCGTGCAGCCGCAGCGCACCTTCCGGTCAGTCACGACATAAGTGTGTATGTGTGCGTCAGTGCGGCGACACGGTGGACGCGACGTGGTGCTGTTCAACCAACCGCCAGCCCTCGCTGCACAAGCTGTCCATCATGTGCCACCGCGCGCGCGTGCAGCCGCAGCGCACCTTCCGGTCAGTCACGACATAAGTGTGTATGTGTGCGTCAGTGCGGCGACACGGTGGACGCGACGTGGTGCTGTTCAACCGCCAGCCCTCGCTGCACAAGCTGTCCATCATGTGCCACCGCGCGCGCGTGCAGCCGCAGCGCACCTTCCGGTCAGTCACGACATAAGTGTGTATGTGTGCGTCAGTGCGGCGACACGGTGGACGCGACGTGGTGCTGTTCAACCGCCAGCCCTCGCTGCACAAGCTGTCCATCATGTGCCACCGCGCGCGCGTGCAGCCGCAGCGCACCTTCCGGTCAGTCACGACATAAGTGTGTATGTGTGCGTCAGTGCGGCGACACGGTGGACGCGACGTGGTGCTGTTCAACCAACCGCCAGCCCTCGCTGCACAAGCTGTCCATCATGTGCCACCGCGCGCGCGTGCAGCCGCAGCGCACCTTCCGGTCAGTCACGACATAAGTGTGTATGTGTGCGTCAGTGCGGCGACACGGTGGACGCGACGTGGTGCTGTTCAACCGCCAGCCCTCGCTGCACAAGCTGTCCATCATGTGCCACCGCGCGCGCGTGCAGCCGCAGCGCACCTTCCGGTCAGTCACGACATAAGTGTGTATGTGTGCGTCAGTGCGGCGACACGGTGGACGCGACGTGGTGCTGTTCAACCGCCAGCCCTCGCTGCACAAGCTGTCCATCATGTGCCACCGCGCGCGCGTGCAGCCGCAGCGCACCTTCCGGTCAGTCACGACATAAGTGTGTATGTGTGCGTCAGTGCGGCGACACGGTGGACGCGACGTGGTGCTGTTCAACCGCCAGCCCTCGCTGCACAAGCTGTCCATCATGTGCCACCGCGCGCGCGTGCAGCCGCAGCGCACCTTCCGGTCAGTCACGACATAAGTGTGTATGTGTGCGTCAGTGCGGCGACACGGTGGACGCGACGTGGTGCTGTTCAACCAACCGCCAGCCCTCGCTGCACAAGCTGTCCATCATGTGCCACCGCGCGCGCGTGCAGCCGCAGCGCACCTTCCGGTCAGTCACGACATAAGTGTGTATGTGTGCGTCAGTGCGGCGACACGGTGGACGCGACGTGGTGCTGTTCAACCAACCGCCAGCCCTCGCTGCACAAGCTGTCCATCATGTGCCACCGCGCGCGCGTGCAGCCGCAGCGCACCTTCCGGTCAGTCACGACATAAGTGTGTATGTGTGCGTCAGTGCGGCGACACGGTGGACGCGACGTGGTGCTGTTCAACCGCCAGCCCTCGCTGCACAAGCTGTCCATCATGTGCCACCGCGCGCGCGTGCAGCCGCAGCGCACCTTCCGGTCAGTCACGACATAAGTGTGTATGTGTGCGTCAGTGCGGCGACACGGTGGACGCGACGTGGTGCTGTTCAACCAACCGCCAGCCCTCGCTGCACAAGCTGTCCATCATGTGCCACCGCGCGCGCGTGCAGCCGCAGCGCACCTTCCGGTCAGTCACGACATAAGTGTGTATGTGTGCGTCAGTGCGGCGACACGGTGGACGCGACGTGGTGCTGTTCAACCAACCGCCAGCCCTCGCTGCACAAGCTGTCCATCATGTGCCACCGCGCGCGCGTGCAGCCGCAGCGCACCTTCCGGTCAGTCACGACATAAGTGTGTATGTGTGCGTCAGTGCGGCGACACGGTGGACGCGACGTGGTGCTGTTCAACCGCCAGCCCTCGCTGCACAAGCTGTCCATCATGTGCCACCGCGCGCGCGTGCAGCCGCAGCGCACCTTCCGGTCAGTCACGACATAAGTGTGTATGTGTGCGTCAGTGCGGCGACACGGTGGACGCGACGTGGTGCTGTTCAACCGCCAGCCCTCGCTGCACAAGCTGTCCATCATGTGCCACCGCGCGCGCGTGCAGCCGCAGCGCACCTTCCGGTCAGTCACGACATAAGTGTGTATGTGTGCGTCAGTGCGGCGACACGGTGGACGCGACGTGGTGCTGTTCAACCAACCGCCAGCCCTCGCTGCACAAGCTGTCCATCATGTGCCACCGCGCGCGCGTGCAGCCGCAGCGCACCTTCCGGTCAGTCACGACATAAGTGTGTATGTGTGCGTCAGTGCGGCGACACGGTGGACGCGACGTGGTGCTGTTCAACCGCCAGCCCTCGCTGCACAAGCTGTCCATCATGTGCCACCGCGCGCGCGTGCAGCCGCAGCGCACCTTCCGGTCAGTCACGACATAAGTGTGTATGTGTGCGTCAGTGCGGCGACACGGTGGACGCGACGTGGTGCTGTTCAACCAACCGCCAGCCCTCGCTGCACAAGCTGTCCATCATGTGCCACCGCGCGCGCGTGCAGCCGCAGCGCACCTTCCGGTCAGTCACGACATAAGTGTGTATGTGTGCGTCAGTGCGGCGACACGGTGGACGCGACGTGGTGCTGTTCAACCAACCGCCAGCCCTCGCTGCACAAGCTGTCCATCATGTGCCACCGCGCGCGCGTGCAGCCGCAGCGCACCTTCCGGTCAGTCACGACATAAGTGTGTATGTGTGCGTCAGTGCGGCGACACGGTGGACGCGACGTGGTGCTGTTCAACCAACCGCCAGCCCTCGCTGCACAAGCTGTCCATCATGTGCCACCGCGCGCGCGTGCAGCCGCAGCGCACCTTCCGGTCAGTCACGACATAAGTGTGTATGTGTGCGTCAGTGCGGCGACACGGTGGACGCGACGTGGTGCTGTTCAACCAACCGCCAGCCCTCGCTGCACAAGCTGTCCATCATGTGCCACCGCGCGCGCGTGCAGCCGCAGCGCACCTTCCGGTCAGTCACGACATAAGTGTGTATGTGTGCGTCAGTGCGGCGACACGGTGGACGCGACGTGGTGCTGTTCAACCAACCGCCAGCCCTCGCTGCACAAGCTGTCCATCATGTGCCACCGCGCGCGCGTGCAGCCGCAGCGCACCTTCCGGTCAGTCACGACATAAGTGTGTATGTGTGCGTCAGTGCGGCGACACGGTGGACGCGACGTGGTGCTGTTCAACCGCCAGCCCTCGCTGCACAAGCTGTCCATCATGTGCCACCGCGCGCGCGTGCAGCCGCAGCGCACCTTCCGGTCAGTCACGACATAAGTGTGTATGTGTGCGTCAGTGCGGCGACACGGTGGACGCGACGTGGTGCTGTTCAACCAACCGCCAGCCCTCGCTGCACAAGCTGTCCATCATGTGCCACCGCGCGCGCGTGCAGCCGCAGCGCACCTTCCGGTCAGTCACGACATAAGTGTGTATGTGTGCGTCAGTGCGGCGACACGGTGGACGCGACGTGGTGCTGTTCAACCAACCGCCAGCCCTCGCTGCACAAGCTGTCCATCATGTGCCACCGCGCGCGCGTGCAGCCGCAGCGCACCTTCCGGTCAGTCACGACATAAGTGTGTATGTGTGCGTCAGTGCGGCGACACGGTGGACGCGACGTGGTGCTGTTCAACCAACCGCCAGCCCTCGCTGCACAAGCTGTCCATCATGTGCCACCGCGCGCGCGTGCAGCCGCAGCGCACCTTCCGGTCAGTCACGACATAAGTGTGTATGTGTGCGTCAGTGCGGCGACACGGTGGACGCGACGTGGTGCTGTTCAACCGCCAGCCCTCGCTGCACAAGCTGTCCATCATGTGCCACCGCGCGCGCGTGCAGCCGCAGCGCACCTTCCGGTCAGTCACGACATAAGTGTGTATGTGTGCGTCAGTGCGGCGACACGGTGGACGCGACGTGGTGCTGTTCAACCGCCAGCCCTCGCTGCACAAGCTGTCCATCATGTGCCACCGCGCGCGCGTGCAGCCGCAGCGCACCTTCCGGTCAGTCACGACATAAGTGTGTATGTGTGCGTCAGTGCGGCGACACGGTGGACGCGACGTGGTGCTGTTCAACCAACCGCCAGCCCTCGCTGCACAAGCTGTCCATCATGTGCCACCGCGCGCGCGTGCAGCCGCAGCGCACCTTCCGGTCAGTCACGACATAAGTGTGTATGTGTGCGTCAGTGCGGCGACACGGTGGACGCGACGTGGTGCTGTTCAACCAACCGCCAGCCCTCGCTGCACAAGCTGTCCATCATGTGCCACCGCGCGCGCGTGCAGCCGCAGCGCACCTTCCGGTCAGTCACGACATAAGTGTGTATGTGTGCGTCAGTGCGGCGACACGGTGGACGCGACGTGGTGCTGTTCAACCGCCAGCCCTCGCTGCACAAGCTGTCCATCATGTGCCACCGCGCGCGCGTGCAGCCGCAGCGCACCTTCCGGTCAGTCACGACATAAGTGTGTATGTGTGCGTCAGTGCGGCGACACGGTGGACGCGACGTGGTGCTGTTCAACCGCCAGCCCTCGCTGCACAAGCTGTCCATCATGTGCCACCGCGCGCGCGTGCAGCCGCAGCGCACCTTCCGGTCAGTCACGACATAAGTGTGTATGTGTGCGTCAGTGCGGCGACACGGTGGACGCGACGTGGTGCTGTTCAACCAACCGCCAGCCCTCGCTGCACAAGCTGTCCATCATGTGCCACCGCGCGCGCGTGCAGCCGCAGCGCACCTTCCGGTCAGTCACGACATAAGTGTGTATGTGTGCGTCAGTGCGGCGACACGGTGGACGCGACGTGGTGCTGTTCAACCAACCGCCAGCCCTCGCTGCACAAGCTGTCCATCATGTGCCACCGCGCGCGCGTGCAGCCGCAGCGCACCTTCCGGTCAGTCACGACATAAGTGTGTATGTGTGCGTCAGTGCGGCGACACGGTGGACGCGACGTGGTGCTGTTCAACCGCCAGCCCTCGCTGCACAAGCTGTCCATCATGTGCCACCGCGCGCGCGTGCAGCCGCAGCGCACCTTCCGGTCAGTCACGACATAAGTGTGTATGTGTGCGTCAGTGCGGCGACACGGTGGACGCGACGTGGTGCTGTTCAACCAACCGCCAGCCCTCGCTGCACAAGCTGTCCATCATGTGCCACCGCGCGCGCGTGCAGCCGCAGCGCACCTTCCGGTCAGTCACGACATAAGTGTGTATGTGTGCGTCAGTGCGGCGACACGGTGGACGCGACGTGGTGCTGTTCAACCAACCGCCAGCCCTCGCTGCACAAGCTGTCCATCATGTGCCACCGCGCGCGCGTGCAGCCGCAGCGCACCTTCCGGTCAGTCACGACATAAGTGTGTATGTGTGCGTCAGTGCGGCGACACGGTGGACGCGACGTGGTGCTGTTCAACCAACCGCCAGCCCTCGCTGCACAAGCTGTCCATCATGTGCCACCGCGCGCGCGTGCAGCCGCAGCGCACCTTCCGGTCAGTCACGACATAAGTGTGTATGTGTGCGTCAGTGCGGCGACACGGTGGACGCGACGTGGTGCTGTTCAACCAACCGCCAGCCCTCGCTGCACAAGCTGTCCATCATGTGCCACCGCGCGCGCGTGCAGCCGCAGCGCACCTTCCGGTCAGTCACGACATAAGTGTGTATGTGTGCGTCAGTGCGGCGACACGGTGGACGCGACGTGGTGCTGTTCAACCAACCGCCAGCCCTCGCTGCACAAGCTGTCCATCATGTGCCACCGCGCGCGCGTGCAGCCGCAGCGCACCTTCCGGTCAGTCACGACATAAGTGTGTATGTGTGCGTCAGTGCGGCGACACGGTGGACGCGACGTGGTGCTGTTCAACCAACCGCCAGCCCTCGCTGCACAAGCTGTCCATCATGTGCCACCGCGCGCGCGTGCAGCCGCAGCGCACCTTCCGGTCAGTCACGACATAAGTGTGTATGTGTGCGTCAGTGCGGCGACACGGTGGACGCGACGTGGTGCTGTTCAACCAACCGCCAGCCCTCGCTGCACAAGCTGTCCATCATGTGCCACCGCGCGCGCGTGCAGCCGCAGCGCACCTTCCGGTCAGTCACGACATAAGTGTGTATGTGTGCGTCAGTGCGGCGACACGGTGGACGCGACGTGGTGCTGTTCAACCAACCGCCAGCCCTCGCTGCACAAGCTGTCCATCATGTGCCACCGCGCGCGCGTGCAGCCGCAGCGCACCTTCCGGTCAGTCACGACATAAGTGTGTATGTGTGCGTCAGTGCGGCGACACGGTGGACGCGACGTGGTGCTGTTCAACCGCCAGCCCTCGCTGCACAAGCTGTCCATCATGTGCCACCGCGCGCGCGTGCAGCCGCAGCGCACCTTCCGGTCAGTCACGACATAAGTGTGTATGTGTGCGTCAGTGCGGCGACACGGTGGACGCGACGTGGTGCTGTTCAACCGCCAGCCCTCGCTGCACAAGCTGTCCATCATGTGCCACCGCGCGCGCGTGCAGCCGCAGCGCACCTTCCGGTCAGTCACGACATAAGTGTGTATGTGTGCGTCAGTGCGGCGACACGGTGGACGCGACGTGGTGCTGTTCAACCGCCAGCCCTCGCTGCACAAGCTGTCCATCATGTGCCACCGCGCGCGCGTGCAGCCGCAGCGCACCTTCCGGTCAGTCACGACATAAGTGTGTATGTGTGCGTCAGTGCGGCGACACGGTGGACGCGACGTGGTGCTGTTCAACCAACCGCCAGCCCTCGCTGCACAAGCTGTCCATCATGTGCCACCGCGCGCGCGTGCAGCCGCAGCGCACCTTCCGGTCAGTCACGACATAAGTGTGTATGTGTGCGTCAGTGCGGCGACACGGTGGACGCGACGTGGTGCTGTTCAACCAACCGCCAGCCCTCGCTGCACAAGCTGTCCATCATGTGCCACCGCGCGCGCGTGCAGCCGCAGCGCACCTTCCGGTCAGTCACGACATAAGTGTGTATGTGTGCGTCAGTGCGGCGACACGGTGGACGCGACGTGGTGCTGTTCAACCAACCGCCAGCCCTCGCTGCACAAGCTGTCCATCATGTGCCACCGCGCGCGCGTGCAGCCGCAGCGCACCTTCCGGTCAGTCACGACATAAGTGTGTATGTGTGCGTCAGTGCGGCGACACGGTGGACGCGACGTGGTGCTGTTCAACCGCCAGCCCTCGCTGCACAAGCTGTCCATCATGTGCCACCGCGCGCGCGTGCAGCCGCAGCGCACCTTCCGGTCAGTCACGACATAAGTGTGTATGTGTGCGTCAGTGCGGCGACACGGTGGACGCGACGTGGTGCTGTTCAACCGCCAGCCCTCGCTGCACAAGCTGTCCATCATGTGCCACCGCGCGCGCGTGCAGCCGCAGCGCACCTTCCGGTCAGTCACGACATAAGTGTGTATGTGTGCGTCAGTGCGGCGACACGGTGGACGCGACGTGGTGCTGTTCAACCGCCAGCCCTCGCTGCACAAGCTGTCCATCATGTGCCACCGCGCGCGCGTGCAGCCGCAGCGCACCTTCCGGTCAGTCACGACATAAGTGTGTATGTGTGCGTCAGTGCGGCGACACGGTGGACGCGACGTGGTGCTGTTCAACCAACCGCCAGCCCTCGCTGCACAAGCTGTCCATCATGTGCCACCGCGCGCGCGTGCAGCCGCAGCGCACCTTCCGGTCAGTCACGACATAAGTGTGTATGTGTGCGTCAGTGCGGCGACACGGTGGACGCGACGTGGTGCTGTTCAACCAACCGCCAGCCCTCGCTGCACAAGCTGTCCATCATGTGCCACCGCGCGCGCGTGCAGCCGCAGCGCACCTTCCGGTCAGTCACGACATAAGTGTGTATGTGTGCGTCAGTGCGGCGACACGGTGGACGCGACGTGGTGCTGTTCAACCAACCGCCAGCCCTCGCTGCACAAGCTGTCCATCATGTGCCACCGCGCGCGCGTGCAGCCGCAGCGCACCTTCCGGTCAGTCACGACATAAGTGTGTATGTGTGCGTCAGTGCGGCGACACGGTGGACGCGACGTGGTGCTGTTCAACCGCCAGCCCTCGCTGCACAAGCTGTCCATCATGTGCCACCGCGCGCGCGTGCAGCCGCAGCGCACCTTCCGGTCAGTCACGACATAAGTGTGTATGTGTGCGTCAGTGCGGCGACACGGTGGACGCGACGTGGTGCTGTTCAACCAACCGCCAGCCCTCGCTGCACAAGCTGTCCATCATGTGCCACCGCGCGCGCGTGCAGCCGCAGCGCACCTTCCGGTCAGTCACGACATAAGTGTGTATGTGTGCGTCAGTGCGGCGACACGGTGGACGCGACGTGGTGCTGTTCAACCGCCAGCCCTCGCTGCACAAGCTGTCCATCATGTGCCACCGCGCGCGCGTGCAGCCGCAGCGCACCTTCCGGTCAGTCACGACATAAGTGTGTATGTGTGCGTCAGTGCGGCGACACGGTGGACGCGACGTGGTGCTGTTCAACCAACCGCCAGCCCTCGCTGCACAAGCTGTCCATCATGTGCCACCGCGCGCGCGTGCAGCCGCAGCGCACCTTCCGGTCAGTCACGACATAAGTGTGTATGTGTGCGTCAGTGCGGCGACACGGTGGACGCGACGTGGTGCTGTTCAACCAACCGCCAGCCCTCGCTGCACAAGCTGTCCATCATGTGCCACCGCGCGCGCGTGCAGCCGCAGCGCACCTTCCGGTCAGTCACGACATAAGTGTGTATGTGTGCGTCAGTGCGGCGACACGGTGGACGCGACGTGGTGCTGTTCAACCAACCGCCAGCCCTCGCTGCACAAGCTGTCCATCATGTGCCACCGCGCGCGCGTGCAGCCGCAGCGCACCTTCCGGTCAGTCACGACATAAGTGTGTATGTGTGCGTCAGTGCGGCGACACGGTGGACGCGACGTGGTGCTGTTCAACCAACCGCCAGCCCTCGCTGCACAAGCTGTCCATCATGTGCCACCGCGCGCGCGTGCAGCCGCAGCGCACCTTCCGGTCAGTCACGACATAAGTGTGTATGTGTGCGTCAGTGCGGCGACACGGTGGACGCGACGTGGTGCTGTTCAACCAACCGCCAGCCCTCGCTGCACAAGCTGTCCATCATGTGCCACCGCGCGCGCGTGCAGCCGCAGCGCACCTTCCGGTCAGTCACGACATAAGTGTGTATGTGTGCGTCAGTGCGGCGACACGGTGGACGCGACGTGGTGCTGTTCAACCGCCAGCCCTCGCTGCACAAGCTGTCCATCATGTGCCACCGCGCGCGCGTGCAGCCGCAGCGCACCTTCCGGTCAGTCACGACATAAGTGTGTATGTGTGCGTCAGTGCGGCGACACGGTGGACGCGACGTGGTGCTGTTCAACCAACCGCCAGCCCTCGCTGCACAAGCTGTCCATCATGTGCCACCGCGCGCGCGTGCAGCCGCAGCGCACCTTCCGGTCAGTCACGACATAAGTGTGTATGTGTGCGTCAGTGCGGCGACACGGTGGACGCGACGTGGTGCTGTTCAACCAACCGCCAGCCCTCGCTGCACAAGCTGTCCATCATGTGCCACCGCGCGCGCGTGCAGCCGCAGCGCACCTTCCGGTCAGTCACGACATAAGTGTGTATGTGTGCGTCAGTGCGGCGACACGGTGGACGCGACGTGGTGCTGTTCAACCGCCAGCCCTCGCTGCACAAGCTGTCCATCATGTGCCACCGCGCGCGCGTGCAGCCGCAGCGCACCTTCCGGTCAGTCACGACATAAGTGTGTATGTGTGCGTCAGTGCGGCGACACGGTGGACGCGACGTGGTGCTGTTCAACCAACCGCCAGCCCTCGCTGCACAAGCTGTCCATCATGTGCCACCGCGCGCGCGTGCAGCCGCAGCGCACCTTCCGGTCAGTCACGACATAAGTGTGTATGTGTGCGTCAGTGCGGCGACACGGTGGACGCGACGTGGTGCTGTTCAACCAACCGCCAGCCCTCGCTGCACAAGCTGTCCATCATGTGCCACCGCGCGCGCGTGCAGCCGCAGCGCACCTTCCGGTCAGTCACGACATAAGTGTGTATGTGTGCGTCAGTGCGCTCACGATATCACGCGCTCTTTATTCATAAAAGTACCTAATAAAATTGATCCCGGCGAATAAAAGCGAACCATGATCTCCCGCATTACCGGCGGGCACTTTTCCAACTGACCTTCCGAAACTTCGTCCTTGTACTTAACCACCGAAATTATTTAAGTCCCAGCCGGGACCGGTTTTATTTGGTAATTTTATCCATGAACAATTATTTAAGCATAATAAAATGCAAAATAGAGCTTTTGGACATATTAGTTTGATTGCAATGTTTCATCTAAACTGAGATCGCTAAATTCAATCGCAAAAGCCTTTCCACAAGATGGAGCTACGTTGGCATTTGTCAAAAAAATCCAATATAGGTACCATATTATATTTAAGGATTACAAAATGTAAAATAAAGCTTTTAAAAATATTTATAACATTTAAACACATAAAAATTAGTTAAATAAACTGTTAGGCAATCGAATCCAGGACCCAGAATCTCCGCTTATAAACAGTCAGCAGCGCACACGCATCTTTTCTAGAACTACCCCTCTGTATGATTATTCAATATCAGCTAACGTAAAAAAGAGCTAGAGCCACTTTATATTTATTTATGGCCGCTATTAGTAAATTGGTTTGGCTGTGGTGTAATAGGTCCGGGTTCGAGTCCCAGCCGGAAAGAAATTTTCTAATGATTATTTATTCTAAGTTTTAAGTTCCGCCGTGGGGCCTTCATAACGCAAGCTTACATTTTGGCCACATAGTTGGCAAACCTATTTTTGTGATTTATTTATCAATTGTGTTAATTTGTGAGTATTGTGTACAGATTCAACGAATGCGTGTGTACACCATACAACGCGGACTTCGACGGTGATGAGATGAATATGCATTTACCGCAGACTGAGGAAGCAAGGGCCGAAGCGCTTATTCTGATGGGGGTAAGGGCTATTTTTCCTTGTAAAAATAATATTAACTGTTGTTTACACGAAATGAAAATTTAAAAAATAAAAGTGCTTACTTAAACAGGTTTGTTCTAATTCCTTCAAGTACAATATTATTATTTTTTTCTTCTTCCCAATAATATTAAGTAGTTTAATCGATTAACTTAAGCGCATTATATACAATAAATATACCGACGACGTAAACTTCAGTCATTTAGTTTTAACAGAACAAAAAACGTAGATTCAATGTTAACATTTATTGTATCTGCAATTAACCATCTCAGAAGGGTAATTTAAAATATAGTTTTCGCGGATACAACGCATAATACAATAAATTTTTGTCATAATTATACAGTCATTTTAATTTGCTCACTTAAAAATTGAATTCGTTGTCAGCTTTAGAAG